>CM051027.1:18753141-19218141 GCA_027627225.1 Congeria kusceri
CACTGCTTATATTTTCAGAATTACTTTTGCTTTTCTATTGCACATTTTTCTTGTAGGTAATTTAGATGTCTTAGAGCTCAATGCAAAAACGATATGGATCATGAAAGTTATTTAACTTGGATAGACAAATACCACCTATATATCGATCTTATTTTGAATACTAACAATGCTTTTCAAAAAATATTACGAGATCTAGCCGAGATCTAAACTTTTCTGTATTTGTGACATAAACGCAATAAACCTGTAAACTACTACATCTAACCCTAATAAAGTGTTAACAATTTGCGCATGCATTACAACCAGTTTATGTTAAACAAAACGATAGAACGCCTTAAGTTTTCAATCATGATTTTTTTTTTAATTTCAAATGCCTCACAGAAAATGATAAAAACGAAGAAAGGAAGAAATAATTTGATGTATACACTGTTGACAACTCATCTTGACGGTTGAAGGACAGTGTCTTAAGTCATGTGAACACCTGTGCAAATATACTGTGCATAAATGCATATCATAAAACGAACGTGTATTCGTTGTTACAAGTGAGCTAGGCTAACTCGACCAGCAATACACAAGTTATACTTCATACTGCTGTCCTTCTGTATAATTACTGAATTATATACTTGTAAAATTAACTTTTAAGATAAATCTGAATTTTAAAATCCAGTTATATGTATTATGAACTGAAGAACGGTTGGGCCCTTTCATTGATGTTTCCATACCTATTTTATAATGGACACATTTTAGAAAAAGCCTTTGTTTCTGGGCTTTAGAAAGCTGAATAATTGGACGCGATAGCCTCTTTGCTTGAGCTTTCTTTGCAGCTGAATACGAATGTATGATAAACGATACAATCTTATTAGTACAGACTTTTGTGCGAATATATACATTTGTGAATTTGTATTTACTCTTACTGGACCACTAATTGAGTATTGTATGATACGAGAATTGTGACTTAATCACATAATATTAATAAATCAACACATGCATTATTAATTTACATTATATCTTATCTAACGATGTTATTATCTTACAAATCTTAAGTGACAGTTGACATAATTATAACAAGTTCGTACCCACGAATGGTTGATCTATGCAGTTCAGGTATAACGTCAATTTTATAGTGGTTTTACTGCATGTTTTAACACTAATTTTTTTATTTTAGAAAATGCATGTTATGGGCATTGTTGATAACTGTCTAAATATATTGCGACAGAAAACATGTGCGAACATATTCAGTGAGATCATTTTATTTGTTGCATGTAAATAAATGACATTGATTAAAAAACAATTTTGCTGGCCATGCAACGTGTTAGTGTGACAGACATCGAATCTTTGAAAGGGACAACATCGATGTATTTATACAGTACACGTATCAGCCTTTGTTCTAACATGTACAACATTTGATGTCTTATTAGGCATGAACACAGAATATGTGGAATACCAGCTTTGTATTTCGACATATTTTAACGCAATCCAATGTTTAATTGTTTTATTTGAAAAAGAACGCTTTGCCCAAGTTCAGTCATTGAATTCTGCTTTGGTAATGGCAAACAATTGTATAATCATGTTAGCCAAGATATTTCTATAGAAGGGTTTCCTCTTATTATACGTATACCATACTAGCTTTTGTCCTTTGTCGATACCAAGTGGATAGTTTCTCGAAGCAGTAACATCACACAAGAAAAATGGTAATTACTTAGTTTTTGTTTATATATGCTCTATGATTAACATAATTATGTCGTTTTTATGTATTACAATGAATTCATGAAACTATCAACAATATTGACTAATATATTTCCTTGCACTATGGTCGAACAAAACTGTTTTGCTTTATGCAATTATGTTTTCCAAATTCAATATTGAATTGTTGATAAATCTTTCGTTTGCATACTTCGAATAATTTCAATTTAATACATTACAGAATTAGTAATATTTTATCATTGGTTGATTGAATGTATCAATGTATTTCAATAATCACTTTAATGTAAAAAACAAAAAGGCATTTCTGTTTTAATTTCTAAATACTTACTGATAATTAATACTGTAATGTAGAATGTCGTAGTTAATAGACATTGTATAATGAATGTGTAATACTTCGCTGTTATTGGAATGCTGTTTGATTTCATGTAAACAAATTGCAATTCCGCTATGGTTGATCGCGTTAATTTGAGCACACGAGTAAAGTATTTTACAATATTGCTTATAAGTCAGTAAATCTATTATTTACTATTTATACCGTTTGTATCTATGAACTTCGCAGTCACGTCCTTTCTTCAGGCACTCTCAACTGCGTGGCTCCTAAATTGGCCGCTAACGAACGAACTCATGGCTAAATGTGAAACAGCTGGTAAGAATATTGAGAGGAAACAAATGTATTGACATTACATCGCGGTACATGACTAAAATTATATTCTGCACGAAATAAAACATGACATGAAAACAATTGCTTTTATTCGAAGCATTCTTTCAAACCAATATATTCACCAGTTGTCAGGTTAGTTACCAATAACAGCATAGCAAACATAAACAACACATTGTGACAGATTTTTTTTTGTTTTTTTGTTTTATTTTAAATTGTATTGCGATAATTTTATTGAAGTTAATCTGTGTTTTAAGTTTTTAAATAATATTCTAATGGAATACGCGTTTTTAGATGTTTCTGCAATTGCTTGTACTGCTGTTGGCGCGGAATGTGACGCAATGGAGAACGCCTTCTGCAACACTGCGACTCTGCAACTCTGAAGTGCAAATGTGCCCTCTATTCAACAGAGTCAACTACTACGTGTACTGCCGCCGTTTAGACTTTCACTTTTTAATACGTATAAATATCATATATGGTTTTACTGATAAAAATATTCCATGCCTGTTAAACTATTATAAAGTGTACTGAGTACAAGACTATTCGAAATGGACACATTCGAAGCTGTAATATTCAATTCAGCATGCCAAGCAACTGAAACCTGCACAGCTCTGGACGCCAACTCAGAATGTTCTGGAGGCGGAGTCTCTGACAAATGCCAGTGCAAGACAACTCATCTCTTGGGAAATGAAGGGAAATACGCGTTAAGTAGGTTCTTACTAGTTATGACAAACTTGTGACATTTGCATTCTCGACATTTTGACCTCTTGTTCAATGATTAACGTTTAATATATCTGCAGATACATACACCTTACTAAGTGAGTTCTTGGCTTTTTCTCCATTGTTAGAATGCACCGCAGATGCCACTTGTACAGTGTCGATCCAAACTCGGTTTGCTCTGGAACGACAGTTCACCATGTAGATACCAACAAACGCGTCATACAAACTCTCTTAACTTTTTGCATTCCAATGCGCTATCCATTTCTCCATTTTAGAATTCACAACACATGCAACTTGCACTGCTGTCGATCCCAACTCTGAATGCTCTGGTACTACAGCCACAGACGAACCGCCATTGTGACAACTAAGTCGAACTGACCGCAAGCGGGCTCGAAAAAAAGCACATCCAATTTATAGCAATCCATTATGTTTCTTTATCTTTAAACAATATGAACATGTATACTATATTTTTGACAGGAGCTGCTGGTGCCGTAGTTTCTATAGCAATGCTTTTGGCCTGCTTTTTCGTGAAGCTGATATAGTATTTATTTATGTAGCTGCACACGTACAGTTTTAAAGGACAGTTTAGCAGACAGTTTATAATGATTTAAGTTTATACCACATAACGATGTTAACACTAAACAACTGGTTGTCAAAACTCTCTTTACCATGTGGCTTGCGTACATTTTCATTGAAGATTTGTAGATAACAAACTGTCATCATAATTTTGTTTATTTAGTCCTATACTATTTTACTTCTGATATTTTAAATATGTGTGATTTTCATTTTAATAAACTAGCTTGCATAAATAGTTCGTGTTTAATAGAAAAAAAATGCAAATGATAATCAAATGAATTTGCACGTATGGTTTGTTTGATAACTTAAACTATTAAAATAATCAAAGCTTTTATGGTTTGATAAATGTAAAACATTGTAACAAACACTTGTTTCCTAATATACCTGCTTAATTACAAGTATGTTACATTATTTAAAGATTTTGTGCCTTTCTGCCTTCTGTACATGTATGTTACATTTATATACGTAAATAAATTAAAATAAAATATTACCAAGGAACATTGTTACACAAAGCGATTGAACAATCTAAAGAGAAAACTTATATTATAAAAAGGCCGCAATACCATACTAAGGTTCTTTCTTATATTGGAATGATGTTTGATTTCGTGTAAACAAATGGCATATTACAACAGGTTCAGTACTTTTTATTGGAAGGTAAAACAGTCACGTTGTAGCCCAAACGTTATGACGTGTCGTAACTTTCTATTGTAACATGCACGAGCCTATCGTAAATAGAACTAGCAGAGTTGGAACATATAAGTTACGACTCGTATATGTCTGAGCCTATTAGCTTTTGTCTAACAAGTCAGAAATCTTGAATTGTAGTTTATATGCTGTGACTAGTTTGTGATCGGGCTTAAGAAGTTGTGACTAACAGAGCTGGAACTTTTGAGCTTATGATTATATGTTGCGACTTATGTGTGTTCGAGCTTATTAAGATGTTGCCAGTGAAGTTGGAATTCTGATCACGAAACACGACAAATACGCTGGCTCAGCCTGACAAATACGCTGCCTCAGCCTGAGTTCAAGTTTACGTTTTCAATAAAAGTAATACATATTCAGTTAATTTCACAGTTTTAAGTTGATTTTTCTAAAAAGTAACAAATCATGCGACTTCGAAAATATACATAAATAGATCAGCTCAGTCAGAAATATACCAAACCGCATAATGCTTTTGATGCAGCGACCAGTCAAGTATTTTGGGAGTAACAATTATTTGAGCAATGCTAATCTCAATACAAGGTAAAACAAAGGCAAAGACCTTTAAATAAATATACAGATTGTAAATCAAGAAGCTTACTTATGCACGTTCGAGTTCGATTCATGGGTAGAACCAGTACCTGATGTCCTTTGAGAAAGATCATTTCTCGATTTAAATATTCCCCGAGTAGAGAACTCGCGTTCTCCCTGTCGCATCTCGGACTCAATAAAACAATGCGATTTTGTTTTATCGTAATTATTAGTCTTAACAAGTTAACAACCATTCTAATCTGTTGCATTGCAATGGAATTTATAAATAAAAGGAACAGTGCAATTAGAATACTACAACTTGCAAAGTGTAAAGATGCAAACGCATATTTGCGTTACTTTACGCTGTAAACTTGCAGTAAACTTAATAAAATAGATAGCGGGCGGTAACTCAAGCGAGAACAAAATGTACTTTCGTGTAGAGTAATGACCCAATTATATAAATAAGTTTTAAGGAATATGCTCCCCTATACGTAACTGCTGCCAGATCGCATACAAACCGAAACACATCCGGACGCTACACAACTTTAACGCTTAGACCGAATGCTAGGTTGGATCGTGTATGTGAGTACAAGGAAAACATAATCAACTGGACCGATTCAGAACATTCATAAACACTAATATTGTAACTTGCATAAATATGTCTTTTATCTATATGACCGTTTTAGGTCCGCACAGTGCGATAGAGACACTCAAGAGTATGTGGACCGGTCTGGTTAAACATTCACCAATGACGTAAGCTTTGCTGATAAAAATCAAAGAATCAATTCATTGATTTTATTGATAATACAGTGTGAATATACTGTTATCAATCACAAACTTAAAGCATTGAAACAAAACTCCAACCTTTGATATAAACGTAATTATAAAATATGTAATCAAAGATCATGTTGTTTTCTTGCGCTACATAATGCAGAAATGATTTATTTGTTAGATGTTCTGGATGACTACTAACTTTGAGAGTTCAACCATTTGTTTCAGAATGTGTACAGTTAAACTCATATTTTGTACACTGGATAATACGCAGGATGTACATGTTTGGTATCATATAAGAAATAGAAAACCCAAAGTCGGGCCCAATTGCATTATAGTGACCATCCAGGCAGCCACAAATTGTATGTGGAGCTCAGCCTTCGGCTAAGGTCAACATACTGTTTGTGGCTGTCTGGCTGGTCACAATATTACCCTAGGGCCCTTAGTAGGGTTTCTATTTCTCAAAAATTATAAGATTACGAGACCAATACAAAATACTACTTCTGGTAATTCGATGTTTGTGGAATTTATTTAATTATCACAAAACTTATTGTCGATAAGCGAAAAAGGTAGAAACTGTTCTTCACAAGAAATACAGATGTATATATCGGGTACGTATTTGAGATAATAAGTCATTATTAAATATGTACCCAAACATTAAATTAATTTCGGAGGTACTTATACTAATTCCTAACTAGAGATCTACCACATTATAGATTTAACCTGATTCAACGTAATATTTCCCAGCCACCACAGATCAGCTATGTGTAATATATTCTATTATATAACACGAACATAATTATATATGCATGGTGCACTTTATCTTATTTGCACCAATGTCAACGTTCAATGTGACATACGAGATATTATATGTTGAAAATATACTCATCCCCTCCACATACTGAAGCCTCCAGTGAAGATTCATTGCAGGGAAATAATATGTAGAAACGGGTTACCACAGAATCTACCACCAGATCACCTTGTAAGAAAAATAAAAAATAAAAAAATAAAATTTTACAAAATAACAATAAATGCGAAATCTCTTAATGCGTGTATGACAAGAACCATGGCAGTCGTTGCACACTTGAAAATGGTTAGTCGTAAGAAATCAGATCGGTGAAATACGTCACAGCATAAATATTTTTTACAATGATTTCAATTTATAAAAATCCTACAGTCGTCATTTTTGTAAATTATTTACCGAAACTTCAACGATTCATCTTTTACCAGTCCTATTGGTAATGACATTCGCCGATTTCTGAAAAAGTACCGTTAAAAGCAGAACGTCATACACAATCGGAAGTCATGCTTACTGTTTACAATATTTTTACTCCACCGGACCACCTCGGAAGTCACCACCGGACATTTTTCTTAACACCTCCAAATCAGGTGGTCCTAGCCGTGTACATGTGTTGTTTTATTTTAAACGAACCATTTAAGCACCTTTCAATTACATGCACATCCAATACCTTTATTATATTTTATTACGTTTCATAACCCGTAGGTTGTCCGCCGCTTTGTCCGTTCGTCTAAATTCCATTTCTACTGCCATTCAAATTCTCCGGTTGTCAAATGCATTTTCCTTGGATTTTTAAATTACTTGACACAAATGCTTGCAGCAATTAGATGATGTGTAGTAATCATGAATCTGGTCTTTAGGTCAAATATCAAGGTAACAGGTCAAAGGTCAAAATTGGGGACTTTGCTTGTCTGTACTTTAGATTGGCATGGTTATTAAAACTGCTTGACACAAATGTTAATCTCAATGAGATTGCATGAAGCGCACGTAATCCAGGTTTCTAGGTCAAAGGTCAAGGGCACACTTAGACGTTAAAGGTAAAAGCTGGCGTTTTGATTGTCCGGGCTATACCTTGGCCACAGATTGAGAGATTTTCAAATTACTTTGCACAAATGTTTTCCTAAATAAGATGGCATTTAAACTTTCATGAACCAGGACAGTATATCAAAACCAACTTCACACTTAAAGGTCATACGTCAAGATTGGCTGTTTGCTAGTCTGGCTTTATAACATAGCCATAAATAGATGGATTTTAAAATCACTTTACACGTGTGTTTGCCTCAAAAAGACATGGTGTCGCGTAATGAATCAGGTCAATAGGGCTAAAGGTCAAGGCCACAATAAGCGGCCAAAGAGGTATCGAAAAGCGTCCATAGGTTCTACCGAAGATCATCCATATGTTCTAGTTTGTCATTTTAATTTCATTTTTTTTATTTAGATTGTATGTCAAAACATGATTTATGGAGTTATTCCAGAAACTGGAAAGCGGGCAAGCTGTGGCGCAATACATGCACTATAAATTTATGACAGTTGGTAAGAGATTGTTCTTTCAACTTTAACATGCGAAATTATTACTCAACACCAAATTTGTTAATACAGACCGGCATAAACCACTAATATTCTGAAGACTTGGTCATTACAGACTTATTGAAATCTACAAAGCGCACTCAGATTATAAATCAAGATATACTTCTGCAATGTTACAGCTGCTGTTTGGATATATTATTTTGTTCGGTTGAAAGGTATTGGCAAATTCCCACAGACTGGTCCGCTGAACACATATTTGGTTGAAATGGAAACTTGACCTCATATCCATTGCTTTAAATAGTATGTGCCAAATGATTTGTTAAAAAGATATTCAAATATGTTGACGTCAGGTATGATTTTAGCCAACCTAGAAAAAAACATTGCCCAAAATAATTTCTAAACAAGGACATTTTATATTTTAAATATTTGTTTTGAGTTTGAAGTTTTATTAAAAGCATTATCTTGTTGAAGGGTGCATTGGTTGTACATGCACAGTGCGTCAGTTACCTAATGTGCCATTGTAAAACGTTTTTCATCCAATACAAACTAAAACATATATGACATTTAATGTTCACAAGAAATGTCTGTAATTTTAAATTGTTCATTTATAATTCTTCTTTTTGTTATTCTGAGTTGAGTTTAACGGAAACGTTCCTTTGAATAACAGTTTTATGTTGTTTTAATTGACAAACATGGTCTGCAACAGTGTCTGACCATTTTCCACCATATACAAATATTGCGAGTTGGACGCATACACTATTACATTATTATTTAAAGATGGAAAATAATATGATTGCCAAAATCATGTTGTTTGATGGATAATTATGTTTCTTTGTAAGCATATGAGTTTTAAGTTTCCACGAAAAACATGAAATATGTTGAGAGAGTTATTAGTAATTTTCGATCGCCTTACATTTCTTCAACGTGCCTGCAGATATCCTTAAAGTCGTAAAACAAAACAAAATATGAATGTATGATGTTTACATCTTTATGTATCGTCTGACAATTATCCACCGAAAACATCCACCTATCGCATTAAATACACGTTTTAATTTAATTTGCTACTTAAATAAATCAATTTACAATCGCGATTCCATAAGTATTAAAATAAAAATACATAATAGCATCATAAGGAAATATTAACTACTAACATCAAAGACAATCTTACAACAGAAGCTCGAAAATAAAGGCTATGATACTAAATCAACCACATTAGGCACGGATACAATATACAATAATTTCAAAATTTAGCTATTATTACGGATATATCTAAAAGTTAAAAATATATGTATTTAAATAAAAAAAGTGTTTAGGCATCCTTAGAAAAAATTTCCCATTATTTAGGTCTTGTTTGTTTGGCGCATTTCCTGTTTACGTTTTGATGTCAAAATTGTAAGTATGCTCTATGGCCATAGTTTGAACGTATACTTCTCACCATTCAGAATATCGGAGATAATTAGATCGCTGTATATTGTCATAATGATTGTTCTTATGACTCCGACGTTGAGAGTTCGATACCCACTCTGTGTTTTCGTTTTTCCATAGTTTTGTTTATTTGTTTTAATCATACATCTCATAATGTAGTAAATTATTAATACTTTGTAATACCTTCGCTTTGTATTGCCCATTTCTATAAAATAATAAAATTATCATATTTATATATAAGGTCATCGTGGTCTTATATTTATATATAAGGTCAAACAGGTATATGTAATGTTAAGTAAGACTGTTGAAACAATCCATATTACTTTAAAATATTTGGTAGAAACTTATAAATTTCGATTCAACCAACTAATCGTTTAGCAGCTTCTACGGATAGATTGTTATTACACTATATAATATTTTAAATTATCATGTCAATCTATATGTAAACTCTTTTGTCCAGTTTGTATATGTATGTATGTGTATGTTTTCCTGTTTCTGCCATACAGTTCTTCTGAACTAGTATTATTATTATGTTAATGGCAATAAACACTGCCAACTTAATGGACATACGTAGCAATAATAAATAAACCGATGTCTAAAATACATTTCCTGTATGCACATATGTTAAATGGGGTAACTTATTTGTAGCGATAGATTCGCGCATACTTCACTAGCGTTGCATAACTAATTGTACCAGTCGCTCTTCGGTTAAAACGAGATTTTTGCAAGATGCCAACCCCACTCACCCCTCGTTTGATTTCACTGGGATTCACTTTACTTACAGCATACATTGACGGATCGTAGTTACACCGAGAGACAAAAACTTACTTCTGCCTTTTCACATGCGTGTTTACACGAGATGTGCATCTGGAGGGCGTATCCAACTGATCCGAAAACGCATTCATGCAATGCTTCAGGACAACTGCACAAAATCACTGCCGCCTCTAGAAGTCTTAGGGGATTGTATCAAATGCAGACTGTACAAGATGCCTTAACCATTCAAGAGACGGAAAAAGCACCGTGGGTTGGTGGCTGGTGGGAACGGCTCATCAGACTGACTACGACAACAGACATCAAAATCTCTAACTCATTGCAATTTACGCTATAAATTATTAACAATTTGGGTAAATGTGTGAACCAATTAGTACTTTACCATAGAAGGGTGTCTTGTAACTAGCTTACAAGTAAGATATTATTGTATTATTATGACCTTGCCTCAGAACATTTGCCACAAAAAACCGGTCCTGAACAGAAATATTTTGATTTTTCAATATATGGCGTATCATGACAAAACAAAAATCAACAATTATGTTTGTCTTAATAAAGGCAAATCATTGAAATTTCTAATTTTAAATATTGTTTTGGTTACGACTTAGATTGCAGACATTGATAATCATATACCTCTATAAAAAGGCGCTACAATTAACAAGATAGTCATTTTCCCCTGTTGTGATTACTTGTCTAAGGAGCTGTGTGGTTAACGTATATATCACCTGAAGAAGGGTAACTACACATTTCTACCAACTAGGATAATACATTCTAAATTTTTAATGTATGTTTGCAATTTATTTATATTAAATGATTGTTGTGGAACTGAACGGAACTTCGCTTTATTTTTTGTTTTGATATAAGATATTGAATCATTTTAAATAGCAATTTATTTTAAGAAATAAACTACTTGTAATAACAAAAGGTTCAAGAAAATAATAATTAGCAACAAACAATAAGTGTATCCTGAATTCGGATACTTTTCGGCAATGATTACCCGTTTAATGTTCAAACATATTCCAATGCACTTATTTAGATACATTTACATTAAATGTCACGTGGCAGTGTGTTTATAATGATTCTTTTGTACGATTTTCAGCCATGTAAATGCTGTTTGCATTTGCTCTTCTGCTGACTTATGAGCGTTCTATGTGAAGCAACTGGTAAGTCTTTACGACTACACACACTGAATAATTCACACGAATCGTGTTGGAGAGTCAATACGTTTCATTTTTGACATTTCATCATAAGTGACACGTATGCGATCGCGCAGGTATTAAGGCG
This sequence comes from Congeria kusceri, assembly GCA_027627225.1. Classification (NCBI taxonomy): domain Eukaryota; kingdom Metazoa; phylum Mollusca; class Bivalvia; order Myida; family Dreissenidae; genus Congeria; species Congeria kusceri. The sequence goes on from CM051027.1 coordinate 18,764,601, forward strand.
GAGCGTAGTAAATTGTAGTCTTCACTGTAGAAATGTTGTATCAAAGCATGTATTTATCGAACTAATGTACGCATATGTTTATCTGCAAATAAAGAACGGTCGTTTTTTTATGTGCAGCTATTCAACTCACTCATCGTTTATTTCGCCTTAGAACTCAAAATCGTTGATTGTTAGCAGATTGTTAACGATAGATAAAACGCGTAACTCGTAATCTTTGAAATGCATCAGAAAGAAAATAAAAATGTATATTTCAGCCTGAGTATTCACAGCACCAATACAGAAATCAAAAGAAAATTGAGAGAATTGCGAAATCTGGACCGAATGTTTTCTTGATATGTTCATGTTTCACCCGCAACTCAGCTAATCGAGAATATATTTTTCATTCCAGCATATGTTATTTTTTATTGTATGGACCCTTACTATTTAAACGCATGGTATGCATATTTTTTATAAAAAAAGAAACCTATTCTCCACTTTTTGCAGTTAAGGATTTCAAACAAAAGTTTCACATCACTGTCGGACATACTGTTCAGAGTTGTTTCCCTTGTTGTAACAAATTTAACAAATGTGTTTTCTGTATATTGTTCACACTTTCTCTGTATAAGGTGGCAAACAACACAAACATGATATGCATGACTATGTTCTTGTCATATTGCATTCAGAATATTTTGAAGATGATGAAACGCTACATGTATACACTTGCACACTGACACTAAAGGCTGTACATAATTTAATTATTGAAATTCAGTTTATACACTGGATCGATAACTACTTTTCAGATGTTTCCGCCACTGTCTGCACTGCTACAGGCACAGAGTGTGGTTCAATAGTCAATGCCTACTGTAACACTGCGACTCTAAAGTGTAAATGTGCCGCTTATTCGTCAGAGATAACTGCCACGTATACAGCCACACGTAAGAATTACACATTTACCATTTATATAGGAATTTACCTTTCAAACAATATATGTACACAAGTCAGGATTCGTTTAATTATACACTCCGTATTTGAATACCCGTTGTAATGGCCAAAACAATTTATAGAAAACTAATATAGCTTTCTTCCTAATACTTATGACTTCTTCAGCACCCTAAAGGGATTTGCCTACTGTTGATTTACACTTCTCTGAGTCAGCGATGTTGTTTATTAATTAAACGCTACAATTTTATGAATATTTTATGAAAACAAGAAAATGTTCGATTAACATTCTGCATAAATCATTGATCGTCAATACAGCATGCGTCGCCGCTGCTACCTGCATCGCTTTGGAATCCAAATCGGAATGTTCGGAAACGACAGCCGGCACGGACAAATTTCGCTGCCCAACAGCGACCCATCTGTTGGGAAACGAAGGGAAATGCGCGCTAAGAATGCAGTTATTGCTATCAGAATATATAATCTTCATTTAAATTTCGGACATTTCACTGATTATTCATGTTATGAAGTCAGATAAATTATTAAACTGGTTAATTTGCTAATCATACTTTTGAAAGTAATATTAATTGTACATCTTTATTTTGAAAACAAAAAAATAACAGGGTACTGACGTACTCACAATTTTTAAGACAAAATTTAAAAGAAGGCCAAACAAGCTCGGCCTTAATTACAAAATGCTGTTTTTGTATTAAGAATGTGTTACCCTTTCTCGTTATTTATATTTAATGTTTACCTTTATTTTATGCAGATATTAATATGATGTGACATGTGTTCATGCTGTTTTTATAGTGCCTGTTGGTGATTCTTGTTTACATAGTCCATTAAAATCAACTAAAGCATTAGTATTTGTATGAATACTCGTTATTACTTGTAAAGTTTTAATATATAAGTATTTACCTTTCCTTTTTCTGTTTAGAATGCACAGCAGATGCAACATGTACTGCTGACGACGCCAACTCTAAATGTTCGGGCACCACAGCCATTGACAAATGCCAATGCAAGACTGGGTACAGCATGGGAAGTGATGGGAAATGTGCTTCCTGTATATGAACTTTTTGCTTAAATTGTATACAAGGAATTCGTGTATTAAGTGACAGTGCGTGTGTGTTTATTATAGGTTCTAAGATAGCGTGTGTACGTTTCGTATTTTACTATGATGCTCTCGAGTATAGACCGTTATAAATACATTAAAGAAAGGTTTATGTTTAAATTTTAGATTACCATTTCTTAATCTTTTTCACATATTATTGATTTAAAAAACACAAATGATGACCTCAATAAATTATAGCAAACATATTTTCAGAATAAATGCCTGTAAAATATAATTCTGAATTAATTATGCATTGTTTATTTCTTGACAGGTGCTGCTGGTGTAGTTCTCTCCACGGTCATGCTTCTAGCTTGCTTAGTAACCACGCTGTTCGAATATCACAATATGTTCTACTGAGCGTTATGGTGACCATCATATATAATCTAACCTTTAGACCGCATAGTGTTAAATTAGTTTATTCGTCAACTGGATTGTAACAATGTTTGCAAAATCTGTTTCAATGTGTTAATCACTTTCACGAACTACTAGTATAACTTTTTGATCTGTGTTATATTTGATTTGTCTACCTTTGCGTGACATTTAAGTAGTCCAAAGTCCAAACAGTTAAATATTTTGTTGATTACAAAGTGTCATTGTCTTTTCTTTGTGAGTAAACCCGCATTAATTATATGATCACATTGCTTATTATTGTTGCCGAAACAGTTCATTGGTTTAAAACTGAAAACACTGATCAATGTTTGTGTGTGATTTAATTAAGTCATTATTTGCGAATGATAATTTCATTCATTTAATTCGGAAGACTGGTTTAAATTTAAGATTCTGTATTTGGGAATAGCATGTTGTGAGTATTGAAATAATTGCAATGAACTTGCAAATATGACCAATGGCATAACTCATGCATTCTTAAAACAAAAAGAAAATGATATAACAACTTTTGTAATTAAGTATAAAAGCTAAACACAAAACTTATTCATGAGCAAGTATAAAAGCTAAACACAAAACTTATTCATGAGCAAGTACTTGCTTTGTCTGTGTAATAAAAATTGCTTTAAGAGCGCGTCATGTTTTACTCATCTCGACAAATATTCTTTTGGGAACAACAAACCCAGAAGGTTGTACCGAGTGTTACTCTATCAATCCATTGTAATATGATCTAAAACTATTTCGAAATCTTGTTAACTTCTATTTAAAAACAACTTAATAAGTTTTCCTAATTACATGATAATAGTAATCCCTGCAAAATCCGAATTGCAACTGTTCTTTTCAGACGTTTTTACTAGCCATGTTATACCAAAAATCGCCTGCAACTATTGATTACGTACAGGCATAGTTAGTACAGAACAATAAGCAAACATTTCTATCAAGAGAAGTTAGGCTTTAGAAATAACAATTTAATTGTAACATGATGCTATTCTACTCGATTTATTCATAATAACTAATTTGAACTTAATAATGCACGTGGATGCTATATCAAGAAAAATATTTGCAAAATTAATCAATACACCAATATATAACAATCGCTCACAGAAAAAACAAATACAACGAAAATAATATTTGCTATAAATAACAATAAATATATTTAATATAATAATGAATACTTTTATATAGATATGCACGCCATGTAAAGCAAAGTCAAATGTTTACATGTGCAAAAACGTTATTTTATATTTTTTAAATTAACTTATAACACTTAACACTAATTACTGGTTTTAACATTAATATACAACCCACACATATAAGCTAGTCTAATAGTAATTATTGTTTACGGTAAATTGTTTTTAACTGCACTTCTAATTACAATAAGACACAATTGTGTATGAGATTGGGCAGAGTGATCAAGATGTTCAAGTATAGAGCTTTTTATTGGTTATACAAATCAGTTATCCAAAAGCACATCGTTAATAATTGTTAAGTAAACTATGTTGTTTAAAACGGTTCATATACATTACATAGATAATACTAGGTTAGTGTTGAATAAAGATAAGTTTATTTAGCGATGTTTAGAAAACTTTAAACACGAACCTCAGCGAGTGTTAAAACAAGAGTGGTAATTTTAAGAACGACGATACCACTGAGCTTTACTTTAAAATAATAAATGAGTTATTTCCCATTAAACATTTATCACCGTATTATGGTTCTATTTACATGTATAGCATGTACATTAACCAGCAAATTATTGCAAAGCATTGGCTGTGCAAGCTTTAATATATTGTTAAAGATATCCTTTTATATCGAGCAATATTTCAATCTTAATCATATTACTCTATTGCTTGTTAGATCTGTTCGTTACTGTGTGTTACGAAATTACCAGTGTTAACTTTCAGTTATTATTAATGTAGTGTTTCTTTAATGTCATTATTACAATTTAATCTCAAATATTTTGCATTGACACCTTAATCAAGAAGTTAAACATGTGTTCATGTTCAAATAATATAGTTCATCGTTTCAATGCATGGTACTTGTTTTTGCGAAGATGCAAATGGATTGGAATATCTACTTTCCAATTCGTAGATTATTATTTGTCATCATTGTTCAAGATACCGTATGCGATTGAAAGAAAAACGTGTTTGTTATCCATTTTAACAACGTAAATATAGATTACTTAACGTTATCGCCAAACAGTTTCGGATTTGTCGTTTCAAATTAGTTTGAGCACTCGCCCAACCATGAAAGATTTTACTATTTGAACATGACAATGCCAAAAATGCCAAAGCTGTTGACACATAAATTGTATTGTACAGACATACTTTTAAAAATTATGTATTTAACACAATGAACCTTGTTTTAATTGAATTTATTTCGATAATTTTAAACAATAATCCAACTTTAAGATAGTTTATGTAACGAAACCCTGGCTGGTGGTTTTCAAGGGAAGTAAGTTTGAAAAGTCATGTGTCACTTATTTTCAAGAGTTGTTTCATACAGATAATCTGATTAAACATTATAATTAACTCTAAAATATAAGACTTAAGATGTAGAGATAAACACGGTTAAACAAGATTTGTTAAAGATTAAACGGTATTCACTTATTCTCTCAAATGTTTTGCAACTTGTTGATCCCTTGCATTGATTATATCAACAAAACAAAGGCAGATTATTCAAACATCTCTGTGAAGTCGATGCCAATTAATTTCTTTGCATGATAACGGGAATTAACAAGCACGTGCTTTCCTGGCCACGACCTGTTAAGCGTTGTGCAGTGGTCGAATCATTCGACTGAAAGGACTCCGAGCCCAAAGCGTTTGGTGGGCTTTGCAAAGCCAGACGTACGCTGTTTCAGGGTGAGAAACAATAGAGTACAAGATACATGACTCCGTGGTAGCCGTTGTAGCTATGACGTCGCCTGAGGTTAAAAACGGGTTTCATCCAGGTAATAGTGCAAGGAGCACACTGGTTAGAAAAATCAGGCAGTTTTACCAGAAGGTTCCCGACACAATGCTGGTTATAACGTGAATGAACTCTAATGAGTAAGTTTGGAAATGCAACAAACGTGGCTCCATACTTGTTTTAGAAATGTACACAAGTATGTAACAGGCTAAACTTTTACACAAGTATTCTTTACTTTAATATATTTTATCGGGAAATGGGAAAAACACAACTATAGGATATTCAAATTTGAGTATTTTAGCTGGAGGGTGTATGTTACGTAACCAGGAATCATTCCATAAAACTGTGAAGAAGGTGCTATCCTCGTTGATAAGGCATAACGCTGAATAAGATGGAGAATAGAGTCGGAGTTAGGAAGACAACCTGGTTCACTACTCTGACGATCGGGAATGGATCTGAGAGGCATATGCCATAGCTGGATGATTTTTATGAGAACTTGATGGGTCAACCGATTTGCTCCACGATGTACCATGTTCATTTTGTCGAACTTTCATTGAGAACAAAGAGCATGTTTGTGGTGTATCTGTTTGCTTTAAAGTCACTCAGTTCTCAGATGGACGGAACTGGGCATCAGGTACCAGTATGTTTGCTTTGGTCTTTGAAAGGATTATCTTTGTAAAAGATTGCAGAGTGATCTAGTTCAATTATGCAGTCTGACTTTTTTATACCAGATAAAGATGTGTGTGTAGCATAGATGTTGAGAGATTTTGCCTGCTACAACCAAGCAACAAAGTGCTCGTGGAGTGTTGCTTATTGATCCTCCATTCATCCAACGTGGGAATCTGTCTTCTGCAGCCTTGTTTCAAAAAAACATCCTATTATGTGTTGAGTTATTTTTGAGAGACTAGTCAAATAACTCGTTCTAGATAAATAATAGCTGCGCCGATTGTCACCGCATATACTTATTCTTAAGGCATGACGACGTTGCCAAGTGGTGGGGTTTCTCATCGAGCTAGTAATGACCTTTGTTGTTTCCATCGAACTTAGTTTCTTTCCTCTATTGTGACTTAAGATTTCTTCAGAGTGACATATTTAAGCTGTACCCAAAACACTTCAGGACATCTGGTGTCATCACGATAGACTGCAGCTTGTACACCAATAGTAAATGGATGTTGTTGTTGCAGTTGCCAGCAACTCCTTTCCAAAGTTTGACGTTTAAGCTTCCGATACTTTTGACACTGTTGTCAGAACATCGATGTTCAGGAAACTGCTTACGATTGAATAAAACTTTTCTGCAGGCTGTCCTTGGAATGGCTGGACGTACAAGGCAAACTTTACTATTTAATCTGACATTTCGTTTGCAAAGAAGGGTGCTTCGGTCGTAAACAGTGCAACTTGTAAATGTAATGCAGGGTATGGAGTACTGTGACCACCCTTCACAAGTTTGACTTGAGTAGTGGTCAACGTGTCGAACTTTTGATCTGGGTGCCCTAAGTTTGAGCAACTGTGGATGCATTTGTATGCTGGATTTTGCTATTTGTTTGAGTTTAATATATCAGAAGCATTTGTTGTTGGGGATAAAAACGACTATGACTATGATTTATGACGAAAAGATGTGAGTACGTCCCAAAATTAATAAACTGCAAATGAATTGTTTAGCTGCATTACTGTTCAATAGTCGGTGTTTCTCAAACGAACTTAACGAAAATGAGTATTTACATAAGTTGTTTAATAATAATGTCTTTTATAGATTTTAAAGTTTTGAGAACATATTTTTAGGTAATAAATTTTAACACCAAGAAAAAAGCAAATAGCAAATAGCATTCAAGGTTCTTATACAATCTCAATTCTCCTTTTTTTCGAAATCAGATCAAATGTTCTATCGTTGCTACGCAACTTGTCGACAAATATTCACGGTTATGAACATAATTTCAGGCAACACTGTATTTTTCTGTAATAACTTTAGAAGTTACCTGAATGGGAGTATCCGTTTATCTGTATTGATTATTCGCTGAAAACAAATTGTACGACGCAGCGGGTACGTTTTTCTTCTAATCGTCACGGCGATGTCGCTACGCATAACAGCGATTTAGTGACGTTACATAAATGCTCATAACTTCGGCGTTTTTCAGCCGATTTGTAACATTCTTTTAAATGCGAACTCGTAATTAATTGTTATATTCATATCTGTAAAAATCTGAACATCTTAATCTGTTGTCATTAAGACCGGTATTCTCACGACGCTTCCCATATATATTTCGTCGAATAGTGCATGTTTGTTTGTTTTTTCACTGATGGAATTATATTTATTCGAATTGTAAACGAAATTGCAAATCATGGCCTTCGTTTGCATTGAATAACAAGGTTGCAGACATTTGGAAAATGGTCAAAATTATACCACTTGATGGGAGAACACAAATACTTACTTAATAACCTACCGAGCCACAAAAAAACGGCATTTATGTTGAACGTAGATCTTTATCATCTTTTGAAATGACAACAGCGTCAGAAACCGATTTTCATTGAGGAACGCTTCCAGTTTTACAAACGGATCCGATTCGTGGGCGAATCTGTAAATGTCTACGCAGATGCACCCCGGAAATTAGCTGAATCCTTTAAATTCAGCACTTCTTTCACAACACACGAGTGTGTGGCTGGCAAATTGAAGTTAATGTAAACAGGTGCCTTACGAATCAAAAGTCAGAATCTAATTTCAATTGCAATAAATGAATACGTAACAAAAACTGACTACCGAACTGCAAGCTATGATAAACGTCTACAAAATCGAAGATATCAAGGCAAAGAAGCTGCGGAATGCCTTACTTAGTACCACGAATTAGGGAAAGACTTAAACATGTAGTCTGTCAGCAATACACGGTGAAGATACATATCATTGAAATATGTTGCAAGTTCCCAGTATTCCATTTTCTTTATCAATGACTAAAAATGATCAAACATATCTGAAAAGGTGCCAACCTACTATAAAGACAAATAATGTAGATGTGCCATTTGATGTATATGTTCAGCAGAGTCCCTTGTGTCAAGCAAACACTTCGGGCAAAGCATTTGGAATGTTTGATTTAACAAAAAAAGTCTCACTCATACTCGTTATTTATGTAAGTAGCAATGGGAAGAACAAGCAGACATTCCTGGCCACCACGTGTGGAGGTGAAACAGATTGTCCTGCAGTTGTATACACAGTTTTATCATACTAACCGTATTGGTCGGATTGAAATATCATGTGTTTAAGTGTAACATATATTACAAAAAGAGCACGTGCTAAAGCTTTGAAGTGATTGTGATTATTGATTATCGGAACTTAATAAAAAATAAACAGTCAATAGCTAGGGAGGAGTTTAAATGTTAATGTCAAAAACACTACTTCAAATGCATGCCCACAATTGCAATACATTTTTCGAATATTGAACCATACGAAACATCGACAATATGATGCCTACATCAAGTATTTAATTTGAATTGTCAATTCCTACATAATATCACTTCTACGAATACATACATTGGTCAAAATAGGAAGTTATTTTGGATGTTGTACTGATCAGTTTGTTAATGCAGTATTGCACTACTTCACACCTATCATCACATCTACTAAGTGTGGATTTTGACATATATGGTATTAATTTGTTGTCAGTTTGATCCTATATATTCGTACAGATACCCTATGTTAAGACCATGTAAAATATTGCTTAAATAAACTTGGATTTAACTCTGTAAAACAGTCACATAGATCTAATTCCTTACGTTAGTAAAGATGTATCACATGGTTCGATCTTGAAGACTAAATAAGGCATTTACGAGAACTTATTCAGGTGAGCAGTGTTGGGCCATCATGATACTCTTGTTCTGAATATAGCGGCCAAAAGTAAAACTTTCCGTTCATTGTATGCAATCAATATGCCTACTTGCTGTCAGAATAACGTGGACATGAAAATCTTTCCTTATGGTAGTCGACTTGCAACATTAATCATCACACATTTATTTGCAGAGGATTTTTTTTAACAAGCCACCAGCGCGTGGAGCAGTTTCAGACAACGCACAAATCATCACGTTTCTACACAAATTTTAAAAAATACAAATGGCGGTGTAAGCTGAAAGTTCAAAATGGTGTTGGGTGTTTCAGCCAATACTTGGATGTTGTGAGCTTTATGAGCAGAAAATTGCTGTTTCTGTCAGTAATTTACCCTGTGTTGTGCATTAATTTGAAGGTGATATGCTCGGGCAAAATAACAAAGCATGTTGATAACAGCTAGTGACAAGTTGAGTCATATACAGGTAAATGGAGATTAATAAACATGTGCTAAGATCTCTTTCTATTTCGATGGAAATAATTTAAAGACTCGGCAAGAAATAGACATACGTCGGTCGAAATACTTTAACTACATTACAAGTTACTGAACGAATTAGAACATGACAAAACTGTGTTTGTTCATGTTTTGACACTTAAGCAACTTTGCCGTTCTGCAAAACAATTTTAGACATTAGATACCGACATAATCTACCCACAATTCTAAAGCAGCTTCTTTGTCATTGCAAACTACTATACCAATTATACTGCCGTTCGCACGGTTGTCTGATTTTCTTACAGATTACTTTGTTATTAACCACTGTTTTGCAAGCCCTATTGGTATCCAGAGGACAGCTCGCGTGTTTTCTAAAGCCGAACCTGGTCCAAATCAAATTAAAGAAGCCCTGAAAACATATTTGGCAATTACGCCGACTCTTTGATGTTTGTTGCCCAACCGATCAGCCCCAAAAGATCAGAACACAAGATACGACGACTTGGGAGGTATAATGTCTTGTCTACTGTTTCGTAGCTCTTTGGAAAGAGTCTTTTATTAATTTGACAGGCGGTGGGGAGGATTGTGAATGCCCTTAAACACTTGTGCGTATTGACTCTTTGTTGTATTTTGGCACCATATCAGGGTTCTGGTACGCAATTTCTTTTGAAATTTTAGGTGCAAAGCAATTTGTGTGAAATTGATATTAAGGTTAATCAGTTTTTAAGTTTAAGATTATACACAATACGCGTTTTCGTAACATATTTGTCTATTTATTTTGTGTTGTAAGAAACTACATTGAGGCAACTGAACAAATCTATAACTTGGTATGGACACAAGTCTGTTAAAAATATGACTTCTCAAACATGTTTTTTTTTTTAATTTATAATGAATATCATGTTTAGAAAATCTAGGTAGCCAGCATGATTGCGTCAATTTTTTATTATATTATACGAAGTGTGTGTGCTACGTTTTGGTAAAGGTTGTAAGACGTATATAAAGTGTTTCTAAGGTGAATCAGTTGATGATGTTTTTGATATAATGATTAATCAATCAAATAGGCATCCTTTGTTTTCTTTGAGGCTGTGGACTCATTGACCAAACATGTTGTCAAGAACGAACATTAAAAAAAAAAAAAAAAAAAAACAACATTTCATTATGTATTTCATGTATAAAGTGATTAAGCTTGCACTTCAATATCTATATGTGTCGTTATTTTGCCATGATATAAAATATCTCGATATGGATATATGTATTGTTTGGCAATTCATTGTACGTTATAGGTCGTCAAGACACGTGTACGTTATGCAAATTCTCCAAAAGAAAATAACATAATTTTTAAAGGCTCGCAATCATGAATGCAGATGAACGTTTTATAAGACATTTTAATACATATCCCCATTATTTCGTTTTCGCTTACATTCAAAATGTTGTCTTTTTGTTGTTTGGTTTGCTTTTAATTGTTGTTTGGTGGTGGTATGTTTTTGTTGAGCTGTCTGAAATTGTACAAATGTTCTCAATGGACTTTTTATACAGATGTCAGTGCACTATTCTGTGGACACCGTGTTCAAATGGTGAGGTTTATGTCAAGGCCACAACCTTATTTGAAATTCACACCAAATATGTTTAAAGATTAACGCACTTTGATTGTCTGTTGTTCATTGTCTATTTTGTACACTTGACGGAACAACATGTCAATAAAATAATTGAAGAACTTTTGTAATTCTAACTCTAACATCTTTTTTTTCGTGTAGATCTAGAATTGCGGATAAAATAGCTTTTGGGTGATCGTAATAACGAATAAATACACCCATATGCACTTCCAACTAGACCTTTTTTGATTGTGGTTTTCTCAAAAATGGCAAATTGCATCGGTTTAAAATGTTGCACAGCCTCACCATACACATTTTCCAATACAAGTATGATAAAAATTGAACAGTGTAGTGATCATTTATATTTCATCGTGCTCTTGGGTGTCAAAACAAATAATTGCACGAGAAAACCGTGGTGTATGTAGAAATTTGATGCAGTTTATAATCAAAGTGTTTAACAACGACACTCTAACCAAACAAACATTTAACATTAATTACTAAATGACTAATACCATCCCACATTGAATAATATATGTTTCTACAAATTTCGATCATATGCATTTAATCTGATATTTCACCCAATTATTGAACTTGGATATCACGTGATTAACATTTAACATATTTTACACAAAGGAGCACGTGGTAAACTTCTATCTGTTTGTTATATTTAATAAATGTTAATTAATCCGTTAACGATAGCTGGGGAGGAGTTTTAAATGTTTGTGGCTAAACCTGGAAAGGGCTACTGTGCAGTAAACAGGACGCGCGCGCGCCATCGGTAAGAGGCCGCTTTCCACGCACTTAGGCCATACCCATTTGATTCTATGTTTAGCGTCCTCAGGCTGGTAGGTTTTCGGATGCCTGGGCGAAAAAAAAGATTTTGACAATGTGAACAGTCGGAAAAGTTATACAATATTTAAACGAAAATTGACTTGTTGGTTTTTTTTACCAATATATGTAAAACTAGTGTAAAAAACTAGTCAAATTACACAGTTAAAATACTGTGTTAAAGTAGGTTCCCAAAATGAAGACGATATATACTAGTAACAGTTTTGCCTATAAACATTTGCTTTAGCTTGGACCACTGCCATGAATAAGTAGTGAAAAACATGTTTTTTTATCGACTTATTGTTTTTTTCTTGCCTGGTTAGAAGGTTTTGAAAAATCATGGGGACGCTAAACATAGAATCAAATTTGTATGGCCTCAGGTATGGAGTAATTAGTATAAGATAAATGTTCTCTTTATTTAGATTGAAATTTGTAAAATCATCAATTTCAATGATTTTTATCAAAATAAAAGGAGAATAACGAACATATTTACTCGTAATTTCTAACAGTGAAATTGACATTATTTTGTTTTCGACCTTTTGCGAATTTTTGTGTGGATACTATGTTTTATTTTTGTTAAGTTTTGTATGAAAACGAAATTTCTGATAAATGAAATTAAAAACATTGAAGTATAATATATTATTTTGTGTTGTTTAAAAGTTTGGAGAAATTCGGAATAAAAATACAAACGTTATAGCTGATTAAGCGAAGGTCTATTTAGAAGTGCATATTGGTGTATATGCTTTAACAAAGCGTTCTTTTCAGATTTTTTTGTTGCATTTTTTTTCAGATTTTGAGCACAACTTTCACTAATATTTAACTGCAACCAAACAAAACACGAGTTAAATGGCTTTTCCACATTAGTTTGGGTACGGTTTAAGAAAACTACGACAGGTGAACTATATTTTTTAATTTTAACAAAACTAGCGTTATCGTTATGGGCGATATTATTTTGCCTCAAATAACAATTTGAAAGCTTCTTTTATAAATCTTTGTAAACGATAAACGTTGTCCCAGGTAAACGACTTACGTATCCTGATCAGGATACGCCCGCATGTGAAGTTATATCTGGGCTTCGTTGCACTTTTGAGTTGTTTTTAAGGAATGCCGTTGAACACGTTGACTCCTGCAGAAGTATGTCAAACACATTTGTGAAATAAATTTTTACTTAATACAAATTATAAACCATTTGTTTGACAAACATATCTTGATCAGGCCTGTGTAATGGAAAGACACATATAAATTAAAATACAAGTGAAACATAACTGAAAGATCGCAATTAAGTAACCACACATGTACAACTTAATTGCATTATATTTTGTAGATTAGAGGTAGAATTTGTGATATCAGGATTTGCAGAACACTGTTTACTGACGCATACAATTGTTATTATTACTATGTTTGTTAAACTAAGATGACTTTTATATGCTTAATTCTAAATATTATTTTATTCACATTGTTTCATACTCGGAAGCCAGTAAACTGTATTTCATTATTGTACTTTTTTTTCTTAAATACATGTAAGACAGATTCCATGCACTTGCTTGTTAAACTAATATATATTGAAAATTGACGATGGTCGAACGCAACACTGAAGGGATGTGTTACTAATGCTCTACATCTTAAAACTTCAAAAAAAAAATTAAAACCGTTAGACAAACTTTTAGTTTTTGTAAACGTTCGTGTACAGATATATTTGGCTTAAGTAAAGGTTTCAGGAGGCATCACTCAGGTAATCGAACAAAAAAATTATGGTCACCCTCGTTATACGTGGAGATTGTAATTTGAAATCGTAAAACAAAGACGGCGAGTTGATATGGCCTAAAATTGATTAATGTACCAATCTGTTAACATAGCTAGATTGATTGAGACATTATTTCACATATTTTTCCTTATTGCATCCAAAGCTTTTTTCAATTTTAATATGCATGACTGGCACTCGACTGGGTTATTGTTCTTAATATTTCTATATTAAATCTTGCAGACCGTCTGATCAGAATCGCTCCAGTTTATAATGGTTATATAAAAGTGTTCGTATTCTGACCATGAATAGTTATTCTTTATAGCCTTCACTTTTTCTATTGCATCTTATTTACTTCATTGTAGTATTTTAAATCAATCGATGTTGGCGACGGTGGGGGACCATGTAAATACACATTCGGTTTTGCTAATTCTATGTGGTGATATATCAACCATTGAGAGCCAGAAGGTCCGATGAGCATCTGTGCAAAGAAAACTGGTAGCACCTTTTAGCTTTCAAGGTACGATAAGCACACTTTAAAGTTTAAAGGTTTGTATGCATTTCGGTATATTTTCAACAGCAATTATCTCATACTGCGCATATCTATAATGCATCTCTAAATTATATAAACATGTTTCAAAATTGACTACAGATTCAGTTTACTAACTGCAAACGTTGCATTTTCGCATAATGGACAACCAATAATCATAAATCGGTCACAAGATTTGAACGACTTTGCAATGCACAGAACAAACCGCATGCGTCTTTATTCTTTATTGTTTGCCCTTGAAATCGGTTTACGCTTCTAACAGCGAGTTACCGACCGAACCTTAATTCTTTAGTACGTTTTTGTAACTGATCAAGTGAGGGATTGCGTCTCAACACGAACATTTATAAAACAAAGAATCTCATCTCCAATAATTCTAAAGTGCTTGGACTTTTTGCATAGCTCCAAGTTAAATCCGGTCCTCGCATTTGGAACATCAATGAAATACAAGCTGGCCCTTAAACTGACGCGTCAGTGTCTGTTGTCTCAACCGATCAGCTCAGCAAGATCAGAAACCTTGATATGAAGTATTGGGCTTTCTTGTGCAATGTCCCGTTGCTTTTTGGAAATATGCTTTTGTTAAACAGCAAGTTGTTGACAGATTATTCCATACTTTTTTTCTAATTCCATATCGGTAGCTTCTGTGTGGGCTTTTGGCACACTATCAAGCCTCAGGTACGAAAGTTTTTTGTAATTTCGAGTGCAAAGTGATTTGTGTAAATTACTGAAGTTGTCCAAAACTAGTATCCCCACTGCGTTTAACAAATTCAACTTGGTAAAGGAATGTGGGTTAAAATCCATATTGGTGGATTGAGATTACAATGAGACACCATTATGATACTGTTATGAATATGCCAGGAGTTCAGAATTTCAAATTGTTGTTGTTGTTGTTCTTACCGCTAACAAGATCTATATACAATATTTAATAGTATCGCTGCGTATAATATTTACCACTTTGGATTTCATAAAACTATTTTTGCAATAAATTAGAATTGCCTGAATCTTAACTGAAATGCTAATTGTTGATTCGATCATATAAAATATATATATATATTATTCATATAAAGACTAAAACATAGAGTTTTCAAAGAAGCAAAGGGTAATACAGGTGTATAATTTTAACTGCATTTAATGGCGCCATGGATGCATATTATCTCAATATATCACATTAAAATATAATACTATAGCACACACCGCATTAGAAGATACTGGCCACATGTTAAGGGAA
Source organism: Congeria kusceri (assembly GCA_027627225.1). Classification (NCBI taxonomy): domain Eukaryota; kingdom Metazoa; phylum Mollusca; class Bivalvia; order Myida; family Dreissenidae; genus Congeria; species Congeria kusceri. The sequence goes on from CM051027.1 coordinate 18,780,146, forward strand.
TCTTGGCGGTATTTCATCGACTGTTATTTATATCATTGTAAATTGAGATACTGAAACACTACGCGGGCGCAACTTGTTATGATGATAATGTAATACACTAAATTTTAATACCTATTAAACAATAAACTTTATTTTCAGTACGTACCGTTTATTTTTTCTGAAATCTCTATATTCTTTAGTCATTTAATTTGACTGTGTATTCAGTAAAGAATATGTTTTAAATTTGCATGTTATTATTTTAATAACAAGTGTTTGAAGAGATATCAATTTTAAACAACGTGAGCGCCCAGAGCCTGAATCATTGTACAATACAAGTATCAAGAGTTAAACTTTTAAACATGAGTTTCAGAGGAGAGCAACATTGCACACATTGATGTTGTACCCCCTGTATAATACAAGACAATAGCCGGAGTGGGAAACTTTGGACTAGTGTAACACGAGTCTGTATCTTTAAATTACACACATACCAAAAGTGAGCAACATCATTCAACACGAGATTCGAGAGGAAACGTTTAACAAACAAAAAAAGCGAGAGCAATGTTGTACAACATGCAATACTTGTACATCGCGTGTTTCAAGAGCTTGCATCACTGTACAAAACAGTTTCAAAAATATGCATTATTGCAATTGTTTGAATGATTATACAACAATCGTGCCGAGATTAAACCACACTGCCCAACACGTGTTACACGAATTAGCCAAGTTATCCAACTCAAGTAGAAAAGTGGACAACATTGTACAGCATCAGTTTCAAGACAGAGCATCATTGTATTTCACTGTTCGCATGTTTGTGCAGGACGATATTTAATAATGAGCAACACTAGTAGCACGAGTGCGCAACAATGTACACAACAAATAGCACTGAAGTGCAACATTCCACAAGACGTGAATCAAGAGGGAATCACATTGTACAGCACGAGTTCCAGGAGTAAACAACATTATACAAAACGTATTTCAACATTTAGTAATATTGTACAACACGTTTTTTAAGTTTTCAAGAGTGAGCAACATTGCGCAACATTAGTTTCTAGTTTGAGCAACCTTGTACAACACGAGTTTCAAAAATGTTCAATGGTGTACAACATTATTATGAGAAGTGAGCAGCATAGCTGCATTATACAAAATGAGATTCAATAGTGAGCAACGTTGTTCAACACGAGTTTTAGGAGTGAGCTACATTGTCCAACGTGAGTTTTAGGAGTGAGCTACATTGTCCGACGTGAGTTTTAGGAATGAGCTACATTGTCGAACGTGAGTTTTTAGGAGTGAGCTACATTGTCCAACGTGAGTTTTTAGGAGTGAGCTACATTGTCCAACGTGAGCTTTAGGAGTGAGCTACATTGTCGAACGTGAGTTTTTAGGAGTGAGCTACATTGTCTAACGTGAGTTTTAGGGGTGAGCTACATTGTCCAACGTGATTTTTAGAAGTGAGCTTCATTGTCCAACGTGCGTTTTAGGAGTGAGCTACATTGTCCAACGTCAGTTTTAGGAGTGAGCAATATTGTCCAACGGGAGTTTTAGGAGTAAGCTACATTGTCCAACGTCAATTTTAGAAGTCAGCTACATTGTCCAACGTGAGTTTTAGGAGTGAGCTACATTATCAAACGTGAGAATTAGGAGTGAGCTACATTGTCCAACGTGAGTTTAGGAGTGAGCTACATTGTCCAACGTGAGTTTAAGGAGTGAGCTACATTGTCCAACGTGTGTTTAAGGAGTGAGCTACATTGTCCAACGTGAGTTTTAGGAGTGAGCTACAGTGTCCAACGTGAGTTTTAGGAGTGAGCGACATTGTACAAACTGAGTTTTAGGAGTGAGCTACATTGTCCAACGTGAGTTTTAGGAGTGAGCTAAATTGTTCAACGTGAGTTTAAGGTGTGAGCTACACTGTCCAATGTGAGTTTTTTGAGTGAGCTATATTGTCCAACGTGAATTTTAGGAGTTATCGACATTGTACAAACTGAGATTTAGGATTGAGCTACATTGTCCAACGTGAGTTTTAGGAGTGAGCTTCATTGTCCAACGTGATATTTAGGAGTAATCAATTGCCCAACGTGAGATTTTGGAGCGAGCTGCATTGTCCAACGTGAATTTTAGGGGTGAGATGCATTGTCCAACGTGAGTTTAAGGTGTGTGCTACATTGTCCAACTTGATTTTTAGGAGTGAGGTATATTGTCCACCGTGATTTTTTGGAGTGAGCTACATAGTCCAACGTGAGTTTTAGGAGTGAGCTACATTGTCCATTGTGAGTTTTAGGAGTGAGTTACATTGTCCAACGTGAGTTTTAGGAGTTATCTATATTGTGCACCGTGATTTTTAGGAGTGAGCTACATTGTCAAACGTGAGTTTTAGGAGTGAGCTACATCGTCCAATGTTAGTTTTAGGAGTGAGTTTTATTGCCCAACGTGAGTTTTAGGAGTGAGCTACATTGTACAAATTGAGTTTTAGGAGTGAGCTACGTTGTCCATCCTGAGTTTTAGGATTGAGCTACATTGTCCAAAACGAAATTTAGGAGTGAGCCACATTGTCCAACGTGAGTTTTAGGAGTGAGCAACATTGTCCAACTTGAGTTTTAGAAGTGAGATTCATTGTCCAACGTGAATATTAGAAGTGAGCTACATTGTCCAACGTGAGTTTTAGGAGTGAGCTACATTTTCCAACGTGAGATTTAGGAGTGAGCTACATTGTCCAACTTGAGTTTTAGTAGAGACCTTGATTGTCAAACGTGAATTTATGAGTGAGCTACATTGTCCAACGTGAGTTTCAGGAGTGAACGATATTGTCCAAAATGAGTTTTAGGAGTAAGATACATTGCCCAACGTGAGTGTTAGGAGTGAGCTACATTGTCAAACGTGAGATTTAGGAGTGAGCTACATTGTCCACCGTGAGTTTTAGGAGTGAGCTACATAGTCCAACGTGAGTTTCATGAGTGAGCTACATTGTCCAACGTGTGTTTCATGAGTGACCTACATTGTCCTACGTGAGTTTTAGGAGTGATTGACTTTATACAACGTAATTTTTAAGAGTGAGCTTCATTGACCTTCGTGAGATTTAGGAGTGAGCTACATTGTCCTAAACCAGTTTTAGGAGTGAGCTATAGTGTACATTGTGAGATTTAGGAGTGAGCTACATTGTCCAACGTGAGTGTTAGGAGTGAGCTATATTGTCCAACGAGAGATTTAGGAGTAAGCTGCATTGTCCAACGTGAGTTTTAGAAGTCAGCTACATTGTCCAACGTGAGTATTAGGAGTGAGCTACATTGTCCAACGTGAGTTTTAGGAGCGATCTACATTGTCCAACGTGAGTTAAAAGAGTGAGCTTCATTGTCTAACGTGAGTTTTAGGAGTGAACTACATTGTCCAACGTGAGCTTTAGGAGTGAGCGACATTGTACAAACTGAGCGCTTTAGGTGTGAGCTACATTGTCCAACGTGAGATTTAGGAGTGAGCTACATTGTCCAACGTGAGTTTTAGGAGTGAGCTACATTGTCCAACGTGAAATTTATGAGTGAGCTATATTGTCCAACGTGAGTTTTAAGAGTGAGGTACATTGTCAAACGTGAGCTTTAGGAGTGCACTACATTGTCAAACGTGAGTTTTAGGAGTGAGCTACATTGTATAACGTGAGTTTTAGGAGTGAGCTACATTGTGCAATGTGACTTTAATGAGTGAGCAGCATTGTCCAAAACTAGTTTTAGGAGTGAGCTATATTGCCCATCGTAAGTTTTAGGAGTGAGATTCATTGTCCAACTTGAGGTTTAGGAGTGAGCTACATTGTCCAACGTGAGTTTTAGGAGTGAGCTATATTTTCCATCGTGAGATTTAGGAGTGAGCTTCATTCTACAATGTGAGTTTAAGGAGTGAGCTACATTGTCCAACGTGAGTTTTAGGAGTGAGCTACATTGTCCAAGTGAAATTTAGGAGTGAGCTACATTGTCCAACGTAGTTTTAGGAGTGAGCTATACTGTCCAACTGGAGTTTTAGGAGTTATCGACATTGTACAAACTGAGATTTAGGATTTAGCTACATTGTCCAACGTGAGTTTTAGGAGTGAGCTACATTGTCCAACGTGATATTTAGGAGTAAACTATATTGTCCACCGTGATTTTTTGGAGTGAGCTACATTGTCCAACGTGTGTTTTAGGAGTGAGCTACATTGTCCATTGTGAGTTTTAGGAGTGAGTTACATTGTCTAACGTGAGTTTTAGGTGTTAGCTATATTGTCCACCGTGATATTTAGGAGTGAGCTGTATTGTCAAACGTGAGTTTTAGGAGTGAGGTACATCGTCCAATGTTAGTTTTAGGAGTGAGTTTTATTCTCCAACGTGAGTTTTAGGAGTGAGCTACATTGTACAAATTGAGATTTAGGAGTGATCTACGTTGTCCATCCTGAGTTTTAGGATTGAGCTACATTGTCCAAAATGAAATTTAGGAGTGAGCTACATTGTCCAACGTGAGTTTTCGGAGTGAGCTACATTGTCCAACTTGAGGTTTAGAAGTGAGCTACATTGTCCAACGTGAATTTTAGGAGTGAGCTACATTGTCCAACGTGAGTTTTAGGAGTGATCTACATTTCCCAACGTGAGATTTAGGAGTGAGCTACATTGTCCAACTTGAGTTTTAGTAGAGACCTTCATTGTCAAACGTGAATTTTATGAGTGACCTACATTGTCCAACGTGAGTTTCAGGAGTGAGCTATATTGCCAAAATGAGTTTTAGGAGTAAGATACATTGCCCAACGTGAATTTTAGGAGTGAGGTACATTGTCAAACGTGATTTTTTGGAGTGAGCTACATTGTCTACCATGAGTTTTAGGAGTGAGCATCATTGTCCATCGTGTGTTTCAGCAGTGCGCTACATTGTCCAACGTGTGCTTCCTGAGTGACCTACATTGTCCTACGTGAGTTTTAGGAGTGATTGACTTTGTACAACGTAATTTTTAGGAGGGAGCTTCATTGACCTTCGTGAGATTTAGGAGTATGCTACATTGTCCAAAACCAGTTTTAGGAGTGAGCTATAGTGTACATTGTGAGATTTAGGAGTGAGCTACATTGTCCAACGTGAGTTTTAGGAGTTAGCTATATTGTCCACCGTGACTTTTAGGAGTAAGCGACATTGTCCAACGTCAGTTTTAGGAGTGAGCAATATTGTCCAACGGGAGATTTAGGAGTAAGCTACATTGTCCAACGTGAGTTTTAGAAGTCAACTACATTGTCCAACGTGAATTTTAGGAGTGAGCTACATTATCAAACGTGAGTATTAGGAGTGAGCTACATTGTCCAACGTGAGTTTAGGAGTGAGCTACATTGTCCAACGTGAGTTTAAGGAGTGAGCTACATTGTCCAACGTGTGTTTAAGGAGTGAGCTACATTGTCCAACGTGAGATTTAGGAGTGAGCTACATTGTCCAACGTGAGTTTTAGGAGTGAGCGACATTGTACAAACTGAGTTTTAGGAGTGAGCTACATTGTCCAACGTGAGTTTTAGGAGTGAGCTAAATCGTCCCACGTGAGTTTTAGGATTGAGCTATATTTTCCAACGTGAATTTTATGAGTGAGCTACATTGTCCAACGTGAGTTTTAAGAGTGAGGTACATTTTCCAACGTCAGTTTTAAGAGTGAGCTACATTGTTCAACGTGTGTTTTAGGGGTGAGCTCTATTGTCCAACGTTAGGTTTATGAGTTAGCTACATTGTCCAACGTGAGATTTAGCAGTGTGCTACATTGTCCAACGTGAACTTTAGGAGTGAACTACGTTGTCCAACATGAGTTTTAGGAGTGAGCTACGTTGTCCAACGTGAGTTTTAGGAGTGAGCTACATTGTCCAACGTGAGTTTTCGGAGTGAGCTACATTGTCCAACTTGAGTTTTAGGAGTCAGCTACATTGTCCAACGTGAATTTTAGGAGTTAGCGACCTTGTACAACGTGAGTTTTAGGAGTGAGCTTCATTGTCCTTCATGAGTTTTAGGAGTGAGCTACATTGTCCAAAACCAGTTTTAGGAGTGAGCTATATTGTCCAACGTGAGGTTTAGGATTAAGCTACATTGTCCAACGTGAGGTTTCGGAATCCGCTACATTGTCCAACGAAAGTTTTAGGAGTGAGCTACATTATCCAACGTGAGTATTAGAAGTGAGCTACATTGTCCAACGTGAGTTTTAGGAGTGTGTTACATTGTCCAACGTGAGTTTAAGCAGTGATCTACATTGTCCTACGTGAGTTTTAGGAATGAGCTACATTGTCTAACGTGAGTTTTAGGAGTGAGCGACATTGTACAAACTGATTTTTAGGAGTGAGCTATATTGTCCAACGTGAATTTTATGGGTGAGCTACATTGTCCAACGTGAGTTTTAAGAGTGAGGTACATTGTCCAACGTGAGTTTTAGGATTGCTCTTCATTGTCCAACGTGAGTTTTAGGAGTTAGAGACATTGTACAACGTGAGTTTTAGGAGTGAGCTACATTGTTCAATGTGAGCTTCAGGAGTGAGTTGCATTGTCCAAAACTAGTTTTAGGAGTGAGCTGCATTTTCCATTGTGCGTTTTAGGAGTGAGCTACATTGTCCAACGTGAGTTTCAGGAATGAGCGACATTGTACAACGTGAAATTTAGGAGTGAGCTACGTTGTCCATTGTGAATTTTAGGGGTGAGCTATATTGTCCAACGTGAGTTTTAGGAGTAACCTACATTGTCCAACCTGAGATTTAGGAGTGAGCTACATTGACCAACGTGAGTTTTAGGAGTGAGCTTCATTGTCCAACGTGAGTTTTAGGAGTGAGCTAAATTATCCAACGTGAGTTTTAGGAGTGAGCTACATTTTCCAACGTGAGTTTTAGGAGTGAGCTACATTGTCCAACGTGAGTTTTACGAGTCAATTACATTGTCCAACATGAAATTTAGGAGTGATCTGCATTGTCCAATGTGAGTTTTAGGGGTGACCTCTATTGTCCAACGTTAGTTTTATGAGTTAGCTACATTGTCCAACGTGAGATTTAGGAGTGAGGTACATTGTCCAATGTGAACTTTAATAGTGAGCTACGTTGTCCAACGTGAGTTTTATAGTGAGCTACATTGTCCAACGTGAGATTTAGGAGTGAGCTACCTTGTCCAACGTGAGTTTTCGGGGTGAGCTACATTGTCCAACGTGAGATTTAAGTGTGAGCTGAGCTTCATTGTCCAACGTGAGTTTTAGGAGTGAGCTAAATTATCCAACTGGAGTTTTAGGAGTGAGCTACAATTTCCAACGTCAGTTTTAGGAGAGAGCTACATTGTCCAAGTTGAATTTTACGAGTCAATTACATTGTCCAACATGACTTTTAGGAGTGATCTGCATTGTCCAATGTGAGTTTTAGGGGTGAGTGCTATTGTCCAACTTTAGTTTTATGAGTTATCTACATTGTCCAACTTGAGATTTAAGCATCGCTTAACAACATGAGTTTCAAGAGTGAGCAATGCTCTACTACATGAGTGTCAAGAGTGAGTATCGCTACTACAACATGAGTTTCAAGAGTGAGCATTGTCCAACGTGATATTTAGGAGTAAACTATATTGTCCACCGTGATTTTTTGGAGTGAGCTACATTGTCCAACGTGAGTTTTAGGAGTGAGCTACATTGTCCAAATTGAGATTTTGGAGTGAGCTACATTGTCCAACGTGAGCTTTAGGAGCGAGCTACATTGTCCAACGTGAGTTTTAGGAGTGAGCTACAATGTCCAACATGAGTTTTAGGAGTGAGCAATATTGTCCAACGTGAGTTTTAGGAGTGAGCTACATTGTCCAACTTGATTTTTAGAAGTGAGCTACATTCTCCAACTTAAGTTTTAGGAGTGAGCTACATTGTCTAACGTGACTTTTAGGGGTGTGCTACATTGTTCAACGTGAGTTTTAGGAGTGTACTACATGGTCCAAAGTGAGTTTTAGCAGTGAGCTACATTGTAAAACGTGAGTTTTAGGAGTGAGCTACATTACCCAACGTGAGATTTAGGAGTAAACTACATTGTCCAACGTGAGTTTTAGGGGTGAGCTACATTGTCCAAAGTGAGTTTTAGGAGTGAGCTACATTGTCCAACGTGAGTTTTTAGGATTGAGCTACATTGTCCAACGTGAGTTTTTAGGAGTAAGCTACATTGTCCAACGTGAGTTTTAGGAGTCGGCTACATTGTCAAACGTGAGTTTTTCGAATGAGCTACATTGTCCAACGTGAGCTTTAGGAGTGAGCTACATTGTCCGACGTGAGTTTTAGGAGTAAGAGACATTGTCCAACGTAAGTTTTTGGAGTGAGCTACATTGTCCAACGTGAGTTTTAGAAGTGAGCTACATTGTCCAACGTGAGTTTTAAGAGTGAGTTACATTGTCCAACGTGAGTTGTAGGAGTGAGCTACATTGTCCAACGTGAGTTTTAGGAGCGAGCTACATTGTCCAACGTGAGTTTTAGGAGTGAGCAACATTGTCCAACGTGAGTTTTCGGAGTGAGCTACATTGTCCAACGTGAGTTTTAGGAGTGAGCTACATTTTCTAACGTGAGTTTTAGGAGTGAGATTCATTGTCCAACGTGAGTTTTAGGAGTGAGTTACATTGTCAAACGTGAGATTTATTAGTGAGATACATTGTCCAACGTGAGTTTTTGGAGTGAGCTACATTGCCCAACGTGAGTGTTAGGAGTGAGCAACCTTTGTCCAACGTGAGGTTTAGGAGTGAGCTTCATTGTCCAACGTGAGTTTTAGGAGTGAGCTACATTGTCCAACGAGAGTTTTAAGAGTGAGCTGCATTGTCAAACGTTAATTTTAGGAGTGAGCTACATTGTCCGAATTGAGATTTTGGAGTGAGCTACATTGTCCAACGTGAGATTTAGGAGCGAGCTACATTGTCCAAAGTTAGTTTTAGGAATGAGCTACATTGTCCAACGTGAGTGTTAGGAGTGAGCTATATTGTCCCACGTGATTTTTAGAAGTGAGCTAAATTGTCCAACTTGAGATTTAGGAGTGAGCTTCATTGTCTAACGTGACTTATAGGGGTGTGCTACATTGTTCAACGTGAGTTTTAGGAGTGAGCTGCATGGTTCAAAGTGAGTTTTAGGAGTGAGCTTCATTGCCCAACGTCAGTTTTAGAAGTGAGCTACATTGTCCAACGTGAAATTTAGGAGTGAGCTACATTGTCCTACGTGAGTTTTAGGGGTGAGCTACATTGTCCAACGTGAGTTTTAGGAGTGAGCTACATTGTCCCACGTGAGTTGTAGGAGTGAGCTACATTGTCCAATGTGAGATTTAGGAGTGAGCTACATTGTCCAACGTGAGTTTTTGGAGTGAGCTACATTGTCCAACGTGAGTTTTAGGAGTGAGCTTCATTGTCCATCGTGCGTTTTAGGATTGAGCTACATTGTCCAACGTGAGTTAAAGGAGTGAGCTACATTGTCCAACGTGAGTTAAAGGGCTGAGCTATAATGTCCAACGTGAGTTTTGGGAGTGAGCTACATTGTCCAACGTGATATTTAGGAATGAGCTACATTGTCCAAAATGAGATTTATGAGTGAGCAACATTGTCCAACGTGAGTTTTAGGAGTGAGCTACATTGTTCAACGTGAGTTTTAGGAGTGAGCTGCATTGTCTAACGTGAGTTTAAGGAGTGAGCTACATTGTCCAACGTGAGTTTTAGGAGTGAGCTACATTGTCCAACCTGAGTTTTAGGAGTGAGCTACATTGTACAACGTGAGTTTCGGGAGTGAGCTACATTGTCCAGAGTGAGTTTTAGGAGTGAGCTACATTGTCCAAGACGAGTTTTAGGAGTGCGCTGCATTGTCCAACGTGTGTTTTAGGGGTGAGCTACATTGTCCAACGTGAGTTTTAGGAGTAAACGACATTGTCCAACGTGAGTTTTAGGAGTGAGCTGCATTGTCCAAAACGAGTTTTAGGATTGAGATACATTGTCCAACGGGATTATTAGGAGTGAGCTAGATTGTCCAACGTGAGTTTTAGGAGTGAGATACATTGTCCAACGTGAGTTTTAGGAGTGAGCTACATTGTCCAACGTGAGTTTTTAGGAGTGAGCAACATTGTCCAACGTGAGTTATAGGAGTCTTCTACATTGTCAAACATGAGTTTTAGGAGTGAGATACATTGTCCAACGTTATCTTTAGGAGTTAGCTACATTGTCCAACGTGAGTTTTAGGAGTGAGCTAAATTGTCTAACGTGAATTTTAGGTGTGAGCTTCATTGTCCAACGTGAGTTTTAGGAGTAAGCTACATTGTCAAACGTGAGGTTTATGGGTGAGCTACATTGTCCAACGTAAGTTTTAGCAGTGAGTTACATTGTCCAACGTAAGTTTTAGGAGTGAGCTACATTGTCCAACGTGAGCTTTTGGAGTGAGCTCCATTGTCCAACGTGAGTTTTAGCAGTGAATTACATTGTTCAACGTGAGTTTTATTAGTGAGCTACATTGTCCAACGTGAGTTTTAGGAGTGAGCTACGTTGTCCAACGTGAGATTTAGGAGTGAGATACATTGTCCAAAACGAGTTTTAGGACTGAGCTACATTGTCCAACGTGAGTTTTAGGAGTGAGCTCCATTGTCCGACGTGAGATTTAGGAGTGAGCTACATTGTTCAACGTGAGGTTTAGGAGTGAGCTACATCGTGCAACGTGAGATTTAGGAGTGAGAAACATTGTAAAACGTGAGTTAAAAGAGTGAGCTACATTGTCCAACGTGTGCTTTAGGAGTGAGCTACACTGCCCTACGTGAGTTTTAGGAGTGAGCAACATTGTCCAACGTGAGATTTAGGAGTGAGCTACATTGTCCAACGTGAGTTTTAGAAGTGAGCTTCATTGTCCAACGTGAGTTTTAGGAGTGAGCTACATTGTCCAACGATAGTTTTAAGAGTGAGCTGCATTGTCCAACGTGAGTTTTAGGAGTGAGCTACATTGTCCAAATTGAGATTTTGGAGTGAGCTACATTGTCCAACGTGAGTTTTAGGAGCGAGCTACATTGTCCAACGTGAGATTTAGGAGTGAGCTACATTGTCCAACATGAGTTTTAGGAGTGAGCTATATTGTCCAACGTGAGTTTTAGGAGTGAGCTACATTGTCCAACTTGATTTTTAGAAGTGAGCTACATTGTCCAACGTGAGTTTTTAGGATTGAGCTACATTGTCCAACGTGAGTTTTTAGGAGTAAGCTACATTGTCCAACGTGAGATTTAGGAGTCGGCTACATTGTCAAACGTGAGTTTTTGGAATGAGCTACATTGTCCAACGTGAGCTTTAGGAGTGAGCTACATTGTCCAACGTGAGTTTTAGGAGTAAGCGACATTGTCCAACGTAAGTTTTAGGAGCGAGTTACATTGTCCAACGTAAGTTTTTGGAGTGAGCTACATTGTCCAACGTGAGTTGTAGGAGTGAGCTACATTGTCCAATGTGAGATTTAGGAGCGAGCTACATTGTCCAACGTGAGTTTTAGGAGTGAGCAACATTGTCCAACGTGAGTTTTAGGATTGAGCTACATTGTCCAACGTGAGTTTTAGGAGTGAGCTACATTTTCTAACGTGAGTTTTAGGAGTGAGATTCATTGTCCAACGTGAGTTTTAGGAGTGAGCTACATTGTCTAAATTGAGTTCTTGGAGTGAGTTACATTGTCCAACGTGAGTTTTAGGAGTGAGCTACATTGTCCAACGTGAGTTTTAGGAGTGAGCTACATTGTCCAACATGAGTTTTAGGAGTGAGCTATATTGTCCAACGTGAGTTTTAGGAGTGAGCTACATTGTCCAACTTGATTTTTAGTAGTGAGCTACATTGTCCAACTTGAGTTTTAGGAGTGAGCTACATTGTCTAACGTGACTTTTAGGGGTGTGCTACATTGTTCAACGTGAGTTTTAGGAGTGCACTACATGGTCCAAAGTGAGTTTTAGGAGTGAGCTACATTGTAAAACGTGAGTTTTATGAGTGCACTACATGATCTAAAGTGAGTTTTAGGAGTGAGCTACATTGTAAAACGTGAGTTTTAGGAGTGAGCTACATTAGCCAACGTGAGATTTAGGAGTAAACTACATTGTCCAACGTGAGTTTTAGGGGTGAGCTTCATTGTCCAAAGTGAGCTTTAGGAGTGAGCTACATTGTCCAACGTGAGTTTTAGGAGTGAGATACATTGTCCAACGTGAGATTTAGGACTGAGCTACATTGTCCAACGTTAGTTTTAGGAGCGAGCTACATTGTCCAACGTGAGTTTTAGGAGTGAGCAACATTGTCAAACGTGAGTTTTAGGAGTGAGCTGCATTGTCCAACGTGAGTTTTAAGAGTGAGCTACATTTTCAAACGTGAGTTTTAGGAGTGAGATTCATTGTCCAACGTGAGTTTTAGGAATAAGCTACATTGACAAACGTGTGGTTTATGGGTGAGGTACATTGTCCAACGTAAGTTTTAGGAGTGAGCTACATCGTCCGACGTGAGTTTTAGGAGTGAGCTACATTGTCCAACGTGAGTTTTAGGAGTGAGTTACATTGTCATACGTGAGATTTATTAGTGAGATACATTGTTCAACGTGAGTTTTAGGAGTGAGCTACGTTGTCCAACGTGAGATTTAGGAGTGAGCTACATTGTCCAAAACGAGTTTTAGGATTGAGCTCCATTGTTCAACGTGAGTTTTAGGAGTGAGCTACTTCGTTCAACGTGAGTTTTAGGAGTGAGCAACATTGTTCAACGTGAGTTCTATGAGTGAGCTACTATGTCCAATGTGAGTTTTAGGAGTGAGCAACATTGTCCAACGTGAGTTTTAGGAATGAGCTACATTGTCCAACGTGCGTTTTAGGAGTGAGCATCATTGTCCAAGGAGAGTTTTAGGAGTGAGCTACATTATCCGACGTGAGTTTTAGGAGTGAACTACAGTGTCAAACGTGAGTTTTTTTAGGAGTGAGCTAAATTGTCCAAACTGAGTTTTCGGAGTGAGCTACATTGTCCAACGAGAGATTTAGCGTTGAGCTACATTGCCCAAAGTGAGTTTTAGGGGTGAGCTACATTGTCCAACGTCAGTTTTAGCAGTGAGATATATTGTCCAACGTGAGTTTTAAGAGTGAGCTACATTGTCCAACTTGATTTTTAGAAGTGAGCTACATTTTCCAACTTGAGTTTCAGGAGTGAGCTACATTGTCTAACGTGACAATGTAGCTCACTCCTGAAGCTCAAGTTGGACAATGTAGCTTACTTCTAAAAATCAAGTTGGACAAAAGCGACATTGCCCAACGTAAGTTTTAGGAGTGAGTTACATTTTCCAACGTAAATTTTAGGAGTGAGCTACATTGTCCATGGTGAGATTTAGAAGTGAGCTACATTGTCCAACGTGAGATTTAGGAGTGAGTTACATTGTCCAACGTGAGTTTTAGGAGTGAGCTACAATGTCCAACGTGAGATTTAGGAGCGAGCTACATTGTCCGACGTGAGATTTAGGAGTGAGTTACATTGTCAAACGTGAGATTTATTAGTGAGATACATTGTCCAACGTGAGTTTTAGGAGTGTGCTACGTTGTCCAACGTGAGATTTAGGAGTGAGCTACATTGTCCAAAACGAGTTTTAGGATTGAGCTCCATTGTTCATCGTGAGTTTTAGGAGTGAGCTACTTCGTTCAACGTGAGTTTTAGGAGTGAGCAACATTGTTCAACGTGAGTTCTATGAGTGAGCTACTATGTCCAATGTGAGTTTTAGGAGTGAGCTACATTGTCCAACGTGAGTTTTAGGAGTGAGCATCATTGTCCAAGGAGAGTTTTAGGAGTGAGCTACATTATCCGACGTGAGTTTTAGGAGTGAACTACAGTGTCAAACGTGAGTTTTAGGAGTGAGCTAAATTGTCCAAACTGAGTTTTCGGAGTGAGCTACATTGTCCAACGAGAGATTTAGCGTTGAGCTACATTGCCCAAAGTGAGTTTTAGGAGTGATCTACATTGTCCAACGTGAGATTTAGGAGCGAGCTACATTGTCCAACGTGAGATTTAGGAGTGAGTTACATTGTCAAACGTGAGATTTATTAGTGAGATACATTGTCCAACGTGAGTTTTAGGAGTGAGTTACATTGTCCAACGTGAGTTTTAGGAGTGAGCTACATTGTCCAACGTGAGTTTTAGGAGCGAGCTACATTGTCCAACGTGAGATTTAGGAGTGAGAAACATTGTCCAACGTGAGTTTTAGGGGTGAGGTACATTGTCCAACGTGAGTGTTAGGAGTGAGCTACATTGTATAACGTGAGTTTTTGGAGTGAGCTTCATTGTCCAACTTGAGTTTTAGAAGTAACCTACATTGTCAAACGTGAGGTTTATGCGTGAGCTACATTGTCCAACGTAAGATTTGGTAGTGAGTTACATTGTCCAACGTAACGTTTAGGAGTGAGCTACATTGTCCCACGTGAGTTTCAGGGGTGAGCTACATTGTCCAACGTGAGATTTAGAATTGAGTTACATTGTCAAACGTGAGTTTTATTAGTGAGCTACATTGTCCAACGTGAGTTTTAGCAGTGAGCTTCGTTGCCCAACGTGAGATATAGGAGTGAGCTACATTGTCCAAAACGAGTTTTAGGAGTGAGCTACATTGTCCAACGTGAGATTTAGGAGTGAGTTACATTGTCAAACGTGAGATTTATTAGTGAGATACATTGTCCAACGTGAGTTTTAGGAGTGTGCTACGTTGTCCAACGTGAGATTTAGGAGTGAGCTACATTGTCCAAAACGAGTTTTAGGATTGAGCTCCATTGTTCAACGTGAGTTTTAGGAGTGAGCTACTTCGTTCAACGTGAGTTTTAGGAGTGAGCAACATTGTTCAACGTGAGTTCTATGAGTGAGCTACTATGTCCAATGTGAGTTTTAGGAGTGAGCTACATTGTCCAACGTGAGTTTTAGGAGTGAGCATCATTGTCCACGGAGAGTTTTAGGAGTGAGCTACATTATCCGACGTGAGTTTTAGGAGTGAGTTAAATTGTCTAACGTGAATTTTAGGTGTGAGCTTTATTGTCCAACGTGAGTTTTAGGAGTAAGCTACATTGTCAAACGTGAGGTTTATGGGTGAGCTACATTGTCCAACGTAAGTTTTAGCAGTGAGTTACATTGTCCAACGTAAGTTTTAGGAGTGAGCTACATTGTCCAACGTGAGTTTTAGGAGCGAGCTACATTGTCCAACGTGAGTTTTAGGAGTGAGCTACAATGTCCAACATGAGTTTTAGGAGTGAGCAATATTGTCCAACGTGAGTTTTAGGAGTGAGCTACATTGTCCAACTTGATTTTTAGAAGTGAGCTACATTGTCCAACTTAAGTTTTAGGAGTGAGCTACTTTGTCTAACGTGACTTTTAGGGGTGTGCTACATTGTTCAACGTGAGTTTAAAGTGAGTTTTAGCAGTGAGCTACATTGTAAAACGTGAGTTTTAGGAGTGAGCTACATTACCCAACGTGAGATTTAGGAGTACACTACATTGTCCAACGTGAGTTTTAGGAGTGAGATACATTGTCCAACGTGAGTTTTTAGGAGTGAGCTACATTGTCCAACGTGAGTTTTTAGGAGTGAGCAACATTGTCCAACGTGAGTTATAGGAGTCTTCTACATTGTCAAACATGAGTTTTAGGAGTGAGATACATTGTCCAACGTGATCTTTAGGAGTTAGCTACATTGTCCAACGTGAGTTTTAGGAGTGAGCTAAATTGTCTAACGTGAATTTTAGGTGTGAGCTTCATTGTCCAACTTGAGTTTTAGGAGTAAGCTACATTGTCAAACGTGAGGTTTATGGGTGAGCTACATTGTCCAACGTAAGTTTTAGCAGTGAGTTACATTGTCCAACGTAAGTTTTAGGAGTGAGCTACATTGTCCAACGTGAGTTTTTGGAGTGAGCTACATTGTCCAACGTGAGTTTTAGCAGTGAATTACATTGTTCAACGTGAGTTTTATTAGTGAGCTACATTGTCCAACGTGAGTTTTAGGAGTGAGCTACGTTGTCCAACGTGAGATTTAGGAGTGAGATACATTGTCCAAAACGAGTTTTAGGACTGAGCTACATTGTCCAACGTGAGTTTTAGGAGTGAGCTCCATTGTCCGACGTGAGATTTAGGAGTGAGCTACATTGTTCAACGTGAGGTTTAGGAGTGAGCTACATCGTTCAACGTGAGATTTAGGAGTGAGCAACATTGTAAAACGTGAGTTCTAAGAGTGAGATACATTGTCCAACATATGCTTTAGGAGAGAGCTACACTGCCCTACGTGAGTTTTAGGAGTGAGCAACATTGTCCAACGTGAGATTTAGGAGTGAGCTACATTGTCCAACGTGAGTTTTAGAAGTGAGCTTCATTGTCCAACGTGAGTTTTAGGAGTGAGCTACATTGTCCAACGAGAGTTTTAAGAGTGAGCTGCATTGTCCAACGTGAGTTTTAGGAGTGAGCTACATTGTCCAAATTGAGATTTTGGAGTGAGCTACATTGTCCAACGTGAGTTTTAGGAGCGAGCTACATTGTCCAACGTGAGATTTAGGAGTGAGCTACATTGTCCAACATGAGTTTTAGGAGTGAGCTATATTGTCCAACGTGAGATTTAGGAGTGAGCTACATTGTCCAACTTGATTTTTAGAAGTGAGCTACATTGTCCAACGTGAGTTTTTAGGATTGAGCTACATTGTCCAACGTGAGTTTTTAGGAGTAAGCTACATTGTCCAACGTGAGTTTTAGGAGTCGGCTACATTGTCAAACGTGAGTTTTTGGAATGAGCTACATTGTCCAACGTGAGCTTTAGGAGTGAGCTACATTGTCCAACGTGAGTTTTAGGAGTAAGCGACATTGTCCAACGTAAGTTTTATGAGCGAATTACATTGTCCAACGTAAGATTTTGGAGTGAGCTACATTGTCCAACGTGAGTTGTAGGAGTGAGCTACATTGTCCAACGTGAGATTTAGGAGCGAGCTACATTGTCCAACGTGAGTTTTAGGAGTGAGCAACATTGTCCAACGTGAGTTTTAGGAGTGAGCTACATTGTCCAACGTGAGTTTTAGGAGTGAGCTACATTTTCTAACGTGAGTTTTAGGAGTGAGATTCATTGTCCAACGTGAGTTTTAGGAGTGAGCTACATTGTCTAAATTGAGTTCTTGGAGTGAGTTACATTGTCCAACGTGAGTTTTAGGAGCGAGCTACATTGTCCAACGTGAGATTTAGGAGTGAGCTACATTGTCCAACATGAGTTTTAGGAGTGAGCTATATTGTCCAACGTGAGTTTTAGGAGTGAGCTACATTGTCCAAATTGATTTTTAGTAGTGAGCTACATTGTCCAACTTGAGTTTTAGGAGTGAGCTACATTGTCTAACGTGACTTTTAGGGGTGTGCTACATTGTTCAACGTGAGTTTTAGGAGTGCACTACATGGTCCAAAGTGAGTTTTAGGAATGAGCTACATTGTAAAACGTGAGTTTTAGGAGTGCACTACATGATCCAAAGTGAGTTTTAGGAGTGAGCTACATTGTAAAACGTGAGTTTTAGGAGTGAGCTACATTACCCAACGTGAGATTTAGGAGTAAACTACATTGTCCAACGTGAGTTTTAGGGGTGCGCTTCATTGTCCAAAGTGAGTTTTAGGAGTGAGCTACATTGTCCAACGTGAGTTTTAGGAGTGAGATACATTGTCCAACGTGAGATTTAGGAGTGAGCTACATTGTCCAACGTTAGTTTTAGGAGCGAGCTACATTGTCCAACGTGAGTTTTAGGAGTGAGCAACATTGTCAAACGTGAGTTTTAGGAGTGAGCTGCATTGTCCAACGTGAGTTTTAAGAGTGAGCTACATTTTCAAACGTGAGTTTTAGGAGTGAGATTCATTGTCCAACGTGAGTTTTAGGAATAAGCTACATTGACAAACGTGAGGTTTATGGGTGAGGTACATTGTCCAACGTAAGTTTTAGGAGTGAGTTACATTGTCCAACGTAAGTTTTAGGAGTGAGCTACATCGTCCAACGTGAGTTTTAGGAGTGAGCTACATTGTCCAACGTGAGTTTTAGGAGTGAGTTACATTGTCATACGTGAGATTTATTAGTGAGATACATTGTTCAACGTGAGATTTAGGAGTGAGCTACGTTGTCCAACGTGAGATTTAGGAGTGAGCTACATTGTCCAAAACGAGTTTTAGGATTGAGCTCCATTGTTCAACGTGAGTTTTAGGAGTGAGCTACTTCGTTCAACGTGAGTTTTAGGAGTGAGCAACATTGTTCAACGTGAGTTCTATGAGTGAGCTACTATGTCCAATGTGAGTTTTAGGAGTGAGCAACATTGTCCAACGTGAGTTTTAGGAATGAGCTACATTGTCCAACGTGAGTTTTAGGAGTGAGCATCATTGTCCAAGGAGAGTTTTAGGAGTGAGCTACATTATCCGACGTGAGTTTTAGGAGTGAACTACAGTGTCAAACGTGAGTTTTAGGAGTGAGCTAAATTGTCCAAACTGAGTTTTCGGAGTGAGCTACATTGTCCAACGAGAGATTTAGCGTTGAGCTACATTGCCCAAAGTGAGTTTTAGGAGTGAGCTACATTGTCCAACGTGAGTTTTAACAGTGAGATATATTGTCCAACGTGAGTTTTAAGAGTGAGCTACATTGTCCAACTTGATTTTTAGAAGTGAGCTACATTGTCCAACTTGAGTTTCAGGAGTGAGCTACATTGTCTAACGTGACAATGTAGCTCACTCCTGAAGCTCAAGTTGGACAATGTAGCTTACTTCTAAAAATCTAGTTGGACAAAAGCGACATTGTCCAACGTAAGATTTAGGAGTGAGTTACATTTTCCAACGTAAATTTTAGGAGTGAGCTACATTGTCCATGGTGACTTTTAGAAGTGAGCTACATTGTCCAACGTGAGATTTAGGAGTGAGTTACATTGTCCAACGTGAGTTTTAGGAGTGAGCTACATTGTCCAACGTGAGATTTAGGAGCGAGCTACATTGTCCAACGTGAGATTTAGGAGTGAGTTAGATTGTCAAACGTGAGATTTATTAGTGAGATACATTGTCCAACGTGAGTTTTAGGAGTGTGCTACGTTGTCCAACGTGAGATTTAGGAGTGAGCTACATTGTCTAAAACGAGTTTTAGGATTGAGCTCCATTGTTCAACGTGAGTTTTAGGAGTGAGCTACTTCGTTCAACGTGAGTTTTAGGAGTGAGCAACATTGTTCAACGTGAGTTCTATGAGTGAGCTACTATGTCCAATGTGAGTTTTAGGAGTGAGCTACATTGTCCAACGTGAGTTTTAGGAGTGAGCATCATTGTCCACGGAGAGTTTTAGGAGTGAGCTACATTATCCGACGTGAGTTTTAGGAGTGAACTACAGTGTCAAACGTGAGTTTTAGGAGTGAGCTAAATTGTCCAAACTGAGTTTTCGGAGTGAGCTACATTGTCCAACGAGAGATTTAGCGTTGAGCTACATTGCCCAAAGTGAGTTTTAGGAGTGATCTACATTGTCCAACGTGAGTTTTAGCAGTGAGATATATTGTCCAACTTGATTTTTGGAAGTGAGCTACATTATCCAACTTGAGTTTTAGGAGTGAGCTACATTGTCCAACGTGAGATTTAGGAGCGAGCTACATTGTCCAACGTGAGATTTAGGAGTGAGTTACATTGTCAAACGTGAGATTTATTAGTGAGATACATTGTCCAACGTGAGATTTAGGAGTGAGTTACATTGTCCAACGTGAGTTTTAGGAGTGAGCTACATTGTCCAACGTGAGTTTTAGGAGCGAGCTACATTGTCCAACGTGAGATTTAGGAGTGAGAAACATTTCCAACGTGAGTTTTAGGGGTGAGGTACATTGTCCAACGTGAGTGTTAGGAGTGAGCTACATTGTATAACGTGAGTTTTTGGAGTGAGCTTCATTGTCCAACTTGAGTTTTAGAAGTAAGCTACATTGTCAAACGTGAGGTTTATGCGTGAGCTACATTGTCCAACGTAAGATTTGGTAGTGAGTTACATTGTCCAACGTAACGTTTAGGAGTGAGCTACATTGTCCAACGTGAGTTTCAGGGGTGAGCTACATTGTCCAACGTGAGTTTTAGAATTGAGTTACATTGTCAAACGTGAGTTTTATTAGTGAGCTACATTGTCCAACGTGAGTTTTAGGAGTGAGCTTCGTTGTCCAACGTGAGTTATAGGAGTGAGCTACATTGTCCAAAACGAGTTTTAGGAGTGAGCTACATTGTCCAACGTGAGTTTTAGGAGTGAGCTCCATTGTCCGACGTGAGTTTTAGGAATGAGCTACATTGATCAACGTGAGTTTTAGGAGTGAGCTACATCGTTCAACGTGAGTTTTAGGAGTGTGCAACATTGTACAACGTGAGTTCTAAGAGTGAGCTACTATGTCCAATGTGAGTTTTAGGAGTGAGCTACATTGTCCAACGTGAGTTTTAGGAGTGAACTACATTGTCCAACTTGAGTTTTAGGAGTGAGATTCATTGTCCAATTACAGTCTTAGGAGTGATCTACATTGTCCAACGTGAGTTTTAGGAGTGAACTACATTGTCCAACTTGAGATTTAGGAGTGAGATTCATTGCCCAATTACAGTCTTAGGAGTGAGCTACATTGTCCAACGTGAGTTTTAGGAGTGAACTACATTGTCAAACGTGAGTTTTAGGAGTGAGCTTCATTGTCCTAACTGAGATTTCGGAGTGAGCTACTTTGTCCAACGTGAGTTTTAGCTTTGAGCTACATTGCCCAACGTGAGTTTTAGGAGTGATCTACATTGTCCAACGTGAGGTTTAGGAGTGAGCTATATTGTCCAATGTGAGTTTTAGGAGTGAGCTACATTGTCCAACGTGACTTTAAGGGGTGTGCTACATTGTCCAACGTGAGATTTATGAGTGAGCTACATTGTCCAACGTGAGTTTAGGAGTGAGCTACATTGTCCAACGTGAGTTTTAGGAGTGAGCTACATTGTCCAACATGAGTTTTCAAGAGTGAGCAACATTGCGCAACGTCAGTTTCCAGTTTGAGCAACCGTGTACAACACGAGTTTCAAAAATGTTCAATGGTGTACAACATTATTTTGAGAAGTGAGCTGCATAGCTGCATTATACAAAATGAGATTCAATAGTGAGCAACGTTGTTTAACACGTGTTTTAGGAGTGAGCTACATTGTCCAACGTGAGTTTTAGGAGTGAGCTACATTGTCCAACGTGAGTTTTATGAGTGAGCTACATTGTCCAACGTGAGTTTTAGGAGTGAGACACATTGTCCAACGTGAGTTTAAGAAGTGAGCTACCTTGTCCAACGTGAGTTTTAGGAGTGGGCTATATTGTCCAACGTGAGTTTTAGGAGAGAGCTACATTGTCCAACGTGAGTTTTAGGAGTGAGCTACATTGTGCAACGTGACTTTTAGGAGTGAGCTACACTGTCCAATGTGAGTTTTAGGAGTGAGCTAAATTGTCCAACGTGAGTTTTAGGAGTGAGCTACATTGTCCAACGTGAGGTTTAGGAGTGAGCTACATTGTCCAACGTGAGTTTTAGGAGTGAGCTACATTGTCCAATGTGAGTTTTAGGAGTGAGCAACATTGTCCAACGTGAGTTTAAAGTGTGAGCTACATTGTCCAACGTGAGTTTAAGGAGTGCGCTACATTGTCCAACGTGAGTTTTAGGAGTGAGCTACATTGCCCAACGTGAGTTGTAGGAGTGAGCTACATTGGCCAGCGTGAGGTTTAGGGGTGAGCTCAATGTCCAACGTTAGTTTTAGGAGTGAGCTACATTTTCCAACGTGAGTTTTTAGGAGTGAGCTACATTGTCCATGGTGAGTTTTTAGGAGTGAGCTACATTGTCCAACGTGAGTTTTAGGAGTGAGCTACATTGTCCAACGTGAGTTTTAGGAGTGGGCTACATTGTACAACGTGAGTTTTAGAAGCGAGCTACATTGTCCAACGTGACTTTTAGGAGTGAGCTACATTGCCCAAAATGAGTTTTAGGAGTGAGCTACATTGTCCAATATGAGTTTGAGGAGTGACCTACATTGTCCAACGTGAGTTTTAGGAGTGAGCTACATTGTCCAACGTGAGATTTAGGAGTGAGCTACACTGTCCAAAACGAGTTTTAGGAGTGAGCTACATTGTCCAACGTGAGATTTAGGAGTGAGCTACATTGTCCAACGTGAGTTTTAGGAGTGAGCTACATTGTCCAACGTGAGTTTTAGGAGTGAGTTACATTGTCCAAAACGAGTTTTAGGAGTGAGCTACACTGTACAATATGAGTTTCTAGAGTGGGCAGCGTTGTACAACACGAGTTTTGAGAGCCAACAACATTATACAACATGTATTTGAAGAGTGTGCATCGCTCTACAACATGAGTTTTAAGAATGAGCAACGTCGTGCAACAGGAGTTTCAAGAGTGAGAAACGTCGTGCAACAGGAGTTTCAAGAGTGAGAAACGTTGTGCAACAGGAGTTTCAAGAGGGAGAAGCGTTTTACTACAAGTGTGTTGAGAGTGAGAAACGTTGTACGACACGTGTGTTAAGAGTGTGAAACGTTGTACGACACGTGTGTTAAGAGTGAGAAACGTTGTACGACACGTGTGTTAAGAGTGAGAAACGTTGAGCGACACGGGTTTAGAGAGCGAACGACGTTGCACAACATGAGTTTCAATAGTGAGCATCGCTCTACAACAGGAGTTTCAAGAGTGAGCATCGCTTTACAACATGAGTTTCAAGAGGGATTATCGCTCTACAACAGGAGTTTTAAGATTGAAAAACGTTGTATTAGGCGGGTTTTAAGAGTGAGCATTGCTGTACAAAACGAAGTTCAATAGTGAGCAACGTTCTACAACAGGAGTTTCAAGAGTGAGCAACGCTGTACAACAGGAGTTTCAAGAGTGGGCAAAGATGTACAACAGGATTTTCAGAATAGAGCAACGCTAAGCAACTAGAGTTTTAAGAGTGAAATACGCAGTGAAATATTGGTTTCAAAAGTAAGCAATGCTTACAGGAATTTCAAGAGTGAGCAACGTTGTAAAACAAGAGTTTCAAGAACAGAAAATGTTTTACAATATGAGTTCAGGATTGAGCAACGCTGTGCAACTGGAGTTTCAAGAGTGAGCAACGTTGTGCACAGGAGACAACGAGTGACCAAAACTGTAGAACACGAGTTTCAAGAACGAGCAACGTTGTACAAAACACATGTTCAAGAGCGAGCAACGCTGTTCAACATAAGTTGACAGAGTGAGCGACGCAATTTAACATGTGTTTCAAGAGTGAGATTGTTGTTACAAAGCAAAATTATTCAAAACGAATTGTAGGAGTGAGCAACGTTGTGCAACATGAGGTTGAAGAGAAAGCAACGTTGTACAACATGTGGTTTAGAGCGAGGAACGCGAGAGACGCCCGTACAACCGGAGTTTTAGGAGTTGGCCACGTTGTGCAAATCAAAGTTCAAGCGCTTGCAATAATGTTCAAAAAGAGTTTCATATTCGGTGAGGTGGCGGCGTCATCTTTAGGTTTGCGATCAATATAATAATTAGCTATTGTAATGAAACTTCATACATTGATACCTAATAGCAAGAACTCGCTTGGTATTGCATATGGGAAGATAGGGGCCAAGGTCGCTAAAACTATTAATATAATGTTTAAACTATATTACTAGATACCGTATGTTGAGACGTTGCTTTGATTTGCATATGGAGTGGGTGGGGTCAAGGTCACCATTATTTAAAATGGTAAAAACGCTATCCACTATATGACCCAATAGCTGCTTGCATCAAACAAATAGTTTTTTATTCTTGTAATCACTTCTATGCATGTCATTATTCCACGTTTCTTGTTATATTATATCTTTTTTTATTCGCAGGGCTGGGGGATCGACAGTTAAAATCAAGCGTATTGGAATCGGAGTGAAGAATAAAACGAAAAACCGTCAAATACATGAGTCCCTTGTCAAGAGTCTATAATCCAGGACTGTACTTTTAGGCTTAGTGAATTTATGCTTAGAAGAGACTTCATTGAACAGAAATTACCATACAAGCTGAAAGTGCCGTCCTGTGCAATTCGCACAGGCTAATCCGGGGCGACACTTTACGCACATGCATTAAGCCCGGTTTTCCCACGACACGCCTGATATCAATTTACTCTCAAATTGTTCAGACTTGAAAGTAATCTTTGAGTAGTGTGTGAGCACAAATATAATTAGCGTAACTATGCACGTTATTAAATTATAGTGACAGCTCTAGTTTAAACTAGACAAACCGGAACAGAACTTGTTTGACAGCATTTTGAAAGCTTTTGAAACCAGATAATTTAGTTGATGTCTAAGCACATTTAAATATCACAATGTGCTAACAATTGTTTTTCATTGAAATATATTTGATGTGCATTTTAAGACCGCCGTTCTGATTAAACACTACTTAAATTCGGCTGTTGTCGGTGCTACCTTTTAATGTGTCACGCATCGTATGAAACGATAAAACAAATGCTCTTTATCTTTAATGATTGAACTATAAAAGCATAATAATATAGAGTTTGGTGTCAACTCAGAAAATGACGCTTTAAATCGCAAACATAGGACCGATTGCTTAATGTTTAGACCATTATCACAAAGGAGAGACTATACATTCATGTCACTTCTTCGTGTATTTATTTTATTTGCAGGTCAATCAAACACTGCATACATATGCTCTGTTTATTTCTATGTTATTTATTATTACAACTTGCTGTGGTAACTTTCACAATGGCAAATATGTGTTGAGCATGATAAACATGATAATCTATCATTCTTTCTCTGCATTAATCCATTCATATAATGTATTCTTGGTAAGATTAGTGTTTTAAAACACAAACGTATTGCCTCTTATTGTATAAACAAGTCGTATTATTAATATGTTTGAGGCGTTTAGTGGCGGTCATAGGTTAAACATTTTTCGATTTTTTATGTTCGTTTTTTGTTCGATTATTATGAAATTTGGTGCTTTGTTAAGTTTTATGCAAATTGATAAGGATAATAGGCACTCTAGCAAATAAGTCAAATATGAGTTATTAAAGTCTAAGTATCTGCATTAATCATCAAAAACAATTTCTAATGAAGCACAGTACTGTAGTGGTGCGCCTTCTGAATGCAATCTCCAATCAAGTTTTTATCTGTACTCACTGACATAACCATTGCAAAGACAAAAACAGAATGAATCTAATTGATTCCGGTTTAAACCAGTTTTCAAGCTATTGAATTTAGTGTTTGTATCTTTGTTTTGACAACGAATTTCAAGACCCAACTTGCTTAGCCAAGATACATCTATAAAACGGGCAACTTTGAAGATACGACATGCATTGCTCTTTTTACTTCATTCATTTCTGTGTCTCCGAGGAAGGAACAGTTTACGGAGAATGGTTAGTTTTATTAGTTTTAAAAGTATTGGTATTGTATTAAAGACAAATTAACTTTGGTTCCTATGCGACTAACTGTTAATATTTTATGTTACAATTGTTATCAGAATTGTGTTTTTACATACATAGATATGGATACTATAATTTGGAAATAAATTATATAAAATATATTATGGGTACATATATGTATCGTTATTTTTATCATTGCAATATAAGTTTTAATAACGAAAATTATGTAAAAGTTTGAAATGTAAGTTTAAATAATGACATTGATTTATAAGTTTGTGTCAACAACGTATCTATTACAAAACACATCTTGTGCTATATGAACATTGATGTTATTGATCCAATATTGAAACGATAAGTGCTTATGTTTATTGTATAATGGCTTAATATTTCTGTTGTTTCTAACGGGAAAGATAATACAACAAAAAAACAAATTGGAAATTATTTATTATGAGCTCTGTATGAAATAGTTTTTATGCAATACAAATAATGGTACAAGGCATTAGAGCAGTTAGTCTAGTATTGATGAATATGTGTTGTATAGGTCTGCTTTAAAGTGCTTTTATGACACTGATCATTGCTATTTTCACATTTTCTTTAATCATATAAGCGATATGTTTTAATGACTTGTTATTGCTCGTATTCCAATTGATATTGAAAATCCTAATAAAAATGGGGCTTCTTTTTATTATTTAATTACAAAATAGCAACGTGTGTCGCTGAATTTTCATTAAATTATATAACTAATACTGACTAATTGTTTGTGTTAAATTATACCTCTCAATATATATTTACTATAAGCACATTTTTTCGAAAACAAAAACAAGGAAATATTTAACGTGTTCGCTGCGATAAGCCGCCGCTTAGTCCGTCCATCTGAAAACCAATTCAAGTGTCCATCTGTCCCATTTCTCCGCAAATCCATCCGTTTTTTCCTTCCGTCTCTTACAAAACTTGTGTTCCCAGGCCGCATCTTCAATTTAATAAAACTTCATGTGAATCCCACCCCCGTATAATTAAATGAGATGTTATGTGCAGCATTGCTACAAAAAGGGCATGCTCATTGTTGGGTCTTGTGCTGTAAATTCCATTTCGTTGATGAGTAAACAAAAATGAGTTGAAATTGACATATTTATAAAGAGTTTGTGACGCTAAACGATGCAATAATTTGGAGTGCTTCTGTTATTTTCGTTAAACTTGTTGACAACATGTGGAGTATTTACTCAAAGTAAATAATGCAGAGTACTATATATAAATCGGTATGGCCAAGAGCTTAAAGCGATAACCTTTTATCCGGAGATTCCTGGTTCAAACAGAAAAAAATTTCTTTTTTTTTTGGTTTGTAATTATACTAGAGCTCTTGAGTTTCGATGCTAAAATCTGTCAAGTTCAGACATTTAATGGCATAGTTAAAATGCCAAAATCTGTGAAAAAGTCAATTTAAGTGTACCAAATATACTACAAAAGTAATCAACATAAATGCTGGGAATAGCAAAATGTACAGTTGCAAAAGACGTAAAGTAAACAAGAAAATGAACAAGTTAACACGACCTAAAATATAGATCTATATTGATCTTTTTCTTGGAATGCGTAAACCCTCTTCTCATTATAAATTGTATATGATAAAATCAATATCTTACTTTCCAATTGTTTATATTGCTCAGATGAGGCCCGTTTCGGAGGAGTAGTCCCTCAAAGTGTGTGTTGAAGTATGGTTGCACGAGCCACTTATTAACCTTCGCAAATATCTTCTGTAGTTAATGTAATTTAAACCATAGATACACAAATAGATTAGATCTCTGATTTAACGCTAATGACGCTATGTTTTGGTAAATGAGTAGGAGGGGTAATTGTTAGCAATAAACTGATATAAACTTTTGGTATTTCAATATTGGCCCCGTTTAAGTAGGTTTTTTATAAATAAGTTGTATAGTAAGTATTTCATTTTGTTCTAGAAATATTTAATACGGGCAGCGCATCATTTTTGCAGACGCCCTATAGTAATCACCCTTTCTATCTGTACGTATGTCCGTCCGTCCGTCCGTCCGTCCGCCCGTCCATCCGTCCATATGTTTAATGATTTTCCTTTATAACGCTAATAGCTTGAAACTTCATAGGAATTTAGGTCTCATTGAGAAAAAGTGCTTGCACAAGAACCGTTACTATGCACTTCCTAATGCTGGAATCATAGAATGCAATATATAAGGAAAATACCTTGTGAAGGCAACTCATCCTACAGTTTCCAACGGATGTTCTGGAAACTTGTCTTCATTGTTGATGGTAACGTTTTGTTGTGCGTAAAGATGGGGTTTTGATTTCTCTTCTATTTGCAAGTTATGACCCTTTGATTATTTTTCATCTCGGGAATATAAAGCGAATATTCCTTGTAAACGCAACTCCCCCTACAGTATCCAACGGATTTTCTTGAAACTTGTCTTCATAGTTGAGGGTAATATGTTAATGTGCATAAAGATGGGGTTTTAAATTGTTCTCCCTGCATTAGGAAGTTATGGCTCTTTAGTTATTTTTCCTCTGTATAATACATAGGGTTCCATTGAACGCAACTCCACCTACAGGTTCCAACTGATTTTCTTGAATTAAGTCTTCATTGTTGATGGTAACGTATAGTTTTACGTAAAAATAGGGATTTAAATGTATTTAAAAAATAAATATATTTTCATTTCCTATTGTAATTATAAAAAAAAACTGGCTGGCCCCCACCTTCAAATATGTTATCATACGGCGCCCGTATTCACTGCTGTGACAACGTTCTGTATGTTCATGTTTTTAAAAGTTAAATATTTGTCAGAAGAACGCATTTGGTGTTTCAAAATCTTTCACTTTGATAATACGATTTTATAAATTCGCGATAAAAAGTATCTGCACCTACCAATATCAGTATTTCTGTCTGTCTGTCTGTCTGTCTGTCTGTCTGTCTGTCTGTCTGTCTGTCTGTCTGTCTGTCTGTCTGTCTGTCTGTCTGTCTTTCTGTCTGTCTGTCTGTCTGTCTGTCTGTCTGTCTGTCTGTCTGTCTGTCTGTCTGTCTGTCTGTCTGTCTGTCTGTCTGTCTGTCTGTCTGTCTGTCTGTCTGTTTGTATTTATGTATATATGTATGTCTGTTCTGTTTGTACATCTGTCTGTCTGTCTGTTTGTCCTTCTATTTATCTGTCTGTCTGTCTGTCTATGTGAGTCTGTCTATCTGTCTATATGTATATATGTGCGTTCCATCTCTCTGTTTGTCTATCTGTCTGTATGTCTGTATGTATGTCTGTGCGTTCCGTCTCTCTGTTTGACTGTCTATCTGATTGTCTGCCTGTATGTATGTATGTCTGTCCTGTTTGTCCTTCTGTCTGTCTGTCTGTGGGTCCGTCTGTATGTTCTGTGTGTATTTCTGTCTCTCTGTCTGTCTGGTTTTGTCTGCCTGTCCCTCCGTTTGTCCGTCAGTCCGTCTGTCTGTCTGTTATTTAGGTGGTTCTCTAGTAAAATATCTTCAATTAGTTTATTTGTTAAAATATATGGCCACCAGAGGGCGCGCATTTTTTCCTTATATACGTCCTTTTTTTTCTGACTCGTCTTACTTAATAAGTCAGCGGAGCGATTACAAGCACTCTTGTGCCTCTTGTTTTAAATTACAATATTTTGACTCAATCCAGCCAAGCGATCTGCCCTTCCCAACTCTCACATATTCAATGACATCGGCTTTTCCGCCTATAGATACCGTGTGTACCTATTTTTTGTTGTTGTAGTTGTCTGTCTGTATGTTCGAATTTATGCCATCATAAATTTATGGGAAACATGTGCACATTTTACATGTTATCAAACGAACTTTCAAATCGGTCTGCAATATGTATGAGGCGTGTCGTGGGAAAACCCGGCTTAATGCATGTCCGTAAAGTGTCGTCCCGGATTAGCTTGTGCAGTCTGCACAGGGTAATCCAGGAGGGCACTTTCCGCATACAGTGGATTTATGCTCAAAAGTGACTTCATTGAACCAAAAACAACATAAAAGCGGAAAGTGCCTTCCTTGATTAGCCTGTGCGGATTGCACAGGCTAATCCGGGACAAAACTTCAAGCACATGCATTAAGCCCGGTTCTCCCACGACACTCCTCATATCAATTTACTTTTCTCTAATTGTTCAGGCTTGAAAGTACTCCTTGAGTAGTTTGTGAGCACAAATATTATGAGCGTAAATATGCACATTATAAAATTACAGTGATACCTCTTGTTTAAAATATTCAAACGGAACAAAACTTGGTTGATAGCATTTTGAAAGCTTTTGGAATCAGATAATTTAGTTGATGTCTAAGCATATTTAAATTTCATAAAGTGTTAACAATTGTTTTTATTGAAATACATTTGGTGTTTATTTAAAGATTTAAAGCTGAAACACTACTTAAGTTCAGTGTGACGTTTGTAATGCGTAAGGCATGAAAAGAAACCATAAAGCGTATGCGTTTTTACCTTTAATGATTGCACTATATATGCGAAAATAGAGTCTGGAGCCATCTCAGAAAATAATGCGTTTACTAGCACACAAAGGACTGATTGCATTATCACAAAGGAGAGATTATGAATTCACGTCACTTCTTCGTGTATTTGTGTCATTAGCTGGTCAATTGAACATTCCATACATATGCTTTTTTTGCATTTATATGGTTTATACAAGTATATATCACAGCTTGTGTGTGGTAATATTCACAATGGCAAAACTGTGTAGATCATGATAAACATGACAATCTAGCATTCTTTCTTTGCATTAATACATTTATGTACTTGTTTTCTTCGTAAGATTAGGGTATTAAAACACAAGCATATTGCCCCTTATTGACCAAAGAAATATTGTTATTGATACGTTTTGAGGCGTTTGGTGGGGTTGGTAGCTTAAACATTTTCCGATGAATCATGTTTGTTTTGCAATTGATTATTATTATTATTTTGGTGAGGTGTTCATTTTTATGCTAATTGATTATGCTAATTGACAATCTAGCAAATAAGTAAAATAAGATTTATTTAAATCTAAGTACAATAATCTGCACTAATCATGATATAATTTGTCTCGAAGCACAGTAATGTAGCAATATCTGTACTCACTGACATAACCATTGCCAGTTTAAACAAGTATTCAGACTATTGAATTAATTGTTTCTATCTTTGTTTCAACAACCAAGACCCAACTCGCTAGCCTAAATATTTCTATAAAAGGGGCCACACCCAGATACTACAGATTTGCTCGTTTGTTCCATTCATTATTGTGTCTCAGGCACAGACGAACAGAGTACGGAGAATGGTACTCAGTAAGTTCTATATAGTTCATAATTGTAGGTATTGTTTTAGAGACAATGCACTTTGGTTCTCGTGCAACTAACAGTTAACATGTTATGTTACTCTTGTTGTCGCAAATGTTTTTTGTTTGATTGCATCATTTACGCTATGAATTGAGAATAAATTATATAAAATATGGAAACATTTGTATCAGTATTGCTATGTTCATTTAAATAATAAAATGCATTTTTTGTTTTGGCTGCAATGTTTGCATTGCACTTTTGCTAAACACAAAAGCAATTCCAGTCCAATATTGATGCGATTGATAATGCTGTTTGATTTATTTATTAGTGGCCTAAAATTGCGTGTAAAACAACTTGCACAGCAAAACCATTTTGGATAGAACTCTATTGTCTCGAAATGCGTGAATTCTCTACATGTATAGCGTTGTGACATTGATTAATATAGTATTTTATTATAGTTACTCCGTCAGCAATACATTTAATTTGAATTAAATTGCTTGAATCATCATATTGAAATGAAAATGCAGCCGCAAATATCGCAAAAACCCATCTTGAACCATAATGTGCAACAAAAATTATTCTAAAAAATACAGATACCCGATCGCAACCAAATAACATTAAAGGCATATATCGTTTTAGATTAGCATAAACATATGTGTCAAGAATATGATGGTTCTAGTCTCATAGTTTTACACCATAATCTTTAAAAAGCCATTCATAAAAGTTCAATCGTTACTCACATAACTGACAGTCTGCTGGTTATTGTTGCTTAGACGCTAAAAAGTTAAAACGCTTTTGTCATGAACCTTCCTTCTAGTTCGTAATATAATGTTGTGAAATGTTCCTTTCCTGGCTATCTACTGATGTTCATCTATAGCTTTATTTCATTGTCATTTGTAAATCAAGTTCCGTTGGTGTTTCGAAGGCCATGCTTAATTTCCAATTACCATGTAGTGACATATGCGCAAATGTTTTAGGTTTGTATGCATTTGGGGTTAAATTTCGGAATGTTAATAATTCTCAGTAAATTATTTATATTGTATTAATAAACTGAATCAGTTGTACAATATAAATGTATTGAGTTTGCTAACTGCAACCGTTATCGGTTTGCTCTTTGGTCACAAAATCTCTTAAATCAGTCAAAGGATTTGAACTTCTTTGTAACGATCAAATAACTGCACGCATCAAAGCCGTGCATCTTTAGTGTTTGCTTTAAATATATTTGGCCGGTTGTTCAGCTAAACCCGTTTAAGACGGATCATATAAACCTCGGTTTATCCAATAAATAAGCCGTCTCAAATCGAGTTGCTCACCTTTTCGATGTTAAGCGCTTATTGGATGCGAGGATCAGTCCTTTTGCTCAGCTTAAAGCTTATTTATGCTTGTGTGATTCAAGTATATATTCGGTGTAATGCTAAATATAAATATGTTTTTGTGTCCCAGAACCGTTTCAAAATTGCATAACAGTTTGGTGTTGATAATATTGGTGTTAATAATTTATTTTAGTAATATAAAAATTAATCTTACTTTTTTGCCGTAATTTGTTGTAGACATTATTTGAAATCTAGTTCTCGATTTGTTTTGCGTGTTTATATACGAGTCTCATATTCACCCTGTTAGTTAAATTATTGATCTTTGACAAATATGAAATACTCAAGTCTGCAGGTGTATGTATAATACTACGAATAATAACAATGTTCGTTATAACAGACAATGCTCAGAACAAAAGTATTCTAAGTACGAGTACAACAGTAAAATAATATGTACAAGTATTTTATTTCATTCGCCTTCGTTATTGTTAGAAGTAACGTAAAATATTTACAAAATAATAGAAGTTGATTATAAGTTTGAAGCTTTGTAATATTAAACAAAATGTATATAAAAATCCAAATATTACTCGTGCTATTGATTAATAGTAGTTATTTTCTGGGAAAAATTCTCTACTCGTTGGACTATCTGCATGCTGTATTTATCACATAAGTTTTCAAATGCTGTCGTTTTTAGGACAAGCGATTTGTGATGTTAAGTGGTAATTTCGTGTATACATGTAATTGTGCTAAACTTATATTATGTCAAACACGCAGAGTAAATCATTACAACAAATTAAAACTTTTGACATCTGTCAGTTGATGTAATATGACCTGTTTCGTTTATGTACATAATATTTAATATAAGGTATTTGTTTTGATTACAAACAAATCTATGCTAATTAAATGTGGGTTGGCAGTTTAGAAACAACACAATACTATGATGTACCTTGACGTTTTGATTTTCACTCAGTACTAAACAAAGCGGACTTTAAGCATTTCTATGATTAACCGGTATAATGTTATTTTTACCATTGATTTTTCTTACATTAATGTTATACTACTACTACTACTACTACTACTACTACTACTACCCCTACTACTACTACTACTACTACTACTACTACTACTACTACTACTACTACTACTACTACTACTCTACTACTACTACTACTACTACTACTACTACTACTACTACTACTACTACTACTACTATTACTACTACTACTACTACTATTACTACTACTACTACTACTACTGCTACTACTACTACCACCACTACCACTACCATCACTACAACCACCGTCACTAGCACTAACACTACTACTACCACTACCACTACCACTACCACTACTACCACTACCACTACCACTACACCACTACCACTACTACTACTACTCCTACTACTCCTACTACTACCACTATCACCACCACCACCACTACCACTACCACTAATACTTCTTCTTCTACTACTACCACTACCACTACACCCTTACCATCACAACCACCACCACCACTACCACTTCTACCACCACTACCACTTATACCACTACAACCACTACCACTTCCACTAATATTGATGATGATGATGGTAATGGTAATGGCGATGATGATAATGATGATTATTATTATTATTATTATTATGTTGTTGTTGTTGTTGTTGATGATGATGATGATGTTGTTGATGATGATGATGATGATGATGATGATGATGATGATAATAATGATGATGATTATTATTATGATGATAGCACTTTCTTTTTAAAGTATTTTAGTTGGATAAACCTGCTCTCTATCAGGTTTATTATTGAGCGCTTAAAACCATGACGAAAAGAGCTGAGCAACCCGACACAAAAATAAACCTTTTATTCCTCGAGTTTCTCAGCCCAACGGCTTAAAAATAAGCGCTCAAATCGCGAAAGTGAACAACTCGATTTCACAATAAGCCGCTTAAACGACGGCTTAAAAAGAGCTGAGCAAATGGCCAAATGTATGTTGGCGTTTCTAAGGGTGCGTGATAGCGGGTCAGCATGCTAACTGGTACAGCTGATGGCAATGAAACTGAACCTTTAGTGTTTGTTGATTCAAACTATCAGATCAGAAAGATCAGAAAACGTGATAGGGTGGATGGGGGCAAACACGTATAAAGAATTTTAATGCAAATAATAATAATCATCATAAATGTCACTTGTAGTAACAGCATGTACGATAAGATCCCTGAGCAGAACGCTAATTTTGAAAATAATATGATTTCCAGTTTGCATGATTATAAATAAAACAAAAGTAATGCGAAATGCTCGAATTTAAGACAGGGTTCATTTGTCTTTTTTAAGACCGTTCGATATTTAGTCACGTCGATTTAAAAGGATTTTACAGTAGTACACGACCAAAGTTTTAACGTAACATGCGACGGTGTTCCCAATCTTAAACGCAATCTTATTTAACGTGTTTTTTAGATTACCTCTTTTTGTTTTATTTCAAGTACAAAAAGTATCATTAACATGCCTATTTCAAATATATTGAGGTCCGTTTTGACGGCAAATCCGATACAAACTTCAGTCTATATCAGTAGTATAGACTTGTCTTTGAGTATTTGTCTATATAGCTTGGTTCAGATTTTTATACTTTCGCCTGTTGTTTTGTTTATTGTGTTATTGTTATGTTGCTGTTGTTGTTTTGGTCTTGTTGTTGTTGTTCTTTTCTGTTCGGATGTTTAGTTGTTTTGTTTGTTGTAGTTTTTGCGTCTTGGCTGATGATTATAGTGTCGCTTGGATATTGAAGTCAAGCCAGATCTCGTTGTAATATTGGCCTATTTGTGTAGTGCCCAAGCTGTTGTAGTATCGCCTGTGATCTGCTGTCTCGCCTGATCATTCTGTAGTATTCTCTATTTTTGTAGATAGCCTAATTTTCGTCATATCGACTGACTTGTAGATGTATTTGAAAATCATCACTGCCTATAAAAATTCTCTACTCGTTGGACTATCTGCATGCTATATATCTGTGTCCGATATGGATATTCGCAATCATATTGTAATTAGTCTTGCCATCTAAACTAGAAAACTTGATAGTGCAAACGTACCTATAGAACATTAATATCGATCTTTGAATTCCTAGACATCTAGCGAAGTTTGCAAAGTAGCGCTGTTACAATTTAAGAAAACTGATACCATAAAGATATTATCTCATTGCCTAACAAGAATGTATTCATATGTTATGGCTGGATTTCAGTTTGTATGCATCCAAACAGAACGAAAACAATAATTTTATTGTTTGACTCGTATTATTTAAGTACCGATTTATCTTTTTCTATATTGAAACCACTATTTAAAATAACTATATGGGTGTCATTTTGCCTAAACATGTATGACGTATGTGTATATTATCAAAGGCCACTAAATTACTGAGATATTTTGTTTTTTTACTTTCCCGGCGTTTGATACGTTTGATAATGAATGTAATATTGCTGCGATATAGGTATTAATTGTTGCACAAGTGTACTTTTATACAAAGCATACGCTACTCTTTACAGTAGTTACAGCGTTATTATTGAAAATAGCGTCAAACTAACTTTCATAAATATATACTAATGATATTTTTAGAATAAACAAATGGGTAAATTATGTTGAATTTAAATTTAAATTTTAGATTGCCATCCCGATCTTGTGCGCGGCGTTCGCACTGACATGTGTAGTGCAGGTGACGGACGGAGTAGCTGGTAACGTATTTGTATCATATTTCTTCTTCATTCCATTTTATTAATTGGGAAGGTAGTTGTGAAAGCTTTTGGTTGTGCACATGTTTTAATATTTTTACCAATAAAAAAGATATAGTTTTGTTTCAGCTGGATATTCATATTATTGTTTATATTTTATCCAAAAATACTTTTTAATTATAGCATACTTCATAAAAGAAATGAAACATGAGACAACCCATTGTTTTCACAGAAAAAAACACATGCATGAGCTTGTGAAAAATCGGTGTTATAAAACATACCTGTTGTGCTCATCAATAAATAAAAAAGAATATTAAAATGCATTGGTTTTATAAAAATGGTGTCTCAAAATAAGTCACACTCACCATTACAAAAACAAAACACATGGAGTTTTTTTCTCGAAATAGACGAGTGTCTCGTGGTCATTGAATAAATATCATGCTATAAATACGTATTCTTTGTTGAATCATTTTATACAACATATGGAATAATTCTTTTAGATACGTATCAAAGCAAACGACAAAATGTTCTTCTGCAAATACACTCATAACAAACTGATTAAATGTGCAGATTATTTCGTAAACTCCAGCGTGGAAAAGAACTCGCATAATCATCTTCGATGCTTGTTTTCTAAGCCATAAAATACCATTTCATTGTTGTATATGCACATGTTAAGTATGTAGTATATTCATGAACAAATAAATATGTTTAAACTTATAATTCTTTTTCATCTATTTTATTCAGATATGCCAGCTTTTTTCAAATAATAAAATAGCAAGTTATTTTTATATGTACGAATATGTTCATTTAAACGAAACATGACTTGGTACGCATTCTAAAAATAAATGCAACGTTTCTGCTTTAAGTGGCATACGGACTAACTTGTACAGCCAGCGACACCTGTTCCGTTACCGGGACAACATGTAGAGCTGCAACAACAGGCGGTACTACAACATGTCTTTGTGACACCACCAAATATATGGTGAAAGCGTCAACCACAGATACGTGCGAGTGTGACACTGGCTACACAGGCTCAGTTCCCACTTGTTCTGGCAGTAAGTATTCTGTACGTATTCACAAATATGCAGTTAATATTTAGAAAAAAAAATACGGTACGGGACAAGCGAAATGATACGAAACCCAATAAATAGCCATAGGTGGTGAAAGATAACATGAAGAGTAATAGGGTAGACCAGCCCATCTGAAGGAAATATATATTAGTGATGCGCATGGTAAATGTAAAGGAAACGGTATGCTGTCACATAAAACACATTTAATAGGCTCGTGAAATGAAGAACCAGACTGGTATTGCCAATAAAATGGAATCAATGGCGTAAGACTCTCTGCCATAAATATGTCTGTTTGCTTCTGAAGCTCAACCTGCCATACATTTTAACGGTACTACTTAATTTAATTTGATGTAAATGATATAAATAATAAATTCCAATAAATATATTGTCATTTTCTAACATAGAGGTTGGATCTACATGTGCGGCTAATGGTGAATGCATTGCAAACGCTTACTGTGGATCCGATAAAAAGTGCGCGTGTAAACCAACACACACTGGGGCCTCCGGAGCGACGACATGCGTGGCCCTAGGTAAAGTATACACAAGATGATAATTTGTCACTGTATAATTGCTGTCAGACTACATAAGTAAAATAACAAGAACAACGTGATGTTGACATTGTTACTCACATTGGCATATTAAATTCTGAAAAAGCCATTGGGTTCGGTCAAATGTTCTAATTACATCAGATGCATGACGACCCTTCCCAAAAAAGGTCCAGACTGGTATGATACTGTTATAGCCATGTAGATAGTTTTGCATTTAGACGCGAAATTATTGTACAATGAGGTATATTAATCAATTTATTAGACCATATTAGCATAATGAAAACAAGATTTATTAAGAATTTAATACAATATTTAATTATTGTACTTAAAATATGCTCTACACAACCCAGATTAGCATTGCATACATATACGATAAAACGGATAAATACAGCAACAGCCTCAGCAGCAGCTGCAGCATCGGGTTGGCTTATTGACCGGTCGATTGAGTATTGACCGGGCCGGCGGTCAATACTGGTTAAAACCGGTCAATACGGGTCATTAATGGTCAATACTAGTCAATAATGGTCATTTGAAATGTGTTCACTGTAAACATTAATATAAATATAAATATAAATAAATATAAATCACTTTTCAAGATGCAGAAACAAATATGCAAGTTTCACATAATATAAACTATTGTTTTCTATTTAATAATTTCGGAAATGTTATTGTCATGTCACTGCAACACATTAAATTGTTGAGATTTTTTTTAAAAACAGACTGATTTACTTAGCCTGTGATATGGCAGTATGTGCCTTAATGGTGCCTTATTAAGACATGGGGCCCATGTATTAAATAAACACATGGCCATTGTTAGGTAATCAGAATGATGACATGTGGTCCTTATCTTAAATCAGCATGTGGCATAGCTATGTAATTGGCCTGTGTACCCAGTACTGCAAACACAATATTTGTCAGTAAATGTGACTATTCCCTTTACATGTAGATAATTAGTCACTGGCATGATACCTTACAAAGTTATTGTATCCAATCTAGAAAGGCATGAAAACAGCATGACTCTTATTATAATTTGGGTCTGAAATTTCACCGGAAATGTTCAGTTGATCACTGATGACCAGTATTGAAAAATATATGTGTAGCACAACAAGGTTACAGTATCAAACATAAAATACATTTTGTAAGAAAATTTACTGACCAAACTAAATCGACCTCTTATGACGACTTTGGCAAAATTGTAGCATTCAGACTTTAAATCGCTTCCTGTTTTATGCCTTTTTTTCAAATGAAGTGGTAAATAATATTTTGTCTTGGTTTTAGCAAAACAAGGTTTTAGTATGAAATTAATTACAGATATCATTTGAATAATCATAAAACAGCTCTGTTGATCTTAATGAGAAGTATTGACCACTTAGGTAATATTTATTATTTTTAGGAAATATTGAGCATAATAAACTGGATTATTCAGATTTTCAAGGCGTATTTCGTGCCATTTTTACAACCAGATTAAGCGAAAGGTAATTTACTGTCATTAGTGTACAAATCAAAGGTAAGTGTGGATTTAAATATAAATTTGGCAAGAAAATTACTTGACAATTTTCATTTGACCCCGTTGTCCAGTATTGACCGATTTGGGAGTTTTGACCAGGGCGGCTTTAACCGGTTAAAACCGCTGGTTAAAACCGGGGGCGGTCGATTGGTGTCAACCCTGGCTGCAGCAGCAGTAGGTAGTAGTAGTAGTAGTATTAGTAGTAGTCGTAGTAGCAGTAGGTAGCAGTAGTTGTAGTATTGTCCTCTATTTTATTGATTAGATCTATTAATCTGTTTCAGCTGTTGGGGGCACGTGCACGGCTTCCGGTGGAGAATGCGGCGCTTTGTCTAACGCATATTGCAACACAGGAGCGACCGCACCAGCCTGCGCATGCGCTACGATTTACACCACTGGCACCCCTTGCGCGGCTAAAAGTAAATTTCAGTATTACGTTTCATAGGGAATGAATGCATGAACAATAATTATAACATTATATATTAACCATCAAATAATATGAATAATGGAGCTACATATTTTACAGGCAAATGTATGCTAAACCTGATACGTGTAAGCGTGAAACGCCCGCATCTTTGACTGTAATGTTATTTATTGAATAACAACAGCGATTAATAGTAAGTTATCATATTAATTTCAAACTAAATTATTAATGATCTTATTATTTAAATATTCGACATTTCAATCAACCGAAAATAATGATGCCAATGAGAAATTATTTACTGTCGATTTAATAATACAGCGTGCACAACTGCATCCGCAAGCAACAAAAAATAGATTATACAATATTGCACCAAAGTTTTATCCTAAAATAGTTTGCAACAGAGGTAAAGTATTAAATGAATGTTCTGTAAGAAGTCTGTTTGTCATATATGCATTATTGATGTTGCTGTCAAAATATGTGTTGCTCACAGGCTGTACAGCTGGGGGGACTGAATGCACGAGCGTTGATTCTAATTCGCAATGTATCAGTCTTACCTGTGGGTGTAAAACAAACTACGGAATCTTCACAACTGGAACGAAGGCCACGTGTCAGCCTGGTAAGTAAATCAGACCAAACAAAAAGATTTCATTATACTTGTAAACATTTCAACATAACAGTTTGGTAATGATCAAGGTATACACACGCTTACATGTACTAAAATATGCTAAACTATCGATAAATATGGAAGTTTCGGTACTGAACTGTCATCCATAATACTACTTTATCATTTGTTCGGGATGATTACAAATACGAGTATTTATTGCCTTACTACAATTACGCATAACAGTACTTCAATAATTAAACAACAATTGCTCCAGGCGTGGGTGCCGCCTGCACCTCGAGCGGTGGGGAATGTGCCAATCTTCCTGGCGGCTACTGTAATGTTGCTGTGTGCGCCTGTGGGGCGATCTATACTGCTGCTGCTGCACCGGCCTGCACTACCAAAGGTATATTCATGTTTAAGAAATTGTAGAGGTTTGGGATACAGATTTTAACCTTTAGTATGATATCGGCATTCCGTAATGAGCGTAAATTGCGCATATGCTTATGGCATAATACATGTCTATATTGTATTTAGTCAGTAAGTCGTAAAAAGCGTACCGCTATCTTATCTTGTAAATACAAGTGTAATTGAATTTTTTAAATACAGATCACCGAGTCAGTACATGCATACGTCTGTATAATTTTAAGTTTTACTGAAAATAATGAATATTGAACAGACGAAATTTCCGATTGTTTCCAATAAATAAATGTTATTGAATACAAGTTATGTAACTTATATTATGAATATGAACATAACATTAAGTAGGAAATTAATTAAAACTTTATATGACTAAGTCCATTTAAGGTTCAGCATTCATCAGTGTTACCCACTGGCTGTCAGCTAGTGTCAATTAACGTAATCTAATACGCAGTCGATTTGTTAATCCCTTATCAAATCATGTGTACAATTGTGTTTCACACTCTCCTTTTATACCGCTTTAGCAGTTGGTTATTTCCACGACATATGTTGTTAATTGGTGATGTTAAGTGTCAACGACCAAATGACACTGGTCGCAATAACGGGGTTATTTTGACAAGTATGGGTTATTTTGACAAGTATTTGGTACTTTTGGTCTGAGATTAGTGGTCGTAATACGGAATAGCGGGGTGCCCGTAAATCGGGGTTTGCGACCATTGAAATATATAAGAAAACAATCGGGTCTTTTAAAAAGTGTCCGCTTTAGCGGGGTGGTCGTAAAGCGGGGTTTTGGTGAACATATTTAAATATCAAATTGTTTCGCAATCCTCCACTACACGTTTGCATTGGAGAAACGTTACTCAAAATAAGTTTAATGATAACTTGTATGGTCTATGTTTAAAAATTGTAATAAATGGTCAGAATTCATATTAAATCAGTTCTAGATCAAGTTGTAAATTAAATGAAAATTCCGGTTTCAGCTTGTGAACCTGGCTCTACCACCTGCTCAACCGCTGACTCCAACTCCGAGTGTGGCAAGGGATACTGCGTCTGTAAATCAGGAATGTCCATTGGCAGCGATGGAAAATGTCAAGGTCCGTTATCTGTGTATAATCAAATGCGTGGAAGATCGCTATTTCAGATCTGTATAAAAATATGACTGATAAAACTCCAGCTACATCACCAGGCCAGACACGCGTAATAACTCCATATACTCCTTTATATTAGACAAGTGATCAATTACAATACAATACAACATAATACGAAAAGCATGAAACACACACAAAACACAAACTTGTTGTGTATATAAACGTAGTTGCCTCTCATTGTGGTCAATAAATGTCTGATTGTTTCGTTAAATAAGAGAATACTGTGTTGGTAACTGTATATAATATAAACAACATATATATGCAACTCTAGTAGTAATGTAACGACGATTATTTTCGACACTAACAAGTTAGTGTTACAGAATTCTGAATCCATTTCAAAGCTGAATTTTATTTTGGGAAATGTAAATTATTTCACGTCTTCGAAACGTTAAACATGTCTGCTCAAAATACCTAACACTTCTGTATAGCTAGATCTTATTATTGTTTCTTCCACAGGAAAGTAAAACGGTACCACAGCCTCATTTAACAAATTGTAACTGCGTCATAGTTAGTGTGCTTACAAGTTTGTCATATAACCTGACCTAAAATGTAGAGACCCAGATTTAACCATTTTGTTCCAAATGTATCTTTCCTTTTGCAATCCGCTAAGATCCCAATCGGGACACAAAATTGTAATAACAATAACAACCTATCCACGCTATGGGAAATCGTCAATTTACATACAAACATAAGTATGCACATGTCTATCTTATTTTTAGGTTCTGGGGCTACCGCAGTGATCGTCTCCATGCTACTGTTGATTGCAAGTCTTCTGGCTGGGCGAATGATGTAGAGTCTCAACAACCAAACGCTTACTTACCACCAATACAATGACATTTAAATTTGAGTCGAAATAACCATCCAACGTATACAACGACTTTCGAATCTGAGTCCAAATTATCATCTAACAAATACAATGACATTTAAATTTGAGTCCAAATAACCATCTAATATAAACAACGACTTTCGAATATGAGTCCAAAGTACTCTGTAACATATACAATAACATTCAAATTTGAGTCTAAATAACATTTTACATCTTACTCTTATGTTAGCAAAACAAATAGATTCCAATAGTAAGTAATGCAAATTGACCTTGCAGATTATTTTTTTGTTGTTTTTATACGTGTTTTATTTATGCCTGGAAAAATGTTATACGACATTCCAAGAACTGATTATCCACCAGTCCTGCAACAAACAATCCAAAGGATGTTTGGTCATGACTGTGTTGTCGATTACATTTCTTGTATGTTCCTGTATGTGGCTGTGTGTGTCCATTCTTCTGCCAGCAGTTCTAGACAGTAAGACATGTTTGATAGACTTAGTCATGTGACTTCCTGTTTCACTATGGAAATGCCAGTGTCACAGATGCTATAACAAAACAAACTACGTGTATTTAAAAGTTACATTTCACAAAATTCGGCAATTATATATATTTATAATGTAAAAAAAATATGATTAAAACTTATAAATTAATGTGGTGTTAAAATGTATAAGACATACGTCGGTAAGAATAATTATTGAAATTATGCAAATTGCAATAATGGTGGAAAGAGGTCGCACTGACTTTGATGATAGCATGTTCAATACTGTCCATTTAACTGAAGATATTACAAACAAAACAAATTACTAACAAAACATTAGTAATTAGTGATTGAAAGTTAGTGTAATCAATGTCAGTTTAAAAAGGTAATATGTCAAGGTGGAAGTGGGATATATTCAGCCCGTACTTTGATATTATTAACTGTGATACGTTTGTTTGTTATGTGAACTATTAGGAAATCCTCCAACAACAAAATTCCATGGTGCATTTTTATTTTGTAACTTGAGTTGATACAGATAATTGTAAACACAGTATAAATTGGAAAATTGCCATGCAAGTGAGATCTACAATTAATTTACAAAAGTATCGAAGTAGTAAACTCCAAATAAAAGTTAATTGCATTAACATATTTGATAAAATTGTGTTGTTTCAACATCGGTATATATTTCCAAACTTGCACAGATTAATTATTGTAAAAGCACAATAAAATGCTACCAAACAACTTGTTGCTGCTTGTCTATTCATCCACTATCGCATGCAGCCCTGTGTTCATAAAATAAAGTATACATGTTATATTCATAATGAATAGTATGTCCGTCGACAATTATAAACTTTACAAATGTGTTCGCACAATAATCATGCATATTCACTAAAGGAGTGAGTGCCTATTAAAACAAGTAGGTCAAAGTATGTTCCTATGGACGTCTTAAATAATGGGTGGCAAAACCTGCAAAGATTGTTGCAGCTGATTACACATCATTCATGTTCACACATGGGTCTCTATTTTATTGAATATTAGTAGGCTAAATCAAATGATACATAGTATTCAGAACAGATACACTACAGCATCTCCAAACTCATGCACTCGTTCAGTATTTTGTTATGTGGTATACATCACTAATATATACATTGAACAGCTTTGCAATCTTCTTCGTGGTAACAAACACAACGAGCACACAGATTTTGCACAAAATGCCATGAAATAACAAACGAAACGTGATTAAGAAAAGCCAAATTAAATATTCTTCTAACAAGTAACAAGTTACGCATAAAAATTCAGCTTTAAACTCGTAATTTCAAGCGCTCTATATAATTACTAATAAATGTAAACCATTCCCCAAAACAATGATCTTGGATTGTATCTTTATTATTTCTAAAATGCATTAAGTTTGGTTCGCGGCGCTTAAAACATAAATCTGAATTTAATTCACCTACTTTTCAATAACAAATGATGTTAAATTGATAAGAGCATCCGTACACATGATAAATACGGCACACGCATAAAATACGTGATATACGGAACAAAATGTCAGACGAAAAGGATGCATTTGGATGAAACAAAGAAGTTCATTTATATTTACGATACACGTTCGATGCTGACCTTTTACTTTTCTATAATTGTGTAGTTTTGGAATGGAAAAAC
Organism: Congeria kusceri; assembly: GCA_027627225.1. Taxonomy (NCBI): domain Eukaryota; kingdom Metazoa; phylum Mollusca; class Bivalvia; order Myida; family Dreissenidae; genus Congeria; species Congeria kusceri. The sequence continues at coordinate 18,824,445 of CM051027.1, forward strand.
TACTTTATAAAGGAATATTTTACAACATGTACTTAAAATGAATGATAAGACTTTGTATTTTTAGACCTACAAAATAGTTATGGAATTATAACTTACACTGAGAATAATAAAGTCAGAAACCTTAAATGAATTACCAGTATTTTGTTTAAAGCATTCTTTAAACATCAATTAACAACACAATGTTAGGAGGGTTTATTTTCAAGGGACAAACAAAATCCTATCATAAAGGTTTATCTTCCACTGAACACACGTCAAAAATTCTGGTAGTCCCCCGGGTACTTCCTCCTCTCCCCCAGGCGGTTATAGTCCTCGTAGTTGATGCCAGGGATCTGTTCAAACTTCACTGGGTCTGGCTCACTCAGCTTGATGGCGGTGGCCTTTAGGGCCTTTGATTTGAACGTGTGAATAAAGTCTTCAGTAAGACCATTCGAAGTACATGTACTAACACTGTGGGCGCTAAAAGGTAATTGTCACAATTTGTTCCATTTTGCGAAAAATCATTTCACTTTAAATTATACTATAACTCAATATATCAGTGTCCATTTCGCCATTATTAAAAATGCATAGTTTAAGTACATATGTTTCCAGTAGGATATCATATAATTTTACATGTTTATAATTGTAAACGGCGTTTTATTTCAAGTGATTACTACATAGCAATGCACTTGGGAGATGCCCACTAGGTCTTTCTACAAATGTCAATTAAACGCAAAACTACTCTGCAAGTTATCCAATTAATGCACTTAGATATCACGTATTAAACAGGTAAACAAATTCTCACAAATGAGCACGTGGTATTGTTATATTAATGGACATTAATGCGTTTCAATAGCTGGTGAGGAGTTTTTACCTATATGTGGCCAAATCTGGAAAGGTCTGTTCTTTCCTAAGCGGTCTATTTTCGTATAAAAGTGTCCAGCCAGTAGATTGTAGTGTTTGCCTTAAAAACTGTCCTGGTATGTTTCAAGAAAAAAAGTCACTGCTTAGTTAATATCTCAGCAAGAAAATAAGATACACTCCAGAGAGCCTTTCTTACTTATAAACATTACACGTAAGTGCAACCTTTAAAAGTAGTAGCGTTTTTATAAAATTAACTTACGTTTTTCTTTTTTGTCACGTAAACTAACGCTTGCTCTTATATAGGCATGCGTAAGTCATTATTGTCTTCGTATGTTCGGTGGCATATTTTTCAATTTGGAAGACATATGTTTCAATGTTGGAAGACATACAAGATTGCCCGTAATTTATAAAGAAAATGTAGTTGACTCATTAAGATGCATCAACAGTGCATTAGAAACAAGCCATCATTTAGATATACAGCATATGAAAAATGATAAATAACTACTTGCACAAGCCTGTACTTATATTGGCAATCGACGCTCTTACAGACGACCGTGGGATTAGCATGAAGCCATGAACACATAGAGTAATCCTGGGTTATATCGGACACCCCTGGGAACCGGACTGCGTAATACTTTTACGTCACGCTTCGACGCGGAATGCTTTAGTTTTTATGGTACTGTTACCATCATACGATGAGAGGGAAATTCCCATCCTATATTTAACATAAAAGTCAACCAATGAAAGTGCAAGTTATGTTTAGAGTCGTGGCTGGGTAAAATTGGACGTTTCTTGGCCTATATCGGTCAGTGAAAAGGCGCGATTCGGACGGCGGTGCTTCTCGGGGGTTTATCGGACAACGTGTATTTTTGAAATTTTACACGCATATGTATGCGTTTGATTGTGTGTACCTTCAGGTAATAATAAATAAATAAATAATGTCTCTGTGTTGTTTGTTATGTATGACATGTGTACGTATTTTTTACGTATTGGAAGACATTTTACGTATTTTTTATGTGGTTCTTTGCCATAAATAAAGGATGACGTTTACTGTAGGGTTTTATCTACTGCTAATGCATCTGGATTTTATTTCTTCTAATTTATGATAAACGTCTGTATTAAACGTATTAATAAATTAAGAAAACATTTTAGATCTATATACTTTGTATACTCGTGTTTATTCATCTTAAGAGTGTGAGATCATCTGTTCAGGTGCAACCTAAATAAAACAATCGATATCATAATATCAGTATCAGTTTACAACTGAATATATGCGCATAAGCGCGACCAAAATGGAAATCATTTTTGTTTGTTTTTCATTTCCCCTTTCTTTTCTTGTTTGGCGAGTCGTGCCAGCTACCTTTCTTCTTTTTTCATACACTCTTCTTCCTTCTTCCGCTTGGCTTCCTCCTTCTCTCTCATGATTTCGTCACTGGTGAGCACTCTGAGAAGACAAACCTACGTAGTTTGTATGTACACATACATTTGAATTATACATCCTAACAAACTAACAAGGTTAATTAGACTTAACTGGTTTGTTATTTTCACAGTACACGTATTTACGTTCAATGAAAAAAACATAAACAGTTGAACATGTATTTAAACTAAAATTATTATTATTCATACTACAATACAATTAACTCTGGAGTGTATATTACTTTACAAAGGTTATGAAATGCATGTTTATTTACAAGTTGCCTTACGTTTTTACAGGTACAAAACACAACAAACCTATGCGACGTCAGTTTTCTTTTCGTTGTTTGTGGTTCCGAAAAACGGGCGGGTGACGGAAGCTCGAATAAGTGATCACTTTCCTCATTTGCACCAACAATATACGGCGTCTGAGCGCCATGGATGGGTACAGCATTATTCGGCCGCAGAATGTCCGCGGAACCCGCTGATTCTGAGAGCAAAGAATGGGACGGCAACTTTGGGAAAGGAGTCATCAGTGTCGATCTGCACACCGGAATTCATGATGGGCTCCAGAATTGCCGCTGCCGTATGTGCCTCCAGCGTCATGGTCCCATATTCATCTGCCATCGCCAGAACTTCAGAACCGTGTGAGTATAAAACAATATTATATTATAGGTTAAGCTTATGCTTATGTATATCGCACGGCACATGGATGTATTTATCGCCGAATATTAAAATAAATACTGCATAGTTTTAAAACATATCCGTGTAGGCATATAAGCCTGTTCTAGTTCCAAGTTATGTGGTATGTTCCTGTACACGTAGAATACTTGAATATTCAGAACACATTTATGATTATTCGTAACAGTCACAATTATACCTCATTTAAATCTCCCTCGTCTGCTACAAGCAGTGTCCCGACAGGCGTGCCTGTGACGACGTCACTTGCCGATGTCGCTATCTGGTCGGGCGTAGAACTTTTGCTTTGTACAGCGCGCTGGTCCTCATTGACACTGGGAGATTTGTCGAATGCAGACGACGGCATGAACGCACAGACTGGTATGGCAGACATGGAAGGAGGGTACACTTCACAGGCAGAGAAGCCTTTACTGATGATATGCTTCGTAAAGGCCTTCTCATATGCATATTTGAACAGCCCTGGCCAAACCCATTTGCACACCAGGTTGTTTGGAGTTACGGACATGAACTCAGTGCACTTCTTGTTGTACTCTTTATTAAACTGTCCAAACACTGACTTGTCCGATGGGTTCAGTCACTGCGTCGTATGGGGAGGTAAGGCAAATAGAGTTATATTCTCCGCTTTGGCGCAGTCAATGATGTCGAGCGACTCATGTGAACTATGACTGTCTAGCAAAAGCAGTTGACGCCGCTGTGTTCCAATGTTGGGGATGAAGACGTACTTGAACCACTCAATCCCCAAACTCTCTTCCATCCATCCCTTTGTTTGGAAAGTCAATTTTGTCCCGAAAGGACCCTCCGACACGTTGAAAGCGTTAAGGGCCTTTTATTTTTCCCTTTCACCACGACCATGGGAGGGATGTCTTGTCCAGCAGCATTAACACAGGCCGTAACCGTAATAGACTCGCGTGAGTTACCGACTCTGACTGGCACATTTCTTGAACCTTTCGCCGCAAGGACGCGCGTTTGTTTGTGCGTCAGCGACACAGACGTCTCGTCCATATTCCACATACAGTTTGGCTTATCGTTCAGATCCAGTGATGCTATCGTTTGTGGTAGGTCGTCGAAGTATTTCTTGGTGATAGTGGGATTGAGCATTCGACTCCTAACAGTCGACAACGCCACCTGAGCCCTTAAGCTTATTTTATGTCGCTTCAGGAGCCCATTGACCCAGTCATCCCCAGGAATGCCGTTCTTGAATGGCGTCTTCAGGCGCATGCTTGTCGCTAATCTTGCCGCGTTGGCCTTCAGGTGCTGTCTGTCTATCCCAAAACCCATCTCTGCAGCTTCCTTTAGTTTCAGGGCCAATATCTGCTCTACTTCGGCCGGAAACACGGTCTGTTTGCCCGGCGTGGCGTCGACATTAACTCTGCCGCTGACGCGATCGTGTAATGAAGATCTCGGGACGTTGAATGCTACCGCCGCTTGCCTAACGCTCATGTTGCCAAGCTGAACTTGAGCAACGGCCTTACTCATATCTTCATTGGCATATTGGCATCTGATGCCTTTCCCCTCTTTGGCATGTCTGAAAAGCGCGCATAAAAACACGATAACTTAATAGTTATACCATACTTTAGAGTGTTGTCTTTGATTTGCGGTTTTCAGTAACTGTGACATCACTTTTGGAAGGAGCCTAACCGTGCAATAAGTAGTAGCGTGCGTATAAATTAAATCTATATTTCAATCTACCGCACTGTAAAGATGGTATAAAATAGTTGCAGCATGCTTTTACCTCAACATGTTAAATATTTAACATCGCAATGCGGGCTCGGTAAATATTTCGGTAAAAGTATGCTACAACTATAACTTATATTAACACAACACAGTAATAGAGGGATCGTTTAGTCATACAACGCGTTGTAATAATTTCGATTATGGGATTCGCCTTGTAAAATATAAAACACTTATAACGTTGCACAAAACACAAGGCTAACTGCAAAAGTTATAATATATATTACGATCGCAGTGGTGTAATGGGTATGGTGTCCGTCTTGCGATTGGAAAGTCGTGAATTCGATCCCAACTCGGGAAGCGTTCGAATGATCTCTCTCATTCGACACCATGTATTGGTTCTACCCAAAAAATGGACTCGAAAGTGTCTCAATAAACCTCAGGCTTTCGACACAATTGAGCTTAAATGAATGGGTTTAAACTAAATGTTATAATGCATTATGTGATCTTACATGTGATGTGCTGTAAATAATGTGTGTATCAAACTGACATGTATGCACCTTTCAATATTTCCCCCCAGGGGTGGAACGGCGGGCATATACGGAACTTTAGACTGAAAGCGATTCCCGACATGCGGGAATTCGACACGCCGAGTGAATCCTAGTGCCGGGGAAATAGACTTTGGTAGTATTTTCGATCCCGGAAATATTGGCCCCCGGACCATTTGATACCCCTATAGCATTTCCCACTGAGGGGATTTAGACAAAAATGGTAGGCTCTATGATGGGGAATTAGAACCCTAAAAAATAAAATTAGTCAAATTCCCCTGGGTCAGCCTGCCGCCCCCCCCCCCCCCCCGGGGGGAAAACATTGATAGGTGCATTACATGTGGTTAATGAACAATAACACGCATGATTTAATATTTATAATGTTAAATTCTACAGACACAAAGCCACATTAAAGGTGAATGAACGTTATGTTCTTGTGTTTTTTTCTGCTTTCTACAAGGAGTACATTGTAATTTCATCGGACATTTCCAACAAAGCCTGTCGTTCATTCTCAGTTAAAAATGTTACAATCTTGTCGATAAGAAAAACGTGACTGTCGGCAACAACGACATCTGCAGTGGCAGCTATCTTTGAGCTTTCCCACATAAGCAACTTATTCAAAACAATGTCAGCGACAACACCATATTTCACCACACGCCTTTTCACATGACAATGAAGCTCGAATAGCAAAGGATGATCAAAACACCACTCATGTTGGTATGATATGTCGAGGAGTTTCAATGTTTCGATTTGTTTTTTATTTAACGGTCCTTTTCTTCCAATTTCTCCATTACGCAGGGTAACCGTTATGTTTCTGGAGTTCATCTATTAAAAAAGTATGAAATATAGTTGTATCGTGATATAGGCCTAGGTGTTGTTTTATTTTTCAAAGTTTCAATGTGTTTTTAGCTCAAATAACAAACACATTCAACAGGTATTGCAATTGCGCAATAAAATTCAATAACTTTAAAACGTACTGTGTTGCGTAAACTTGTCGTTTTAAACTTCGCGCCACTCGGAATTTGGCCAAGGTTGAAGAGGGGACGTCACTCTTAAACAAATCGTATCTTCCAATCGAAATCGCTGATTTATAGTACAACCAATTGGGAATGGTGTTACAGCATACTATGAACACGTACTCATAGAATGTAAACAAGCGCGTACGGTGTAGAAGCAATACCGAGGTTTGAATGAATATTTGACTGTTTGTATTGTCCGATAAACCCCAAGTGTCCGATATAACCCAGGATTACTCAACACATTGTAAAAACTTGTTTCAACAGTTGTGTGGAAGTAATTATTTCACTATTAACGTGTAATAGTAAAATAGTTAATCAAAGAGATGACAGCTTAAACGAACTGTGAACAAGCAAAGGTGGTTGGGCCTAGAGTTCAAAACTGGCACAAAGCCTTCAACTTGTAAAGTGAATGCAACCAACCCCTACCAGCTCCTAAAAATGGCAAGAAAGTGTTCAATCGATAAAAATGCAGTACAAGAATGCTCATACTTTCACGAAAATAGAGGGTGTTTCTTTTCCTAAACAACCGATCACCAGTTCAGTACAAAAAATTGCCTTAACTAATTGCAAAGATGCCATCGGAGAGTCAAGTTGCTATCAGGGGATACATTGAGGTTGAAAACTCCATTGACATCCTGTAAACCAGAAAATACACAGAACATCAACATGCTTTGCTGGAGAAAAAGAGGATGGCCTTAACATGTACGAAGCTGGTTTTGCAGTCCAGCCTGATTTGGTAGTTTTGTCTTATTGTGTAGACTCGTCTGTGTGTTTGTGTTTGTTTGTGGTTTTTAAGTCTCGCCTTGTCTTGTAGTCTCGCCTTGTTTTGTAGTATCGCCTGGTTTTGCCAACTCGTCTGTTTTTAGCACACCTGAGCATGACGTGCCCCGTAAGCTATTGGTAAACGCGACCTCTCCTGCGTCGTCCGTCGTCAAGTGTCCGTCATCAGTATGCCGTCAACATTTTGTTTTCACGAGAGAGACTTCAATTTTTATCCAATCTTAACCAAACTTGCACAGTTTGTGTATGACAAGTATGACTATACAGTCTTGGACGAGATTGTTTTGGGGCAAATCACACCAGTAACACTAGAGTTATTGCCCCTTTTTCATGCAAAAAATTGCAAAAATGCCTTTTACCAACATATACACTTTATTTTTAATCCAAACTTGACTAAACTTTCACAGTTTGTGTATGACCATTAGACCTCAGCAGACACCAAATATGGGCCAGATTATTTTACAAACACCGGAGTTATTGCCCTTTGTTCGTGAAAAAATACACAAAAATTGACAATATTCAGGATAGAGACTTTACTTTTCATCCAATCTTCACCATTCTTGCACAGTTTTTATATAACCATAAGATTACAGGTAATGTCGAATATATGCAAGATCGGGACGGAAACACTGGAGTTATGCAAAAAAGAACATTGTTCAGGATAGAGACTTCATTTCTCTTCAAGTCTTCACCAATATTGCACAGTTTGTCTATAACTACAAGATTACAGGTGAAGTCGAATATAAGTAAGATCGGACCAGAAACCCCAAAATTATTGCCCCTTATGAGCGGAAAAAAAAACATCCATATTCTTTTAGCGATTTGCTTGCACACGCGATTTTTTATTCAATATTGACCAAACTTACACAGCTTCTGTACGACCATAAAATCTTATTTGGGATTCAATGGTTATGGGGCAGATTAAACCAGGCAAACTAGAGTTATTGCCCCTTATTCATTTGAAAAAAATGCAGAATGTCTTTTTCTAAACAACTGACTTCATTTTCATCCAATCTTGACCAAACTTCTACAGTTAATGTATGACCTTAGATCTCAGAAAAAGTCAAAACTGGGCTTGATCGTACCAAAAACACCAGAATACCCCTTGTTACTCCTTGTTTTGAAAAAAAGCAAAACATGGACTTTATGCGGGAAAGAGACTTATTATTCATCCAATCTTAACCAAACTTCCACAGTTGGTTAATGACCATATGGTCCGAGGCAAATGCAAACATTGGTCAGATTAGACCACAAACACCATAGTTATAGCCTTGTCTTTGTTCAAGCAAATGCACACATTTACTTTATGCATTATTGCGTTTTCATTTTTTCATTTAGCGTTGATTACAACCGGTGAACAGGCATGCATTGTTACCGTTTTTGTCATGCAAAACGAGTGACTTTATTGACGTTGGTAACAAACCTGGTCCTATCAAAGAGTTTTGCATTTACACTTCAGAGCCAATTAAAGCGGATATAATTTGATTTTCAACAATTACAAACCTTGCATGCAGTTATACGCACATGGAACGTTGATGGCTTCAGAGCCTGCATTAACGTCATTTATCATCATTGGACAGAACAATATCAAAAACGGCATAACTTGACTTTTTGGCACAGCCATCGCTATTATTACATTACAACTATAGTTCTCCAAGACTGCTTGCGACAAGACATTAAAATCTACTGTTTCTTTATTTTCCAGGATTGTCTCTGACTTGGTGAAAGGGGGTCAGAAAAGAATATCAAAAAAACATATCAGAATTATGGTGGCATAGAACTGCCATACGATAACCACTTTAGGTTCGCGAAAACATTCGTGATAACTATTTAGCGTTCGCGAACAAGTTCGTGCTAAGACTTATTTATTATGATATTTATCTGGATATTAAGATAGCGTTTGCGAATATTTTTCTGCAATACATTGTATTATTATACTTAATGCCCTTTAAGTGCACAGAACTGACATTATATGCATTTTCTTGGGGTTGCGAGGTTTTCCGAATTATCTTACTAACACGAATGTTATCATTATAATTATGTTACAACGCGAATCTTAACTAGTTAATATTCGTGTTACCGAGTAATTTGTGCCCGAGGTCTTGCGCATGATCTTACTAAACAAATATCATGATAATTATCTGACAACGCAATTTTTAACTAGAGAATATTCGTGTTACCACTTAATACGGTGCGATGTCTTCATTATCTTGCTAACACCAATATTATCATGATAATTATCTCATGATAATTTTCTGACAACGCGAATCTGAACTAGATAATATTTGAGTTACCACTTAATGCGGCGCGATGTCTTCATTATCTTACTAACACGAATATTATCATGATAATTATCTCATGATAATTATCTGACAGAGCGAATCTTAACAATATAATATTTGTGTTACCACTTAATTTGTGCGTAAGGTCTTCCGCATTATTTTACTTACACGAATATTATTATGATAATTATCTTACAATGCGAATCTTAACTAGATAATATTCGTGTTACCACTTTATTCGGCGCGAGGTCTTCCGCATTATCTTACTTCCACAAATATTATCGTGATAATTATCTGACAACGCAAATCTTAACTAGACATATTTGTGCTACCACTTAATTCGACGCGAGGTCTTCGTTATCTTACTTATACGATTATTATCATGATAATTTTCTGACAACGCGAATCTTAACTAGAGAATATTCGTGTTACCACTTAATTTGTGCGCGAGGTCTTCCGCAGTATGTTACTAACACAAATATTATTATGATAATTATCTGACATCTAGAATCTTAACTAGATAATATTCGTGTAACCACTTAATTTGTGCGCGAGGTCTTCCGCAGTATCTTACTAACAAAAATATTATCATGATAGTTATCTGACATCTACCACTTAATTTGTGCACGAGGTCTTCCGCATTGTCTTACTAACGCGAATATTATCACGAGCATTATCTTACAACGCAAATCTTAACACGTAAATATTTGCGATACCACTTAATTTTTATTAACTTAAATTCTGATGAAGTTGGATATATTCAGCTCTTGTTGTTTGATTTTTATTATCTGTGATAGTTGATTTGCTGTTGAATTATTTAAGCCAATAAAATCCAATGGTGCATATTAGGTCTGTAATTTCAGTTGAAAACAATAAATGTTACCAAAGAATGATTTGAATATTTCGAAATGAACTTACATTTTGACAAATTAAGACTTTAAATGAGAGGTAACTACGAGTATTATGACAGTATGTTACATAACAAATGTGTTAATAAAAAAATTGTACTAATTTTCACATATATATTGATTGTTTAAGAATAATAAAATGCTACCAAAGGATAATGCGTTTCTTGTGCATTCAGTTGTGGATTCACTAAAATCATTTTTATAAAAATAATCGTACATTTTAATTACTACTACTGTGTCGAACGTTCACAACTTTATGAATACATGGTATATGGAATCTCTGGAAGATGAAATTGCCATTAGTTTTATATTGTAAGGTCTTACGAGAAAGAGGAGACCTTATATTGCTCATCTGCTTATAGGGACCTTTAGGCGGTATTTCGCATAACTATCGACACTATTATTAATTGAATAGATACAAAAAAGAAACAGAAAGACAAACACTTTGTTTTCTTTCTTTTTTTCGGGGGAGGGGCACAGTTCCAGTAGGATTCTACTACAGAATCGTGCTTATGAATGACAGAAAAACTCCCTCGGCGCGCATGACACAGCCGAACATCATCGTGATCATATCATGTACATTTTATTCACATATCGATTTTACTATAAGCCATTTGTGCCCAGCCCGCGATAGTGACATCCATGAACACTGTTTGTTTAATAAAATGATAAACGTCTGTCAACTGTTTGATAGAAACAATGCTATCGTATTGAACAATGCCTTAATATTAATTCTTTGAAAATGAACTTTAATTTTGAACTTTGAACTTTCAATATTATGTTATTCACGACCTATCGTCGATACATTTGACAGGGCACCAGTATGTGTAAACTGAAGAACTGGAATGAACATGGCATTACTCGTGACATGTAAGCGCTTCATATGTAACAGCGAAGTTATTATATCTGCATGGTTGGCACACTAAGGTTTTAGTTACCAGACTAGTCATAAAGCTCACCTATTCAACGCTGGCCTTGTAGGCAATGGCCCAAATGCCCCAGGACCCATATTCACAAAGCTCGTTGGAGTAAACTTCACTAAATTTCTTAAATTCAAATTAATTAAGTCTGTGGATGTTTAATGTATGGGTCTGAGGTACATTTAATGTATTAAATATGTAAATATGTTTAGGCGTTTAGTAGTTTATCCTTTTATAAACAGCTGTCGTTCGATTTAACATTTTGATCTGAAGTTTCCACTGTAATACAACTTAAGTTAAGATTCCCTTAAGAGGTTTGTGATTACCGGCCCTGAAGCTAACCACTGTTGCGTAAACAGACCCATAGTATCGACAATAAAATTAGGATTCTCCTCGATAGATAATTGATATAATTTTACTTTGTTGATTATTCATTTCAACGGGGAAATATTTTTATATTGCAACATAATCGAGTTGTAAAAGATATAAATTAATCATACTCAAAGACATTCACATTCATAAACAATAAAGTTTTGTGAAAACCCTTTGTGAATGGACTCTTATATGTTTGTTCAAAGGCACAGTTTGAGCAATCAAAATAGAAGACGACAACTTAACACTGTTTATATCACAGCTTGACGTGACGGTACTGAAGCAGGTTCATTTGCCTACACCGTTTATCGGAACTGAGCAAAATGAAACCTAAGGAATTCTCGAAGAAGGTTAATAAACAATAAAAAAGAAAGGAATATAGCAATTTAGTCTAGATAATACGAAGCTTTGTGAAGATTTTTAACATCTGTATTCAACAGAGCATTCGGCCGAAAATAAATATGTTCAAAATCACAATATAGAATTAGATGCAGTATTTTACTCAAGAAGAAATACCCAGAGCAATACGTTCACAAAACAACAACAAAAGTAGTGGAATTGATACATAATGTACAGAGGTGTAATTATGCACAATCAATGAGTTCGCGCCATTTTTTTATTTATTGTGTAACTGATAATAGCAACACGGGGGAATGTCCCAAAGCAAACGGGGAGGGCACAAATGTACCTATTTTAAGGGTGGACATAATGAATGTGCCAAAAAAACTACAGAAGCATGACAGCAATAAAATATATTCCACATGTCTTGTAAACCGTTTTACTATGTGGTCTGATGAGCATGAACAACTAAAAAAATCAAGTTGGATTTCGAGAGGGAATCTGGACGGTGGATATTGTATTTTTCTCTTACCCTCTAGTTTCACCTGAATATTACAGTCTATCCTGATAATATATATCTCGGCTGGTTATTGTTGTCTCGCCTGAGTATTGTAGTGACGCCTGGTTATTGTTGTCTCGCCTGAGTATTGTAGTGACGCCTGGTTATTGTTGTCTCGCCTGAGTATTGTAGTGGCGCCTGGTTATTGTTGTCTCGCCTGAGTATTGTTGTGACGCCTGGTTATTGTTGTCTCGCCTGAGTATTGTAGTGACGCCTGGTTATTGTAGTCTCGCCTGAGTATTGTAGTGACGCCTGGTTATTGTTGTCTCGCCTGGGTATTGTAGTGACGCCTGGTTATTGTTGTCTCGCCTGAGTATTGTAGTGACGCCTGGTTATTGTTGTTTCGCCTGGGTATTGTTACCACGCCTGGTTATTGTTGTCTCGCCTGGGTATTGTAGTGACGCCTGGTTAATGTTGTCTCGCCTGAGTATTGTAGTGTTGCCTGGTTATTGTTGTCTCGCCTGAGTATTGTAGTGACGCCTGGTTATTGTTGTCTCGCCTGAGAATTGTAGTGACACCTGGTTATTGTTGTCTCGCCTGGGTATTGTAGTGACGCCTGGTTATTGTTGTCTCGCCTGAGTATTGTAGTGACGCCTGGTTATTGTTGTCTCGCCTGAGTATTGTTACCACGCCTGGTTATTGTTGTCTCGCGTGGGTATTGTTACCACGCCTGGTTATTGTTGTCTCGCCTGAGTATTGTAGTGACGCCTGGTTATTGTTGTTTCGCCTGGGTATTGTTACCACGCCTGGTTATTGTTGTCTCGCCAGGGTATTGTAGTGACGCCTGGTTATTGTTGTCTCGCCTGAGTATTGTAGTGACGCCTGGTTATTGTTGTCTCGCCTGAGTATTGTAGTGACGCCTGGTTATTGTTGTCTCGCCTGAGTATTGTAGTGACGCCTGGTTATTGTTGTCTCGCCTGAGTATTGTAGTGACGCCTGGTTATTGTTGTCTCGCCTGAGTATTGTTACCACGCCTGGTTATTGTTGTCTCGCCTGAGTATTGTAGTGACGCCTGGTTATTGTTGTTTCGCCTGAGTATTGTAGTGACGCCTGGTTATTGTTGTCTCGCCTGAGTATTGTAGTGACGCCTGGTTATTGTTGTCTCGCCTGAGTATGGTAGTGACGCCTGGTTATTGTTGTTTCGCCTGAGTACGGTTATTGTTGTCTTGACTGATTAGTGTTGTCTCGCCTGATTATTGTTGCCTCGCCCGACTAATGTTGCCTCGCCTGATTATTGTTGCCTCGCCTGATTATTGTTGCCTTGTCTGATTATTGTTGTCACGCCTGAGTATTGTTGTCTCGCCTGATTATTGTTGTCACGCCTGGTTATTGTTGTCTCGCCTGGTTATTGTTGTCTCGCCTGATTATTGTTGCCTCGCTGATTATTGTTGCCTCGCCCGAGTATTGTTGCCTCGCCTGATTATTGTCGCCTCGACTGATTATTGTTGCCTCGCCTGATTATTGTTGTCACGCCTGAGTATTGTAGTGTCGCCTGAATATTTTAGTCTCGCCTGATTATTGTAGTGTCGCCTGGTTATTGTAGTCGCTCCTTAGCATTGTTGCCTCGCCTGCTTATTGTTGTCTCGCCTGAGTATTGTTGTCTCGCCTGAGTTTTATAGTCTCGCCTGAATATATCGCCTGGTTATTAAAGTCTCGTCTGGTTATTATAGTCTCGCCTGGTTATTATAGTCTCGCCTGGTCATTATAGTATTGCCTGATTATTGCAGTCCCGTCTGATTATTGAAGTCTCGCCTGGTTATTATAGTCTCTCCTGGTTATTGCAAATCAAGCCCGATAAATGTAGTCACGCCTGATTATTGTAGTCTCGCTTGGTTATTATAGTCTCGCCTGATTATTGTTGCCTCGCCTGATTATTGTTGTCTCGCCTGATTATTGTAGTGTCGCCTGGATATTTTAGTCTCGCTTGAGTATTGTAGTCGCGTCTTAGCATTGTTGGCTCGCCCGCTTATTGTAGTCTCGCCTGAGTATTGTTGTCTCGCCTGATTATTTTAGTCGCCTGAGTGTTATAGTCTCGCCTGAATATTTCGCCTGGTTACTATAGATTCGCCTGGTTATTATAGTCTCGCCTGGTTATTATAGTCTCGCCTGGTCATTATAGTGTCGCCTGATTAATGTAGTCTCGCCTGATTATTGTATTCTCGCCTGGTTATTGTAGTCTCACCTGGTTATTATAGTCTCGCCTGGTCATTATAGTGTCGCCTGATTAACGTAGTCTCGCCTGATTATTGAAGTCTCGCCTGGTTATTATCGTCTTGTCTGATCATTACAGTGTCGCCTGATTAATGTAGTCTCGCCTGATTAATGTAGTCTCGCCTGGTTATTATAGTCTTGCCTGGTCATTATAGTGTCGCCTCATTAATGTAGTCTCGCCTGAGTATTGTAGTGTCGCCTGGTTATTGTAGTCGCGCCGTAGCATTGTTACCTCGCCCGCTTATTGTAGTCTCGCCTGAGTATTATTGTCACGCCTGATTATTTTAGTCGCCTGAGTGTTATAGTCTCGCCTGAATATTTCGCCTGGTTACTACAGTCTCGCCTGGTTATTGTAGTCTCGCCTGGTTATTATAGTCTCGCCTGTCATTATAGTGTCGCCTGATTAATGTAGTCTCGCCTGATTATTGTAGTCTCGCCTGGTTATTGTAGTCTCGCCTGGTTATTATAGTCTCGTCTGGTCATTATAGTGTCGCCTGATTAATGTAGTCTCGCCTGATTATTGAAGTCTCGCCTGGTTATTATAGTCTTGCCTGGTCATTATAGTGTCGCCTGATTAATGTAGTCTCGCCTGATTATTGAAGTCTCGCCTGGTTATTGTAGTCTCGCCTGGTTATTATAGTCTCGCCTGGTCATTATAGTGTCGCCTGATTAATGTAGTCTCGCCTGATGAACGAAGTATCGCCTGGTTATTATAGTCTTGCCTGGTCATTATAGTGTCGCCTAATTAATGTAGTCTCGCCTGATGAACGAAGTCTCGCCTTGTTATTATAGTCTCGCCTGGTCATTATAGTGTCGCCTGATTAATGTAGTCCCGCCTGGTTATTGAAGTCTCGCCTGGTTATTATAGTCTCGTCTGGTCATTATAGTGTCGCCTGATTAATGTAGTCCGCCTAATTAATGTAGTCTCGCCTGATTATGGTAGTCTCGCCTGGTTATTATAGTCTCGCCTTGTCATTATAGTGTCACCTGATTAATGTAGTCTCGCCTGATTATTGAAGTCTCGCCTGGTTATTATAGTCTTGCCTGGTCATTGTAGTCTCGCCTGATTAATGTAGTCTCTCCTGATTATTGTAGTCTCGCCTGGTTATTGTAGTCTCGCCTGGTTATTATAGTCTCGCCTGGTCATTATAGTGTCGCCTGATTAATGTAGTCTCGCCTGGTTATTGAAGTTCCGCCTGGTTATTATAGTCTCGCCTGGTCATTATAGTGTCGCCTGATTAATGTAGTCTCGCCTGGTTATTGAAGTCTCGCCTGGTTATTATAGTCTCGCCTGGCCATTATAGTGTCGCCTGATTAATGTAGTCTTGCCTGGTTATTGAAGTCTCGCCTGGTTATTATAGTCTCGCCTGGTCATTATAGTGTCGCCTGATTAATGTGTAATCCGCCTGATTATTGAAGTCCCGCCTGGTTATTATAGTCTCGCCTGGTTATTGCAGTCACGCCTGATTAATGTAGTCTCGCCTGATTATTGTAGTATCGCCTGGTTACTACAGTCTCGCCTGATTATTGTAGTCACGCCTGATTATCGTGGTCAATATCTTGGTATCGCTTGATTATTGGTGTCGAGCCTGATTATTGTAGACTGACATGTTTATTATTATCTCGCATTATTATTTATACTCAAATGTTTTATAGACTGGCTCGTTTATATCGTAATCTCGCATAATTATCGTAATCTCCCCTAATTATTGTAGTATCGCTTGACAACAGCTGTCTCGTCGGATGATCATAGTTTCGCATGGTTATTGTAGAGTCGCACTCGGGAAGCACTGTACACGACACGGTTATTCACAATTGTATGATCATTATTCTCACAATCGTTGTTGGAATAACTGATCTTGTTACCACACACATTGAATAGTAACAAGAATTTTGCAAAGTACGCATTGAAGCGCTGTTACTATTAATCTCATTGCCCAAGAAGAATGTAATCTTATGTCATGGCTGAGTTGCAGAATGCGTGCAAATGGAAATAAGCTATGATATCGACTGTTTAGTAAGAAATAACAGGAGTTCATTTTAAATTGAATGACAAATGCGTATCTTACCAATAGCCAGCAACTGCTACATAATTGTGTTGGCATTCGGCACTTGCTTTTAACGTAAATTGATATTTAGCAATTTGATTTCTTAATACGCAACTAAACTATAAGATCATTTTGGTGATTGACTAAGGAATTTTTTATCACGAACAACATCTCTGAATTCGATACAGGATCAAACAGCTTTTGTTTCAGCCCAACGATTAGACAAGAATTATTGGTGAATGTGGAGGGTAATTAGAATACATTTTAAAATACTACTGAAAATATTTTATCAAATACAGGGGGGTGGGGGGGCGGTGAGTGATATTAAATCTAATACATGTATTGCAGTTTTCACTCACATTAAAAGCGTAGAAAAATACTTCTTACGCTTTACACAACGGATGGTTTCTGCAGAGCCTAAAGTCTTGTAGGAGAAAAAAAACGATGTAACGATAATAACGTATATCTGGAAAGTCACATACAAATGGCAACTGCTGGCATATGGTTTACGAGAGGTTGGTTTAGTAATGGTGCTATAAACCTCTCAACTGTCTCTGCGCACAATACATTATCCCCCAGATTGTTCCAGTCTGCAGTTTTCACAAAGAAAGATCGTTTATGATGTTACGGTTAAATGTTGTAAATATAGTATGTGTAGAATGTTTTAACAGGAGTTTGCTTACAATATGTTCTAGTATTGTGCATGTCACTACGACCGGCATTTTTAAGAAGTTTGAATACGCTTTCAGATTAATTTCAAGAACTCTTATATCTGGAAATAAGTTTTCTGAATGTTTTTGAAACAAATTTAAATTGTTCAACAAGTATTGATTTTGAGTCCGAAAGCAAACTTCCATTATGTTTCCGTGGTGAAACTCATATTTTCTTCTCTTTTTTTCGATTTGAAGTACCGGTAGTTCCAAAAGGTTTTGTGTTTTTTTCTGTTTTTCTCAACTGTGGCCATTATACATGTTCAATTTCCAAAGATGCTTCTGCTTCTTCATTTGTTTCATTTTCCCATAATGATTTATGTTTTTATCATTTTTAACTCAAGAACATAAACATGCTCAAGAATGTTAATTGCAGTATTCGTTTAAGCCATACCACCAAAACGCACGCGTGCCATTCCTTCGTTTTACCGGTATTGTCCCATGTTTTGAAATATTCCCATGTTTTGAAATATTATTATCATGCCAGTGTCATTGTACACTGCGAATGAATTTAACACCTTTACAATGAGTGTATGATGTTTACATGCTTGGTGATTTTGAGATGTTTAATATAAGATAACGGAGTTCGTATTTCATTCCATTTGATAAACGAATGCGCAAATACCAGAGAACGATCCATGATAACAGAATTGTGTAACACCGGATTACAAGAAACAGGGGCTCATATATATAAAGATTCTTGTGTTATTCTTAAGTTGAAAATGTCAAAATGAAATTTATGTTTGAAACACCGTGCTTTGAAACATGTGCATGACAAATATAAAATATGAAAACACATTTTCTTCAAACAAAGCATTCAAACAAAATGCAGTTGTTAAATTTCAGAATATGGAGATTCTTTAAATCTTTATTAAGAGTCTTACAACATATGAGCCCATCTTTATCATGATCTATTAACTCCCTCCAATTTACAAAATATATAAATGCACAGTTTTTCAACAACAAAATATGCATTAATATCTGCCCATAGAAAAATAATATGTTACGTCGAGGCCGAGCCATTCGTAAAATTATAGTACTTACAATTTGATAACGATCACTTGTTTCATGGTCTCTTTCTTATTGTGTAGTTTTACTGTCATCGCAAGAAGCCGGCATAACACGCGAAGTGGCAGCTACCTGTGATAAGCTCATGCGATCATGCGATTGACGAAGGAAACGAGTGGCGGGGGTCACTCCCGACGGTGTGAGAGGTCATCGTATTTCACTGGACGCCTCAAGCTGGGGTGACCCCACCTAGTAAGGTTCTGTCCAGCCATGGCCTGTCTGTTCCACTGGGTGCGTGGAGCTCAGAGATTC
Organism: Congeria kusceri; assembly: GCA_027627225.1. Lineage (NCBI taxonomy): Eukaryota > Metazoa > Mollusca > Bivalvia > Myida > Dreissenidae > Congeria > Congeria kusceri. Next base: position 18,843,084 of record CM051027.1, read on the forward strand.
ATCTCGACAAGTGGGCCACACATTCTGCACCAGGCAAGAATCAAACAAGAAATAATACTCCAGCTCTTCGATTTGCAAGCTGGAACGTCAGGACCATGTGTCCCGGACATACTGCTGACCTGCAGCAAATTGATGACGAACACATAGGACACTCTCTAGGCTAAACGTAGACATTGCCTGCCTTTAAGAGACTCGTCTAACTGACAGTGATACTATCAGGGAAGCCAACTACACCTCATTTTGGCATGTGAAGTCCTAGGCCGAACGGCGTTGGCTTTGCTGTAAAGAACACGCTCGTCACCTTCATTGAGCCCCGTCGTCAGGAACAGAAAGGATCCTTGCCCTCCGCCTCTCAATAGCTGCTGGCCCAGATAACATATTCAGCGTGTACGCGCCAACCCTCTGCTCAACCCCTGAGGATAAAGACCAGTTCTTCGAGGCCCTAAAACGATATCCAGGATCTCCAGTACTTAACCACAAGACATGCATGGAGACTTTAACGCTAGTGTAAGAGCTGACCACAGGGTCCACCTGTCTTGGTCCTCGCGAAAGGGGAAAAACCAAACAAAAAGGGAAGCGTCTGCTGGAGATGTGCTGCCTCCTTGGTTTATGCGTGACCAACATCTTCTTCAAATTCATGGATATCCATCAGGTGTCGTGAAGACACCCACACTCTCGACACTGGCAACAGCTAGACCGCGTCAACACCAGACGTGCGTAACTTGCCATTGTCCTCCTCAGACCCAGCTACCACCGTGCCGACTCCGACACGGACCATTCCCTCGTGGCTAGCGAGGTGCGAGTTCTCCCGAAGAAGCTTCACCACTCCAAGAAGGGTCGTCCGCGCACCAACACCTGCTGTGCAAGAACGAGAAGAGGCTCTCACAGAGCAGGCGTCCGATGACACCATCGACTCAAAGTGGTCCCACTTCCGAAACGCTGTGTACATCGCGGCCAGTGCAGCCTACGGAATGAAGGCGCGAAAGAGTGCCGACTGGTATGATGCCCACTTGGAGGAGATGGAGGCCGTGACTGAGGCACAGTGGAAGGCCCACTTGGCTTACAAGGCATCGGCAAATCCTAGTACGCTCGAATACCTCAGGACTGCAAGGAACATAACCCAACAGACCGCCCGCCACTGCGCTAACACTAGCTGAACCTCTGCAGCAGTATACAGACAGCTGCTGACAACGGGGATGCTCGAGGCATGTATTAAGGGATTAAGACAGCGACCGGCCTTACAGGCTCCAAGACAGCCCCTTTGAAGTCTAAGAAGAGTGAAATCATCACCGAAAAAGGGAACGCAGCTGCAGTGCTGGACCGAGCACTACCTTGAGCTGTACGCAACGCGCAAAGTCGCCACATACACTGCACTGGACGCCATCCCAGACATGCCAGTTATGGAGGAGATAGACAACCCACCTACATCGGAAGAGCTCAGATAAACTGTCTCGCTTGCGGGAAGGCTCTTCCAGAAGTCTTGAAGGACGGGAAACCTGCGCTGCTTCAGCCTCTGCATGAACTCCTCTGAATGTGCTGGGAACAGGGCCACATTTCACAGGACATGCGTGACGCAAACATTGTCACTCTCTATAAGAGCAATGGGAACCGCAGCAATTGCAACAGCTACCGGGGTATATCCCTACTCAGTAGTAGACAAGGCCTTCAACCGCGTCGCCCTGGCGCATCTGCAGACCCTAGCCTCCTGTGCATATCCAGAGTCCCATCGAGGCTTCAGAGCCGGCCGGTCAACGGCAGAAATGATCTTCTCACTACGCCAGCTGCAAGAGAAGTGTTGAGAGCAGCAGATGCCCCTCTACATTGCCTTTATCAATCTGACGAAGGCGTTTGACCTGATCAGCAGGAGCGTGCTATTCAGGCTGCTTCAGAAGATCGGATGCCCACCACGACTGTTTGCCATCATCACGTCCTTCAACGAAAACATGCACAGCACCGTCGTCTGAAACGGTGCAATATCGGAGACCTTCTCAGTCAGCAATGGAGTTAAACATTGCTGTGTCCTTGCGCCGACGCTTTTCGCGGCATCTTCTTCTCTCTGTTCCTGCGGTACGACTTCAAGAGCTGCAGCGAGGGAGTCTACATCCACACCAGGGCGACGGCAAATTTTGTTCAACCTCGCTCGTCACCGCGCCAAGACTAAGTTCACAGAAGTACTCATCCGCGAGATGCTCTTTGCCGACGACGCAGCCTTGACGTCCCACACGGAAGACGGCCTGCAACAGTTTGTCAGTTATCTTTCCCACGCCTGCAAGGAGTTTGCGTTGACCATCAGTCTAAAGAAGACCAACATCATGGCCTAGAACACAGACTCTAACCATTACCATTGATGGGTATAACCTGGAAGTTGTGGAGAATTTCACCTTGTCAACAATCACCAGTTCGCTCTCCATCGACACAGAGGTCAACAGCAGGATCGCCAAGGCTGAAACAGTTTTGGCAAAACGGAACCAGAGTGTCTGGCAGAACCCAAACCTCACTGAGAAGACCAAGCTTTGCGTCCACCAATCCTGCGTGCTCAGCACACTCCTCTACAAAAGCGAGGCATGGACCCCTTATGCTAGCCACGAGACGAAGCTCAACAGTTTCCACCTTAGGTGCCAGCGACGCATTCTGCATATCAATGGCAGGAAAAGATACCCGATATAAAAGTCCGCGCTGGCATGAACAGCATGTTTGCCATTCTCAGCGAGAGGCGCCTTCGTTGGCTCACCCACGTCAGACGAATGGACCCAGGTTTCATTCCAAAGGACCTACTGTACGGATAGCTGGTAGAGGGCACATGGCTGATAGGACTACCACGCCTGCGCTACAAAGACGTCTGCAAAAAGGCCTGAAGCTGTCTGACATCATCGTCAATTCGTGGGAAAGCCTTGCAGACGACCTCTCCGCCTGGTGCCTTGCTGTTCAGAAAGCTGAGGATGCCAGAAAGAAAAACCTTGCTGCAAAGAGAGCCAGGAGGAAGGAAAAAACAGCAGCCTCAGTAGGCACCACATTTTACATGCAGCAAGTGCAGCAAGTGCAAAAGAGACTGCCAATCAAGAATCGGTCTGCACAGCCATTCAGAAGGTGCAGATAGAATATCACCCAAACCGGAAGCTACATCATCGTCTCCCGAAGACGGACGGATTCCGACGAGTTTTACTGCATTAAAACAGATTTGTCCTTGATGATTGTCATTAATTCTTTATCGATTCATGCTTTCCAAACGTTGTCTGTAATATTTCAAAATTCATGCCTTTAGTAAAAAAAAATTAAGACAACATTTGCAAAAGTGACCCTTATCAGATTTTGATTGCTATTTATGGCCACGCAATAAATACAATGTGATCTCTTGCTCTAAAATCAAATGATCAGCATCTGTATATCATTGTGTTACTGCTTCAGTTTCAGGTACGACTTCTGGACCCCGGAAGTGGTCGGGTCCTTGTTGCTGCTGGCTGCAAATCTGCAGGCTGCTAGAATGATGTAGAAAAATCAGTTGAAGCGCACAACAAAAATACACATTTATAGCCACAGACTGTGTCTTTATTTTCCAGGGACAAATGATTAACGTATTTAAAACACGTACATGGGCAAATTAGCTCTTTCAATTTTAGTTTCGATGACGCACTTAAAGATTCGCGTGTTAATTTGAAAACGAAACATGTCTTGTTTGTTGTTCGTTGGGCGTTATTGTTATACAGTGTGATTCTTTCTAACTCGAGAACAAATTGAGCTATTGTAATGAAACTTCATACATAGAAACTTTATTGCAAGACATCGCTTTGGATTGCATATGGGGTGGGTGGGGTCAAGGTCAATGGCACTATAACTAAAAATAGAACAAGCGGGCCATGATGGCCCAAAGCGCTCACATGAGATATGGTACAGCTGAATACCATACTGTTGTGACAGGTTTGAAAATAAACGTATATGAACAATACGCAAAGGGGGTGGGGGGGGTAGGATCAATTTGATTTAAAACATCGGTTAGTGCAATGGGTTAACTATAGTACGAGTTAGGTAGTGGATGTGTGGTGTTTTTGCTAATGGTTCCCAAATCATTTTTCTCGAAATTCTTACCACCTGACCCTTTTTCATTAAGTCAGTGACAATTTTGGAAAAAGCAGAAACAGCAGAATTTTTTTTCGCATAAAGTTTTGGATAACTAATTGCAATGCGATTATTGCGATGGCTGTGCTGTAAGGTCAAGTTTTGCTTTTTCTTTGATAATTTTCTGTCCCAATGATGATAAATGATGTTAATGCAGGCTCTGAAGCTATCAAGGTTGCATGTAGGAAAGGTTTATTACTGTTGAAAATCAAATTTTATCAATCAATTTTTTTGGTCATGCGCAATCTGGGTAAGTTTGGTCAACATTGAATACAAAAATCGTGTGTGCAAGCCAATCATTGGTTACTTGATGATGTTTCTTTCTCCAAATACAAGAGGCAATAACTCCGGTGTTTCTGGCGTGATCATTCTTTTATTCGACTTCACCTGTAGTCTTACGTTCATAGACAAACTGTGCACGATTGATGAAGATTGGATGAAAAAAGAAGTCTCTATCCTGAAAAATGTCCATTTTGGTATTTTTTTTTTCACAAACTAAGGGCAATAAATCTGGTTTTTCTTGCCCGAATTTGCTTATATTCGACTTCAACTGTAATCTCATGGCAATAGACAAACTGTGCAAGACTGCTGAAGATTGGATGAAAAATGAAGTCTCTATCCTGAATAATGTCCATTTTGTGTATTTTTTAATAAACGAAGGGCAATAACTCTGGTGTTTGAAACACGATCTGGTCCATTTTGGGCGTCTGCTGAGATCTGATGATCATACACAAACTGTGAAACTTTAGTTAAGATTGGATGGAAAATAAAGACTATATTAGGTTTGAAAAAGGCATTTTTGCATTTTTTGCTTCAAAAAAGGTCAATAACTCTGGTGTTACTAGTGTGATCTGACCCAATAACAATCCTATCCAAGAATGTATGGCCATACACAAACTGTGCAAGTTTGGTTAAGATTGGATAAAAAGTGGTCTCAAGCGTGAATAAGAACCCAATTGTTGACGGCACATGGACGACAGACGACGGACGACACAGAAGAGGTCCCCTATACCAATATCTCACCAAGCACCTTGTGCTCAGGTGAGCTAAAAACGGTTTCTTCTCAATAACTTGAGAACGCATTGAGATATTTCAATGAAACTTTATACGTATTATACCTTAAATCGAGACCTCGCTTGGTATTGCATATGGGGTGGCGGGGTCAAGGTCAAGGTCACTGTTACTAAAAAATAGAAAAATGGTTTCCGTTCACTAACTCGAAAACGCATCGAGATGTTTTAATTAAACTTAACAGACAAATACCGTATATCGGGACCTCGCTTGGGATTGCATATGAGGTTGGTGGGGTCAAGGTCAAGGTCACTGTTACTAAAAATAGAAAAACAATTTCTGCTTAATAACTTGAACATTGAGATTTTTTAATGAAACTTAATACATAGATACTATATATTGGGCTCTCGCTAGGGATTGTGTATAGGGTGGGTGGGATGAAGGTCAAGGTCACTGTTACTAAAAATAGAAAAAGGGTTTTCCCTCAAAACTTCAGAACAAATTGAGACATGTAAATGAAACTTCATACATAGATACCTTATATCAAGACATCGCTTGATATTACGTATGGGGTGAATAGGTTCAAGGTCACCATAACTAAAAATAGAAAAACGGTTTTCGCTCAATAACTTGAGAACACATTGAGATATTATTAAATTGTTAATGAAATTTCGTGCATAGATAAATTATATTGAGACCTCGCTTGGGATTGCGTATAGGGTTGGTGGGGTCAAGGTCACTGTTACTAAAAATAAAACAAGACGGCCATAATGGCCCAAAGGGCTCACCTGAGTACTGGCAAAGTTGAAAGCCTTACTGTTGTGAAAGGCTTACGGGTATGTACGCCATAATGTCATTTAATAATTTGTCTAGCTGATTTACTCTCATACATAGAACAAGTAAGAACCTGGATATATTTTCTTTTCTCTGGTATCCAACTTTTCGCAGGCAATTTCGGAGGAATAGCGTTAATGCTGCAGATCTGAAAGATAATGGCGACCGCTGCGCAAAGGTCATGTCATGCTTGCCGGCTTGTTTCAAAACAGTAGTGTATTGCCATTTACCCGTCCTATATTCAAATTCGCTTTAGACGTTAAGGTCATAAGACAAATTTTGCAAGTTTGGTCCAGATTTGTTGAAAATGTAAGTCCCCGTCTTGCAACAAATTAATGTTTGCATTAATTTTTATAATTAAGTGGATATAACTGCTGTGTTCATGGCCTGTCTTATTTGCTGCTTGTGTTGAGATCTTATGGCCATACCATACATGTGAAAGTTTTATCAAGATTGAATGAATAATGAAATCTCGATGCACAAAAAAAGGCAAATTTTGACATTTTTTTTTATTATGGCAATTTTTGAATTTGTTACACTAACAAAGGGGCCATAACTCCAATGTTTGTTGCTCAATCTTAACCATTGTTGGCTTCTGATCACATAAAAACTGTGGAAGTTTGGTCAAGATTGGAAGAAAAATAAACTATGAACAAAAGTGGCAATTTTTCCCTTATTTTCACATAAAAGGGGCCATAACTCCAGTGTCTTTGGCCTAACCTTACCCAATTTTGGCTCAGCTCCTGTTGAAATCTTTTGATCACACACACATTGTGGAAGTTTGGTCAAGATTTGAAGAAAAATGAAGTATAAATCAAGGTAAAATGTCAATCTTTGCATATTTTTCAACAAAAAAGGGGGCATAACTCTGGTGTTTGTGGCCCAATGTTGACTTCTACTGTGATCTTTTGATAATACACAAACTGTGCAAGTTTGGTCAAGATTGGTAGAAAAAATGAAGTCTCTATTAACGAAAAAGGCAATTTTTGCATTTTTTGTGTGCCACAAACAAGGGGCCATACCTCTAACGTTTCTGGTCCAATTTTGACCCTTATCAATACATACATATTGCAAAATACGACACTATTGTGCGGGACTATTGTTTTGCCCCAAGGACAAAACACAAGCAAACAAGACACTGTGTTCGATAAACACACATGACCCCGGTTAGTGCTGGACAGCCCATTTGAATAATTCTAAGTCCAAATTAGGTCAAGGTCAAAATATATGGGTGGATTGCAAATGGTCATAAGCAACAACCGTGTAAGTATCTAAGTGTTGTAGTAAACGATGTTGGTGCTAGACGAAACGGTACATTTATTTAACCTCGTCACGGACGGACAGGACAATCACTATATGCCTCCCGCATCAAGATGTCGGGGGCATGAAAATCTCTGCATGAAGCAACTGGGTCTTGCATTGTTTTGTTGTTGTTTTTTGGAAAAGGCTGGTATACTGTATCTCACAGTGTTTTTGTTTTGTTTTTGTTTTAAACAAAATAGTATAACCTAACATTGTAAAGTTTTAACCAAGGATTATTGTGTGTAATTTTATGTGAAAAATGAATTTTGAACATGTACCGTTTTCCTTTGAGCAGTTTTGGCAGAATTCTGAATATTTCAATACATTAAAACAAAAATCTAAACCCTCTTGTCCAACAGCTGTGTGACTTTGACAATAGTTGGTTAAAACACATTTTTCCATTCATGGAAACAGCATTGTTTATACATTTACAAACACTGGGACTAAGTGAACATGCATTATCTGGATTTATTGATTGGTGAAAAATAACAATGAAGAAACAAAACATGTTAATGACGATTTATTCACTACACTTAGCACAATTCACAGTTTCTGGTAGTCCCCCTGGTACTTCCTCCTCTTCCCCAGGCGGTTGTAGCCCTCGTAATTGATGCCAGGAACCTGCTCGAACTTCATAGGGTCTGGTTCGCTCAGCTTGATGACGTTATCCTTCAGGGCAGAGAAGAAGGCTTCGATCTGAAAGTATGAATGAAGACTGTAGTAAGACCATATTAGCTTTATTGGCGCTAAAAATTTTATATTGTTTAAAGGGTTATTAAAGGGAGACTACCAACGTTGAATGTTCCTTATAATTTTAATGTTACACTGCATGTGCATCTTAAATGGTTTCTCTAAGGAAAATTAATAATATTCAATAAGGTTACTGTAAATTTATCTATTTTTGTTGTTTTGCAAGAAGATTCAACTACCAATATGTTTTTTTGTTTGAGATTCATTAATTAACCACCATGTATGTACAAGGACTATTGTGTTAGTCTTACAATGCAAAGAAGTATAAGTAATAGTATGCATAATAAATTAATAATACATTTTGTCATGTTTTATTTACATATTGTATTGAATTTGATAAACATACAAGATTCCAGTACAGTAAGTGCTTTATTTAATATATATTGATCCAATTAATTAGATAAGAATTTTTAGCAATGTTTCATGATAAAAGACTACGATACCCATGTGTTAACACTGTACTGTGTACAAATGTGTTTTGCTCTTTTCTGTTCTTGATAACATTATATTTTCTAGATAACAGATTAAAAATGACATTTAAACTTCCCATTCTCATAAAATTCCCCTGAATGCAATGTAAAAATAATAAACAAGTGATGTCACTTTCAGGTGACATATAACCCCGAAGGCGCTTTCAGTAAGTGCCACATCGACACCGAAATGAATCTTTGTAAATAAAAGTGAATGAAAACTGTAAACTATTACTTCAGTCAAAACGGCTGCTCTAGAAAAGCTTATGACAAAATTTAACCTAAATTTCTAAATTAAAAAAGGGGCATAAATCTGCGAAAGTACCAAACAGAGTTACGGGGATTGCTTTCCCTGGTGGAGACATTGGTAGTAAAGACGTATTTTAAGTTTAAAGTAAATACCTTTGATAGTATTCAAGATATTGGACTTTATGAAAAACTTTGGGGGCATAATAAAACAAAGCATGGTTCACACATCCTACTTTTTCTGAAGTTTTTGATCCCTTTGTTTCATCATCGGCTGTTTTGTTTTCGGCATCATCATAGAACACTTCAGTGATTCCAGCTTCCAACATCCTCCGAGCCAACAGCTGACCCAGATTCCAGGAGGCACACACATCATTGTGTCTGGAAGTATAAAAACATTGGTAACAACACAGGTCTACAAAGACGATGGTGTAAGATTATTCTACAAAGATCAATAACATAAACAGTTAAACCAGACTTGTCACAAGTTGTGTCACATTTTTTAGGAATACTTTTAAGCATTGCCATATAGTTAAGGGATTTAACTGAAAGAAAAAGTTCAAAAGGTCTATTAAAGCTCAAATTAAGTTTTGGTGTAGGTCGGTTAACAAATAATTTAATTACATAAGCACATACATAAGCACATACATATGAAAAATCTGAATGACAGAAGTGATTGTCTTAAGAGGCAGAAATTGATTGGCCAATGTTTAGTGGACAAAATATGACAGAAGTGATTGTCTTAAGAGGCAGAAATTGATTGGCCAATGTTTAGTGGACAAAATATGACAGAAGTGATTGTCTTAAGAGGCAGAAATTGATTGGCCAATGTTAACTGGACAAACTATTACAGAAGTGATTGTCTTCAGAGGCAGAAATTGATTGGCTAATGTATAGTGGACAAAATATGACAGAAGTGATTGTCTTAAGAGGCAGAAATTGATTGGCTAATGTTTAGTGGACAAACTATGACAGAAGTGATTGTTGTAAGAGGCAGAAATTGATTGGCCAATGTTTAGTGGACAAAATATGACAGAAGTGATTGTCTTAAGAGGCAGAAATTGATTGGCCAATGTATAGTGGACAAAATATGACAGAAGTGATTGTCTTAAGAGGCAGAAATTGATTGGCCAATGTATAGTGGACAAAATATGACAGAAGTGATTGTCTTAAGAGGCAGAAATTGATTGGCCAATGTATAGTGGACAAAATATGACAGAAGTGATTGTCTTAAGAGGCAGAAATTGATTGGCCAATGTATAGTGGACAAACTATGACAGAAGTGATTATCTTAAGAGGCAGAAATTGATTGGCCAATGTTTAGTGGACAAAATATGACAGAAGTGATTGTCATAAGAGGCAGAAATTGATTGGCCAATGTTTAGTGGACAAAATATTGTAGTAAGTTAGTAAAAGGGTACTCTGGAGTACTCTTATTTGCAATAATATGTTTTGAATTGCATTACAAACAATTTGGAAATAAACAACAATTGCATATGTCAGAAATGTTACTATCATTATGCACTAATAATAAGAACATTTGGTGTTATCTATATATTGTACTTAGTCATCTTATTAGCTTTCTACTAGACTATGTATTTAGTCAGCTTGTTAGCTTGTTACTAGTAGACCAAGTATTTTTGAAAAATGAAAGCTTAAGCGACACTACAAGATTTTGAACATGTCATAATTGGTTATTAAACTGCAATACATTTTCTACCACATTTTTGAGAATTTATGATATAACATACAGAGGTAATACATGGTACAAAACCTAAAAGTGTCCGATGAAGATCCATACTTACTTATAGAGGTACTTTAGAACGGCTGGTTCTTTTGTTGATGCTTCTATAACAACCTTGCCAGAGAAGTGAACGATGCAGGCAGACATCTTTAACTTGTCGTACACCAATCTAAAACATTTCCAGTCAGGAAAAATGGTTAAAGTGGCCTGAAACTTATGCCCCTTATTATGTCATACCATTTAAACTGATGCTAATTTGCACATGTGACAATACAGGATGGAATGCCGGCAAAAAATTCTGAAAAACAGTATAGGATGTGGAGATTAGTAAATGTGTGTTGCACACAAGTTGACACAGAGTGCCTGTTATGATGCTCATCATACGTTTATTATTATCTGAGCATAAATAAAATGTATAATGATTTTTCAAAGTATTACTAGTATATAGATACAAATAATATTTATTTTATAAGACCTTCGTTATAGCAAATATTATGCATGCCAATAGTATTGCAAGTTTAACAACAGCGAAGTAAAGTCTTACTTGTGATAGAAGTCTTTACGAGGTGCTTGGAATTTCCAGCCTTGCACTTTCCGTGCAATACCTATGCGTTCCAGAGCTCTGAAATGTGGTTGATCAAGAAGTTATAATCAATTGTAGATTTTCTGGTTTCAGCACTTTTTTGCATTAAATTTTTGACTCCGGAAGACTGTTTATCAACTGCGCTAGATTCAAAAACTATTTTCTGTGCAAAAATATTCCCAAAAGTCATAATAAATGACTATCATGTTATATTAATGCATGCTATATTTCTTCAAAAATGATTGATTGTAAGACTCATATGGCAAGGCACACAAAACTGCAAAGATGTCAGCCTACTAATTATAGTATTATTATATATATACATACCTTGGATTATGATTTTCAAACAAGGGATTCACTTTAATCTCGCAGTTTGCCTTAACTTGTGAATCACAGTAACATTTTGTAACTGAAATAGATAAAACATCTTAAATAATAAAATATGTTTAAATACATTAACCTTAAAGTAATTAATAAATTTAACATGACAGAAAATTGTGATTATTTAGCATGATTTGTCCACTATATGTTTAAGATACGTTACAATTCAAAAACATACATTTTCAAATTTCATGTTTCGCTCTCTTATCAAATATAATTTTAACTATTATGACCCAGTATATAAAGTCAATATTGAACAAACATAAAACATTGATATAGAAGAAATTATTGAAAATTGTTATGGAATAATTATCTTTACAACTAGCATGCAAGGTATGACATATGAATAACAAAATGTGAATGATAACCTCGTTTTTTCATATTTAATGCTAACATGTTTGCAAAATTCTTCCCGAACAATATATGTAAAAGGTAAACTTTCCAACACATTACATTTAACGGTTTTTCAGCAGTTAGGTGGTTGACCTTAGATTTCCCAAATAAATAAGTAGCTCAATATTTGATCTGAGCTTCATAATTTATTTCAAGGTTAGGGCTGCAGTATACACCTATTGATATAAGGTTGATGTTGTTTTTAATTCCGCTCCGTACAAAAAATAGCTATGAAGCAACTGATTACGTCTTATTATTTGGATTAGGCAGCACTGTGTCCATTATGAAATCCTGTTTCCGCCAGTTGAATTTCGCCCTGTGCTTTATGAAAGAGCGACGATGCAACATTTCAAATTCTATAATGTGCAGATCTTGTACCGAGACATTTCACAGACACCTGAAATTTGATGATAATCATTATAATATTATGTCTACGAATTGTAACCAGCGATAATTATTGCCCAAATCGCGCATAGTTGATCGCATTGTCGCCATCTGGCACACAGTGATAATTATCACCCCCCCCCCCCCCCGCTCAGACAATATGCACGAGATGATAAGACTGTCGCAATGATATTTATTTTTAACCATGCACCGCCTGACAGATATAACCTTTATATTAAAATGATAATCATTGCTTTCATTTAAGAGATCTCAAATTCTACAATATCATCAATATCGGACATCATGCGCCTTGGGAAAGATCTAGAAAATGTAATTAGACTGGTCCTGCTTTCCGCCCTGCTCCTTTTTAGCAGCACCCTGTACCTTTTGTAATCCTAGATCTTTCCCTATGGGCCGTCGCTTTAACTGTTATGCATGAAACACAACTTAATTCACGTAATAGGTGACAGTACATAAAAGATATTCCTAGCAACAACCAATTCGGGGACCAAGATACGACGATGCAACAACTCGAGATTTGGGCCATAATAAGTGCTGTGTGCGATTTCATAGGCGATGCAACAACTCAAGATTTGGGTGATAATTATTGAATTGTGCGATTCAAAGACACACACAATTTGGACAATAATTATCATCCGAATTGTGTGTCAATGGTTTTGAAAGTGAGAGATCTGTAGAAAATAATTATTAAAATGTTGCAATGCTGCAGTCTTGTAAAGAGCGAAATTTTAACTAGCGAAATCAGGATTATTAGTCCATTATTGTTTGCCTTGTTTTTTATTCAATTGAGCAATTAAAAATGCAAGATCTGTAGAAAATAATAATTAAAAAGTCACAATTGTGATAGATTATTGTGTATGTGCGTACATCTTTATTTGTTCCTACCTTTGATAATACAAATTAGTTGCATATTATTATGTACAGTTCGATGATAAATATCAGAATGTATTATCCGAACTTCCAGCAGTTGTGATGGACATAGGAAACAAATGTAAAAGCAAACTGCTTGAACTTCTTGATTACAAACCTGTTAAAGACACTAATGTTCGAGATGACAACGGTGATGTATCAATGAAATAAGTCGAAATCAATCGTAACAATGACATTTTTAAAGATATCAATGAAGGGCCTTAATATTGCTATTTTCATAACTCAAAGGTTTTTTATTTAGCACGAAACAACAACAACACAAGACGACAAGGTGATGGGAAACGTTATTACTGTGATTTCTGTGACAGGTCATTTGCTGATACGGGTGTCAACAGAAAGAATCATTTTAAGGGCGTCCAACACCAACGCTTAAAGAAGCAACATTATGATGCATTTCGTGGTAATGGATATTTTATTATTCGCCCCCCTACCTTTCGATCCAATGAATATGAAACGACTCGCCCCATTTGTATAACGATTCGCCCATCATATTATGTTTGTTGTACAGTTTAATGTTTATTAGGTTTTAGTGTGAAGAAAATTACAGAATATAGTTCTTACTCCACCAATCAATTGGTAAAGCAAATAATCTTAAAATTTAAAATTATTTTTCAAGCATTTTTAAGTTTATTAAACATAAATAAAAATGTGTCATTTTACTGAATAATTAGAAAAAAAGTTATTTTTGGTGTTTTTGCATTTATATATTTAATTTGTAATAAATACATTTTCAGTGGAAATCCTGGTCAATATTTATTGAAAGACTTCGCAAAACCAGAATTGTTTTTGAATATTTCTTTTCATTTGAACTTCACAAAATATCGATTGCCATGGTGTATACTCAAACTAAACATTAACAGTTGTGTGATGTTCTCTCACATTTTTCTACATATAAACATTGCATACAAAAGGTCAAATACCTTTTGAAATTAAATTTAAAGAATGCAAAAAGACAAAAGTACAAATTACTGTGGGGCTAAATTATGTTTAAAACTGGACTTGTCCAGCTGATAAAGTGATTGAGATTAAAAGTACAATACAAACCAGGGCTTTTTTTCACCATTTTGGGAATATGACCTATACCCGTGAAATTGGTAATTTTAGCGTCGTTTTGCCTAAAATTGGGAAACATTATAAGTGTTTTATTTTGTTGAAAATTTGATTAACTATTGACACACAGCAACATTAACACATTTTTTATTCAGTTTAAATGACACTATGTTACATATATGCCATTAACTCTTGTCAGTTCAATAAACTACAACAGAAGGTCCCTGGCCTTCATGTTCTTGAAACTCTCTATCTCTGAATCAATTTGATGCTCAGTCAAGGCCCTCTGCCTCTGGTGGTGAACATTAATTCGCATTAGCGAATCCAATGTGACCTGCCCCAGGGAGCTCCGTTGTGCGGTGCAGAGTGAATTCATCAAACTGAAGATGCGTTCAACACTGGCTGTACTGCTAGGTACAATCCTTGAGAGCCCAATCAGGAAATAGATGGCTGGATAAGAATTTCGCAGAGTAGAATCTGATGTCATCTCATTGTACAGGTCCACTGGCTGTGGGCTCCTCTGCCTGCAACCATGATTGTATTATTTTTATTATTTAAACAAAAGCTGTATCAAGAAAATAAGATATCATGATGGTGAAAATAACTACATGGCATGAACAAAATATTTACAGTAGTACTCAACTGTACATTTGATAGAACCATTTTCAAATGACTAAAAACTAATAATGAAATTAGGTAGTTCATTATTATATTTTAGTTTAAAAAGGATTTACTCAGTTCAAATGTTATTTCTATGATATCTACTTTGACAAAACTTACATCCTTCGATTTCTGTAAAGTCTAAATGACCATGGGGAGATGCCTAGATGGATCATATACTGCTCAGCTAGACTAGATAGTTCTGCTTTGAAGTTGCAAATAACTAGTAAAGAACAATAAAACAGCATAAACAAGTGGTAAAAACAAAGGAAATAATCAGGGTAAACAGTGAACATCGAGACTAGATCCAATGATCGAAATTAGCCCAGTTCTGCAAACAGAGCTTGCAACATTTTCTTGGTCTTAAGTAATAATATAAGAATTTTGATTAGCTAGGTTGGATTTCTAATTTCGATGACTGATGATCTAGTCTATTCTAAAAACACCATGCAATTTTTTCATAAACAATCATACTCAACTGTTACAATGAGCAAAAACTTTAAATGCTAAAATGTTAAATGAAGGTGCACAATCAGACATGAATACTTTTTCACAGACTACATGATCAATTATTTCATTCTTTGAACAAAACAATGTCAAGGTCACTTTTATTATTTGGCTAGAAATTTGTTAAATTAAGTGAGAAAACTACAGAACAAATTCTAGTTTATTTAACAGTAATTAAGTTACATGGTCCTTGGAATACAAAATAATTTTATTTAGTGTAATATTAAAAGTACCTGATTGTGCAAATGCAAATAATATAACTAATATAAATAGATAAACAAATAAATAAAATGTCTCTGAAAATCTGGGAAGTAACAAGAACATTTATATATTTTTCAACTGGGGCATTGTCTAAAACAAATAAATTACACTTTAAACAAGCGTGCAATCGTACTTGAGCATGAACAATGTCCTTTTAAATGCTGAGAACTCCTTCAGTATTACATCTTCTGTGTAGGTAGGCTCAACTGTAATCCTGTGCCCCTGGAACACATCGGTTCTCGTCCGCCCATAATGAGAGGCAAGTGTCTGTATGGCATCCTGAAACACCGAATAATATTTAAAAAGATATGATAATAAATTAATGAAATAAATCTTTTTAAACATCAAGTTTTTTTTTCTTCTTTTGTTTTTAAATTTCACATGAAGCAGTTGTGTATGGATATAGTAATTTATGAATATGACGAGGCTTACTGCTTTGTAGCTGTCTAGCTCGACAAGACCTGGGACATCATCTAGTGGGTCGGAGAACATGTCAAATGCAGCAAGGACTGGGGACCTCCGGAATGATGCCTCAGGCTCTGTTTCTTGAATCATCCAGCCGGTGATTGGAAGTGCCACTTCCTCCACGATGTGAGCAGGATCAGAGTCGCCCACTTGTCTGAAATAATAATTGTGAAGTAGTAAATTGTGCATTTTTTAAATCTAAATAGCAAGTAACTACCGGTATATGCCCTGAAAATAGTTTGTTATTATTTCATCCAAAAATAAATGTACCTGAGTCGACGTCTGAGGTCGGTACGATCATCAATCTCTTCATACAGACAGTTGAGCTTGGAGAAGTTCAGATCATCATCAGGTGAGGTTGAATGTAGAGATCTCTTGAATCTGTCAATCAGCAAAGTCAACTCTGTGATGAGATCCTGCAAATGTGAAAGGATTACAGTATGAACAAATAATTATTAAACACAAATAAATATTAATAATTATGTCAGAACCTGTTGCAATTTATTATAATAAAAGCTTTAAGCCTTATTCAAATTTTTATGCAGTATACTTATTATAATTGATACTTAAACTGAAATTGGTATACTTAAATGACATTTATGATGTGTACAATACATAATCAAAAATTTAAAGATTTGGAGAAATGTACGTAATGTTTGTATTAACTTTTATTCTTGTTTACCTGCAATTTCTTGTATACATCAGAAAATTTAATTTCGACTCCTTGTAGATATTCACTGAACGTGATGACAGGTCTTAGGATATCACAAAGGACCAGTATTCCAGCAACCGTCCTTTTAGAACACAACATGTTCCGTACCCCCTCAACCTCCGGCTCATGCTTCTTGTCGATGATAGCGTCAAGGGCATCCAGCACCTGAGAGAACACAGAATTAGATTAATGTTATTCATTAAATAGTGCATTTAGTATCAACTTAAACACATAAACAAAGCAAAACATAAAAGGCATTTTATTATTTTTTATTGTTAAGTTCAACTATTTAGCTTAGACAAATACATATTAGACAAAAAATGATAGTGAATTTGATTTATTATAATCCAAACGAACATCATCTTGTTTAGGAAGTACGGAAGTACATTGACTTAAATTTTGCAGTAAATTTCACAGTTTATGATTGCGACAGTTGATGTAGTTCAGGTACCTGAACATAGCGTTCTATAAGACGCTGACATGCAAGTCCATGCGACAACCACCTTGTAGGTGCAGCTCTGATCAGCTTCAGATTTTTGATGCCATATGATGACTGCACCTCCTTGAAGATAGCATACTTTTGAGGGCTGTAATGAAACAGCTTCCACAAAGCCAGAAGAAGGCTGTCAACATCCTGCAGTATGGGGAAACTCTCCATCATGTGCTTGACAACCAGAGCCAGTTTATGATTGCGACAGTTGATGTAGATTTGGTATGGAATGTGATGTCTGAACCATCTTTGCAGGCCTGGAGGCAGAACAAAGGTCATAATATTTGAAAATCATTAATTTATTTTAATAATGATAAGTACATGATGATGTACATGTACGTGTAAAACAGCTCACTAAACTATAATTGCCAGTTTCGACTTTGGCAATAAACCAAAATGTTGACAATAAATTAATAGCACAACAAATTTCCAGCAATTTTACTCGGTTATCCAACTTAATCGTATGAAAATCCTTACCTGTGTTCTCACCACTCATGGTGTTACAACTATCAAATGCTACGAAATAAGCTTTGCTGATGTCTATTTCCTTTTCATGTAGGAAGTCCTCAATAGTTTTCATCAATGACTGTGCATCTGTTTGTTTAACATGTACAATTCCAAGAAAATGGTCAGTTACATTTCGATCCGACGGGAAACGAACCAGAATAGCAAACTGATCCTTTTGTGCCTCATCTGATGATTCGTCTGCCAACAGAGAATAGTATGGTGCACCACGAAGTTTTCAAGAAGTTCTGTCTCAAGAACCATATTAACAGATCTTAAAAGATCAGTGGTTATTGTTGAAGAAGTGTATTTAATGCTAGAAGTTTCATTTTGTGAGCTCCGATATTCAGCTATAGCAGGAGGTTCTAAATCGGACACAAACTCGACAACACTTTCAAAACTGGTAATGGCCCAGCGGTTGGTTAGAACAAAATACAGGATTTTAATAAGGCACTGCACATACTTTCTATTTCTTTCTATATCCTTTACTTTCTTGGCCTGCACACTGGTCATCAGCATTTCAGCAACAGTCTTTTTAGCTGGTGGTCCAGTTTTTGTTAAGTTGTACTTATTGAAACTGTCAGTATGACATTTCCCTTTCTCATGAATTTGTAACTTTCTTATTGGGTGATCCCCGATTGTGGTTCCAGTTATAAATACATTTTCTTTGTCAGTTGCTGAGAATAACTCACATATTTTACAGCAATACCCAGATCGGGCACAGCTAAAATACAGCCACGTATATTTGGCTTCATACTTAGAGGAACTGAAAAGACGTTGATCAGGTACAGGCACCAGTGTGACTGATTGACTGTCTGAATGATAGAATCACTTTTACTAGTTTCAGATGGAGCCTTTGGACTTGGTGGTGAACTTACAGTTGTTGTCTGAATTTCTGTCGAAGTTGATTGTTGTTCGACGTCATTTGCTACATTCGTTTCTTCCTGTTCTTCCTGTTCATTCGATGTCGAGGCAAGAATTGCCTGCTTAAATAGAATGTCGATTTGTTTACTATTTGTTTCCTTTGTTTTCTTTCTGTAGTATTTGCTATTATACGACATTTTTTATTGAGATCAAGTCCAAAAACGTGTCTCGGGTAAAAGACGCTTGCATTTGGACATAAACGTGACAATAAAATCCGAGGGTATTCCGCATACGTAATATCCTTGTGACTGGAGTTCGTACTTAATAATGATTCGTCCCATTATTGTACGAAGGTCGCGACTCGGACAAAATACGTAAACATTTAGAAAAAAAAATCGATACGATTGGGAATTTCGAGATTCGAATTGGGAAAAAAAGATACTTTTTGGCATTGGGAATATGACCGAATAACGGCTATAAAATCGACCAAAAAAAAGCCCTGCCAAACAATGAAACGGATGAAACCTGTTAAAACAACACGTGTTCACACCATTACTCGGCATTAGATGACTGCTAGACCCTTTGTTACAAAGTTGACACGTACACAAGTTATTTAAACTTGATAAGCAGGTGCCTTGTCAATGTGGAAAAAATACACAGTGACATTCAAAATACATTTTTTTATTTAAACAAGTAAGATAGTTGGGAACAAATATAAGAAAAAACATTTTGTAATATATTTGTAATCATTCTATCTGTTTTGCTCCTCTTTTTATATCATTTTATGTAATTTAAAAGTATGATTATTCCTTTGCCGTCAACCGCTTATTCTTCAACAGAATAACAAAATTTTACTTCTTTTTCTACAGTATTGAAATTGCAAGTGACCATGATCACATTCAAAATTTGGCATAACCATGCTAACATTTAAAGATTTAAATTGTTACCTAAACAAATGTTAAATTTTACTAGTATCTACGCATTATTTTGTACCTATTTTTCTGTTTATATCACCCGTAAGACACACAAACAAAGTGGTTAGAACTGTAACCCAGCTGAAAAAATCCCAAGCCACAATGGGAATCAAACCTGGGACCTTCCCGGTTCCTAGGCAAACGCTCTACCGCGTCGCTATAAAAGCTAGCTCATATAGCAAGGCAGTATAAGTTTCCCTTATACATCCCCCTACTACATACTCTCCTTCCATGTATGAAGTACTTCCACGAATTTCCTTCTGCCTTGACATCTGTGGGATGTCGTACAGACCACAGTGGGTTATTTACGTTGGGAGCCAATGTAACCCAGCTGAAAAAATCCCAAGCCACAATGGGAATCGAACCAGAGACCTCCCGGTTCCGAGCAAACGCTCTACCGCGTCGCTATAAAAGCTAGCTCATATAGCAAGGCAGTATAAGTGTCCGTTATACATCCCCCTTCTACAAACTGACACAGTTATATCACATTATCTTATTACACACATTTTTTGTATCTATGTGAAAAACATTATTTATGTATTGTCCCTGGTTAGTCTAAGGAGCGGTCGAACTCGTATGGCAAAAAACATTATACTACTTAAAATGTTCCATTATTAAAGGTCGGTAATTATTACAGATCACAATTCACTACAGTCACAAATCAACTTTCAATTTTATTACATAACATAGGCAGTAAACACAATGATATTACACAATTGTACCACATCCTCTTATTATATCTTATTTATTTGTTTACATGTTAATACACACTCAAATTAAGCTACAAAACATCAAAATATAACAGATTCCTACAACCACATTTGATGGGGGGAATCGTTATACATATGGGGCAAGTTGTTATACATATGGGGAGAGTCGTTATTAAACATGGGGCGAGTCATTACATTACCGATCCAATCTACTCAATAAACAATATCTAGCTGCTTGATTTAAAAGTAATTGCTCGGACATTCTGGTCCCAAAAGTAATGCAATCATGTTACTCTTTACGGCCTTGGCAAATATTTAGCTAATTTATAGTGTCAGTATTTGTCGTAGAGTCACAGCGAAGTAACGTGCACGCGTTAGTATAAGAACCAGCCACCCGGTTAGCTCAAATGGTGAGCGCCGTGCTAGTGTTCGGTCAGTCGTAGGTTGGAGTCCCGCACCGGGCGCACATTTCCTCCCAGGTTTACTTTACGAATGTAGCCCTATTTAAAAAGGAATGCTAAATTTGTTTCGTTTTGTCAAGCCTTAGTTATAATACAGGTGTTGTAATTCATTATTGTCTCTGCTAAGCTTATATGGTCTGATATCTTGTGTCTTATATGTTTCTCTTTTGTAGATCCAGCTACAATACTTACAGAAGAGAGCACTAAAATGCCTTGCACAAGATTCCAGTCAGGTCTGTGAATTGGGTTCCAAGTATGAAGTTATATTTTAAGGACTAGTGACAGCAAGAATTTAACCAGTTTTTAGATTAAGATAGTAGAGAAGAACAATAACAATGTGTACTTTCTGTTAAACAATCTAGTCAACATATTCAAAAGTTCGAACACCAAAGAGTAACAAAATAATACAAATGTCACAGTAGTGCATTGGAAATGATGTTCACCTTGTGATGTAACTAAACATGTTAGATCCCTACTCAGAAGGCTTATGATGAACTTTCTCAAGACACCAATAACTGGTTCTACCCAGAAAATGGACATTAACATGTCTCAATAAGCCTTAGGCTTTCAGCACCATCAAGTTAAAATAGTTTTAAACTTAAATAATACAATGTTTATCTATGAACTGTTTTTATCTATCTTCACAAATGCTTTTGTGTACGACTTCATGTATAATAATATTGTTAGCATAAAACTAAGGCAAAACTATCACATTATTGAATTATTTTAAGAACCGACAATTTCCATCCTTTTTGTCATCCATTTGACATGCGGCTAATTTCTAACCATATTTGTGGCTGATCAAAGTAGTGGTGAATGATTTTAGGTAGTTTGGCGACAGTTGCAAGTTCTCCCACATGACACCAGATAGGCGACATCATCTTCAAGAACTAGGTAGGTTGGAGTAGATGACTTCATCACAATAGGAACATAAACACTATTAGTCTCAGTCTGAATAGTGCCAGGACTGAATACTTTTAATGCCGCCGGGAGGCGTATAGCGATTGTCCTGTCCGTCCGTCCTTCCGTCCATCCGTGAAAAGGTTAAGTAGATTTTACCGTTTTGTGTAGCACCAACACCGCTTACTACAACACTTGGATACTTACACAGTTGCTGCTTATGGCCATTCCCTATCTATACATATCACCCGACCTCATTTTGACCTTGAACTTAACCTAAATTGCACTTATTCAAATGGGCTGTTTCTTGGTTGACTAGATTTTACCGTTTTGTCTAGCCCCAACACCTCTTGCAACAACACTTAGATATTTACTTAGTTGTTACTTATGACCATTCCCAATCCACCCATATCACCCAACCTCACTTTGACCTTGACCTTTACCTAATTTGCACTTTTTATAATTCAAAATGGGCTGTTTCTTGTTGACACCCAAACCTCCACAATGGCCTCCCCCTACATGAAAACCATAACATCTAAAGGGGACCCATTACTCCATGTTAAAGATCCGCCACACAAAGGTCTCCAGCTACACCCCATTCAAATTAGTGCATTGGCGGATCTTATGGCGGTGGCGATCAAAGATCGCCGACGTCTAACTGGGTGTCATGTCAAGCCCTACCTAATTAAAAAGCGGTTTAAGAAGACACCGGCCCCCCCCTCCCAAACTCACGGCCCCACCCCCAGAGCTGAAAGAAAAAGCCATTCAAAGGCAGCCACTCCTCCTCCCGTGCCCCAGCCTGGGGGTACCTCTGGCGTTGGGGGAACCAGAGTAGCGTGCGGTTCCCGGCCCCGGCCCATTCGGCCATTGCACTCAACCGGCAGGCTGAAAACACCAAGGTCATGCCGGAAACTGCATGCTAGAACCCCACGTTCCTCCCGTATCCCCCAAATCTCATCCATTAAGCGCAGGTTATAAGCCCCGTCATTGATAGATAGCGGAATATTTTTTCTCATAACTTAGTTGGCTTATCTAGCCACAAATTTGTTGAAATTGAACATTTTCTTGACTTAAATAATTTTATTGACATCGTGGCAATCCAGGAAACAAAATTTTCGGATTATAATGTTAGGAAAATCCCCGGCTACAGAACATAATTCAAAAACCATACTAATCTCGACTCTAATATTGCCGGAGGATTAGCTTTTTTTTTAAGGACAATATAAACTATGAGCTAATGGGAGTGGATAACCCTTTAAAGGTTGATGGTAGTACGGCCATTGAGGTGCTGGCAATCAAAGTTCACCATAAAAAGAACCGTCCACTAATATTGGTCAACATTTACTCAAGAGGGTGTGCACTTGAGTATCTTAATAGCATCAGTCAACAACTTAGGACAGTTAAAGGACCATGTGATATCGTTTACACAGGGGACTTTAATGCACACCACCCTGCATGGGGCTCTACACATACCACCACCGAAGGTTAAGCTGTGATTGACTGGTTGGAAGAGCAAGACCTTGTTTTGCTTAACGACGGTTCGCCAACCAGGTTTCACTCTACCGGGTTTACTTTATGTTTAGACCTTACCGTAGCCAGCCCCTCCTTGGCCAGTACTTCTGTATGGGAAACTGTCAATGATAATTTGGGGTCTGACCACTTTCCGCAATTGGTCACCCTGTGTGACACTGTTTCACAGGAGGCCAGCACCCACACCTCCCAGGAGATCAAATTTTTTCTCAAGGAGGCTGACTGGGACCGGTTAGGGAAGTTGTGTTCAGACCTCTCACTTGCAGATGTTCCTGTCAGGACATCAGTCACTCTCAGGACCTCATATAATGTCAGCAAATATGTTTTTGGGACTTGATCCCAATTGCACCAAGTGCGGGAAACCCTTCACTGCTGGTCATCTGCTGCTGGAATGCCCTCAGTTTGACAGTCCAAGAGCAACTTTTAAACAGCATTTTACTGAAAATGCTTTTCCTTTTCATTTAAACACCAGTTTGAGCCCGGGTGGGCCGAACAGGGGTCTCTATCACAGAGCCCTTGCCACCTATCTCTTGGACTGTCAGATCAGCGACAAAATTTAATTATCTATGGGCGGCCTGTTGTGTTACCAAGTTTTTCCCCACACAGGACACTAAGCGGGGGATCAGCGCCTGGAGGGGGACTTGAGTCGCTTGCCTTAGATAGTTCTGTGTCTAATTAATATTTTACATACATGATATATGACTAAACCTACTTACTTATTTACTACTATATTTTGTGTATATTGTTATATACACATCTTTCTCCCTGTTATTGGGTTTTTAACCCTTTAATCTCTTCATAAGTATAGTTAAACCCACTAAAATGGAGTGTTTGCAACATATATTCCCCTCCCAAGTATAATTTACCTCATTTTGTACTTTCTTTGCATATATATTGAAATGTGTTTACTGTTTTGGCAGTATTTTGCCCTATTTATTCCATCTGCATGTTTACTCAACATGCAACTAGTTACACTGGGTAAATAACATGATTTTTACCCTAAAATACCTTATTTCCCTTAAATTGGGGATAATATTCAGTTTACTTCTAAATTTGCAGTTAAAGGGAAATAACCCTAAAAGGTTTAATTTACCTGCTTTTACTCAATACAACTGTTTTACAGTAAAAGGGAGACTACTCCTGCCCTTGAATATTTAATATGCATGTCAATACTCCATTTTATCCCATATACCATCCAAGGGAGACCAGCACAGCAAACACTCCATGTCCTCTATCCAGGACACACAGGCTGCGCATAGTCTACACTCACTGAGCCGCGATGGTTGGGGGGGGGATGCCATCACTCCTATGCATTGCTCTTTTCTTTTAATTCATGCGGTGAAGTGCCCTGGCCTTTCCGACCAAAGCCAACCTGGTTGACTTATGTTTCCTTATTTTAAGAACCTTTTTTTTCCCAATAAACACATTAGTGTACTTATACAATTTTCAGAGTTTTAATTAAATCCGGTCTTAAAGCAATTTTTAAAGTATATGAAAGGACGGGCCAATTCACTGTTTTAACTATAATATAGTCTGTTTGTGAACAGAACAGTTTTAAATGTACAAATCTTGTTTCTTAATTGCTACATACATATATTGTGTATTTGACACAATATTTTATTCATAATTATTAATGTGCCTTGATCATAGTGCATTCAATTTGTGTGGACCTTATCCCATATAACTACTACTACGTCCCCTCAAAACCCTGGTCCCTACATCCGCCGTGCCAGCTTGCGTCCCTCCACACTCTTCAAATCCGTCTACCATCCTATATTCTTATCCGCCATTTAACTTTTTACCCCTGCCGTTGGCTAAGAACCTTATTTTTGTATATAAAACTATAAATTTTACTTTATTAAATACCACTTTGACCCAGTGGTTATATTTCTTTAACACACCTTTTTTTTGATAATTTAAATGGCCTTATAACACTATTTAAGGCATTGCTCCAGATACCTATGTCTAAACACTCCAACAAACTCTATGAATTATCAATAGATTCATAGGGTTCAATAACTTGGTAAAGAACCCGGCATAAACTACCCTATGCAGACAACTAATTGAGCTATTTATTCCTCTAGGCAGCAAGCAAAAATTATAAATAATAGAAATACTCTAAAAATTTAATTTGTCCATGTTAAAGTGTCTTTTTCTTAAGTTTTGGTGAACCACACCCTTTTATAAAGCAAACAACATGTTATACATGTGCTGTGTAATCTTAAGAAAAAAGCTTGTTTCTGATTGGTCAACAGTCACTATCGCCCAATTGAAGTAGGTCAATCCGTTTTTGGTTAATTTGGCGTTTTTTTCGACTGCTATTTTCACCGTTTAGCGTATTCCTAGTCCCTTGACTCTTGCTAGCTTATACATTACGCATTACAAACCCATATATATTGGGAATAAGTGATATTTAGCCTATTGAAGGGCAGATAATTCCTGCCTGTCCAAATTCTTTATTCATTTTTAATCATCTCTATATCTTGCCATCATGGGAGACAACTCTTAACAGATAAACTTGTATTTTATCTAGTACACTGGAACAACAATAGGCAATGCTCAGTAGAGCATTCAGAGGGTTAAACCCGGCCTGTTTTTACATTGTGTATTACTGGCTTTGCCAATGGTTAACAGTACTGTACTTTTAGTTCAATTTTTATTTATTTTTGCCTGAGTTATAAGGTATTAGAAATGTTATTTCTGAATTTTTACTACTTTGTGCTCATATATTGTGCACAATTTATATTGATTATTTAAATTTGCATTTCATGGACCTCAGACTACTTGGCAAATAAATGCCATTACTATACTAAATTAATTTGTAAATTATTGTTTTCAGTGGTACAATAAATATTGTTCATAAGCTGCAGGAATCCCCCTATCTCCTCTCTATATTCCCCTTTCCCTCCGTGGTTTTTCATGAGCCGTGCCGGGCCGGGCACACAGGAAGATAATAACACGTATCTTAATTTAAATTCAATGTTATTATATATGTCTCTCTTGCTAACGGAGCCTTCTCTCAACCTTGGCCAATCTGATTGACCAAGGATTCCTTATTTTAAGCCATTTTTTTGTTAAGCAGTTTGCCCCGTTTACTATTGTCAAGTATTAATAAACCCCATTTTATTGCAGATGTTATATAATATGGAGAGGACCCAGCTATCAATTGTTTAATGTGTACTATATATTGTTTTAACCCACATGGGTAGTAAGTTTCTTAATTTATGGCAAGTATTTTGATCATATTGTTAATAATGATCAAGTTGCCATTATTTCTTTGTGATATCACATATTTTGATTTTCTGCAGTTATTCTTAATGTAGAAATTTGTATATTTTTAACAAATAACTGTTTTATAGAAGTGGTTGTCCACATTTAAACTATTGTGTTAACCTACCTATTTAAGTGTCCCTATCTATGTAGAGCATGTAAACCTGTGCGCCCCCCTGGTCCCAGTATCTCAAAATACCATTTAAGCACTGCGGCCAAAATTCCCCTCCCCCGCCGGTGATATCCCTTCTTTTAATAATCACGAACAAGACAAAGTCTTCCTTTCATGTGCTCCCCAGGGTGATTTTCTTTTATTTGTATATATCTGTACAGTCTACACAGTTCCTTTTATTAGTTATATCTTGATTTATTTGTGTTATTTTTAAAGGCCCTAAAAAGTAAGCTGTTTGATAGTGCCGGAAGGATGTAATATATGTTTTATCCTAAATTTTACTGTTATGTTGATCATTTTCTTAAATTTTCACCCTGGGGTAGGCTACACTCCACTAAATAGCCCAATGATTTTGCATAAAACTCGAAAGACAGGTCTCAGGTTGGAGCAACAAGTTATAATCCCTGTCTACAAGAGTTCAGCATTAGTAAAAAGCATGTCATTGTAACAGCCATCATTAAAATGTATATACACTGTACCCATTATAAAGAAAATAATACAACAGTTAAGCATTAGTGAAAAGCATGTCATGCATTTGTAACATCCATCATTAAAATGTATTTACCCATTATAAAGAAAATATTACATACCAACCAACATATACTTACAGATGCAAGTTACATTAGCAATCTCACATTAATTTACTTGCTACTAATTGAATAGTCCATCTTCATTGTATATTCAAGTATTACTACTTGAACCATATAATAAATAAATCTTAGAAAGTATATTTTAACCTATTTTCTCTATTTCCGTATATAAAGACATAAAATTATACAGATATTGTAAAACAATGCTGAACCACTTAAAGATATGGATATAATTAACATTGTTTACAGTCTTTATTGTAAATATTGTCACATGTGCATTTGCACATTGGTTTTAAATTTAATATTACATATTGTATATGGTAAGTTTTACCCGAGGTTTACCCAGATCTCTAAGTAAGAAGACTCCAACAACACCGTTACAGCATTTGCTGCATAGCGGGTTTAGAAAAATGATGATACACATAAAATTAGGTGTTCCCACCATTTAACTCTTATTCTAGTTTGGCTATTTTCTCCAATCTTCACTTTCTCATGTTAATATAGGTTAATCTCTGGGGGTTTTCCCTTTTTTCTCTGTTTGCAAAGAAACTTTTACTTATTTAGGCCTATTGTCAAACATAAATACCGGTATCTTAATAATAAATAGAATAGTCTATAACACATTTCCACAATTTATATTTTTTTACTGTTATGTCTCTCATAATACCAATTTTGCAAGTAAAGGGAGACATGATTCAATACCTGTTTGTTTGGCTGTTTTACAGTGTAGTTCAATGATAGTATACGTGAGGTAACTCCTGTTGACAAATAAAAGGTAAATGCAGAATTACTCCCCTTTAAACTGTATACCTCATTATTTGATTTCTTTCAATAAGACAGTGTGCTAATAAGTGAAATGAAAGAAATTCCCAATATTATTATTATACATTATGGTATTGTTATGCTCTCTAGTGATAAATATGTGCTTTATGAAAAATTTTGAACAGTTTAAAAAATTTTGCTATTTTTACTATTAGCACCGCACCCAAGCTGCAAAGTTGTACATACGTAACTTTCCATATTAAGGGAATTGTATAGTTTATTATATTTATGCAAAGTATTTATGTAAAGCAGTGTGCTCAGGCAATGGTTTTCAACCGAAGTCCCGAGGGTAAACAACCCCAATCGTTAATTCTTTCTAACTTAATAATTGTAGGTATTTACTACCTATACAATGTGTTGGTTCACCAAAATATGTTGTATTAGAATAATTATTAAAGCCCAAACTTGGACACTTTCTGTAAAAAGTCGCAGCATGAGCGGTTTTCAATTCTCAATGACTTTACCACATTAAATTAACATATTATCGGTCTCCAAATCCATTTATGTTTTTTAAATGCTTTAGTAAAACTGTATGACCCCTGTGGCATATGATAATTGCAATCCCAAGTCAAAAAGTTATTTATTAACTTTTATTTTAACCCCCAAACTCATTAAATTTTTTATAACTTTAACACGATAGCAATACCTTGACTGTGACGCGCACTCCCCAATTTCGATTGGCCCACCGATTTTCCCTTGTCAGTCTAAATAGGTTAATCCATTTTTAATGTCTTTTTGGCACAGAAACTGAGCTGTTTTATTGCTACTTTGTATTCTTATATACATACATGTCCAACACATAATATTTAGTAATTATAATAAATATTGAATATTTTACAAAGTAATATACAAAATAATGTCATTATATATATCGATGTTTCATAAATATAACACAGAGTACCATTTAAATGGTGTTGTTTTTTTTAACACTATTGTGTATTATATAAACTGAGATTTTTACCCCCACATAGATTTTAAATATTATGGCACCGTATCCACACTGCACTCTTTATATAGGTTGTGAATTCCCATAGTGGAATAGTTATAATAACTGTGATACTATGTGAAGCAGTGTGCTCGGGCAATGGATTAAAACCACAGTCTCGAGTGTAAACAACCTAACATCGTTGTCTGTTTCTTGGTTGTTTAGATTTTACCGTTTTGTCTAGCACCAACAACACTTGCTACAACACTTTGATACTTACACAGTTGTTGCATATGACTATCCCCAATCCACCCATCTCACCAACCTCACTGTGACCCTGACTTTTACCTTATTTGGACTAAGTAATGGGCTATCCAGCACCAACCGGGGGCATGTGTGTGTGTATCAAACACAGAATCTTGTTAAGTATTAAAAGTGTTATTTATATTATTCATTGCTGTTGATAAAACATACAATGTTGTGTAGAGGTAATGTTACTGGGAACAATTTTAATAATTTTTTGATAGGTAATTTATTTTTTGAAAGCATTAATTACCTATATTACAAATGGGAAAGAGTAATTTCAGCCATCTGCACTTTCTGGTCAATCGTTTTACTGTTGCTGAAATTGTCCATACTTCTAAGTTGTCACAAATGTCTATATTTTATGCCAAGGGCATGATGTAGTTAAGTAAATTGTAAGCTGTTACATGTATATAAATTCAGCAGATGAAGGGTTAAGTATTCTTGACAAACTACAAGTATTTCTAATCTATTTGGGTATACCAATGTGGCAGCTATGGAAAGTTTGATGCTTACAGAATTCCTCTTAATGTGTGTTTGAGTTAATAAAAATAATTCCTAACATCTGCAAAGAATCCACAAAAACTTCACTTAGTTGCACTATTAAGCTGCTTAATTGTAAAATGTGTAATGAATCTGTCCAGTTCACCACTGTAAACTGGACATTTTTTACCAAATTAGAAAAGGGGCTTGAAAAGTTTTGTTATCAAATGATTTGTAAGCAATAGATGTTTAACACCCATTCCAGTAATGGCAGGAGTGGACCAACTTGCATATACACGAATGGACATGTATAGATATCAACACATATTCTGTAAACGAATTAACAATGTCGATTTGAAATTCCAGCATGAATTGGGAAAACAATGTATGAACCGGTATACCTCTTATGGTTTCAGTTGCAAAGCAAAGACAAACGGCAGTCAAAGAAATGAACTCCATTCAAGAACTGAAGGAGCCCAGTCTGGAAGAATGGTTAGAGAAAAGAAGCAAACATCTTCATAAGACAGAAAATAATGAGGAAGAAACTGAAGAAGTACATTATGAATTACCTCCCTTTTTAAACATACCAAATTTACCTCCATCACTATTGGGTGACACTTTACAGTTTTAGCCGAAAATTCGAATTGGCAGTGAAAATTCTAATAAATAGGGATACAGTGAAACTGAGCAGCATTTTGAGTGTTATAGAAGTTGTAAGTAAAGTATCAGATTTAAGGGCTGTTGTTTTGAATTACATGCTTAGTGTTGAGCCACCTTGCAGGTCTAATTACCCCAAAATGGAAGTCACATCCTCAGGGTTACAGTTAGATAATAAGCACATATGGATGAGTGCAGGATGCATATAATTTGTAAAATACAGTTTAAATGATATGTTTTGGTATCATTTTAAAGGTATATATGTAAGCAATAAGAAAAAAGGCTGGTTTTGTGCACTACTTTTGTCTAGTGGTTCCCAGCTTCATAACTTTTGGCCCATGTATTCATGCGCAAGATTGCAGCCTCCATGCCCATCAAAACCGGTGTGTTTTTTCTAAGGTGAATAGTTTGACTTACAACACATAGTATTTTTTGACGTGCTGTTTTTTCAGTAATGTCCTCATCTTTCCAACAATGTATGATGATATATTGGAAAGTAGTTTGGTCATGGTGAAAAGTGAGATCAAATTTTGAATATTTTGTATGTAACAACGAAGGAATTTATTTGCGCATGCGCAACCTGCACATACAATTCGTAAATGAGGATTCCTAGCTCTGAACGCCATTTTGGCAGGATATTTAAAAGGGAGTACATACATTGGAATTTATTTAAAAATCTGAATAGTTGACCCCCAGTTTTCTCAGTTGCAACCAAGTACCTGATAAGCTACGCAGACAGGCATGCAGGTTTGAGGTGCTTGCATTTGCAGAAAAGTTGCAAATTGATGTTGAAAATCACCTAAATGGTCGCGAAAACTGGTGACATTTGAACCCCAAAATTGGCTGATCATGCATGTTAAAATTATAGTGGAACTGTGTGCATAATTCTTTTCCCTACATTTTTGTAAAGCCACAGCCACAACACTATTGAAACAATATTTGGTTTGTTTTCAAGTGTTGACATTATCAGTGTGTGCAAACACAGACCCCACCAGGCCAAGTCCGAAGCCTGAGAAACTGTATAGTGCACCCTTAAGGTAACATGGCAATTTATGAAAGTCAGCATATTCTCTTGATATGGTAAATTTAAGTTTGTTCTGCACCTCAGCACACTGGATTGGATAGTTTTGTCAATGTTCGGGCCATATTTCGATGATTATTGAGTCCCAAACAAGGGAGGTAACTCAGTAGCTGGATTTGTTGACATTTTACAAAAAGCACTGTAAGGTGTTGAAACAAGCTTCATTTAAATAATATATTTATACTGATATAAAATGAAATGCATTTTGCTTGGTGACAGCTTTAAAAAACTACTTAACACACATTTGAATGGTATATTTATGTATTTTGAGCATTGAATTTGTGTCTTTTATGCTGTTGGAGTGGATAAAATGGCCCGTGCGCTCCCCACGGGCACACACTAGTGAAAGAACAGGTATGGATGGTTCAAATACATCAAATTTCAGCTGAAAAGTTATCGCAAACTTATTTTGCATAGATTTGAAAGGTTTTCGGACAGAAATGACACGTGTTTGTTGAAATGGATGTGATGGCTTCAGGCCAGTGCAGTTGCTGCCTATTTTATTCAAATATGTAGTTTCTCGGCCATTCGTAAATAGCTATACGGGCAAACAAATGTAATATTCCTTGTCCAGATTAGAATAATAATTGCCATATTGAGTGGGAAATTTCCTTAGTGGCACAGAAAATGCAGGAAAACGAGTGATTTTGAACCAGTTGGTACATCGGTTAACATTGTCCGCATAAACGCATACGTTCATTGTCGCTTCCTGTCTGGTCCAAACATTATTCAAGTTGTATGTTTGTGACTTCGCATGTGTTTCCAGCTTGCGCGCATAAATGAATGGTTACTTGTTCTTCAATCTGAGGTGTTTTGTCACTCTTTTTCATTAGGTGAACTGCCTTAAGAAGATCAGCTGCAATCTGTTGTGGACATCTGCAACCGCAATATGTGCCCTGCAGCTCCGGACCCATCTGACATGGCCTTGTGGTATATTGTTCACCATTATATGACTACAGTTATGAATCTTGCAAGTTTCTACTTCTTGTGTGCTGGGTTCATTAGTAACATTCTTGGGCCTGTTTGGGTTGAAAAATATCATACTGTCAGTAAGAGTACCACAAATTACTGTGTAACTAGCAGTTGTCTGAGCTTTGGTGATGCTTTGTTCATTCATGGGGTTCGGTTATTTTGTGGAAAGTGCTCTTGGTGTGCAAATTGAATTATGTGTTTCTGCACTGTGCTTAAACCATCAAATCAAGACTGCTGTTGTTACAAAGTGTAATTTTAGCAATGTTTCCATTCTCATAGTGCGGTTTCTTTGCACTTGTAAATTCTGGCCAAAAGCCGCGATGTCACATGGGTGCTAAAACATGAATAAAATGAAAAGAAGTCATTATATTCATCCAAATTTTATTATGGAAGCTAGATGTTGGTTGCACTTCAAGGTAATGATTTCAGTTGGCCTCTATGGAACAGTGTGATGCCCCTTGAGGTAACATGGCATTTTCTGAAAGTCAGCATATTCTCTGGATAAGGTAAATTTTAGTTTGTTGTGCACCTCAGCACACTGGATTGGATAGTTTTGTCAATGTCCGAGCCATAATTCGATGATTTTTCAGTCCCAAACAACAAGGGAGGTAACTCAGTAGCTGGATTTGTTGACATTTTACAAAAAGCACTGTAAGGTGTTGAAACAAGCTTCATTTAAATAATATATTTATACCGATGTAAAAGAAATTGCATTTTGCTTTGTAACAGCTTAAAAAAACTACTTAACTTACATTTGAACGGTATATTTATGTATTTTGTTCATTGAATTTGTGTCTTTTATGCTGTTGGAGTGGATAAAATGGCCCGTGCGCTCCACACGGGCACACACTAGTGAACGAACAGTTATGGATGGTTCAAATACATCAAATTTCAGCTGAAAAGATATCACAAACTTATTTTGCAGAGATTTGAAAGGTTTTCGGACAGAAATGACACATATTTGTTGAAATGGATGTGATGGCTTCAGGCCAGTGCAGTTGCTGCCTATTTTATTCAAAGATGTAGGTTTTCTGCCATATTTAAATAGCTATACGGGCAAACAAATGTAATATTCCATGTCCAGATTAGAATAATAATTGCCAAATTGAGTGGAGAATTTCCTTAGTAGCACAGAAAATGCAGGAGAACAAGTGATTCTGAACCAGTTGGTACATCGGTTAACATGGTCCGCATAAACGCATACGTTCATTGTCGCTTTCTTTCCGGTCTAAACATTATTCAAGTTGTATGCTTGTGACTTCACATGTGTTTCCAGCTTGCACACATAAATGAATGTTTACCTTTCCTTCATTCTGAGGTTCATTGTCACTATTTTGCAGCAGGTGAACTGCCTTAAGAAGATCAGCTGTCATCTGTTGTGGACATCCACGACCGCAATCTGTGCCCTGCAGCTCCGGACCCATCTGACAGGGCCTTGTGGTGCTAGCAGTTTGATTGGTATGCCCCATATTGTTCACCATTATATGACTACAGTTATGAATCTTGCAAGTTTCTACTTCTTGTGTGCTGGGTTCATTAGTAACATTCTTCGGCCTGTTTGGGTTGAAAAATATCATACTGTCAGTTAGAATACCACAAATTACTGTGTAACTAGCAGTTTTCTGAGCTTTGGTGATGCTTTGTTCATTCATGGGGTTCTGTTATTATGTGGAAAGTGCTCTTGGTGTGCAAATTGAATTAGGTGTTTCTGCACTGTGCTTAAACCATCAAATCAAGACTGCTGTTGTTACAAAGTGTAATTTTAGCAATGTTTCCATTCTCATAGTGCAGCTTCTTTGCACTTGTAAATTCTGTCCAAAAGCCGAAATGTCACATGGGTGCTGAAACATGAATAAAATGAAAAGAAGTCATTATATTCATCCACATTTTATTGTGGAAGCTAGGTTTTGGTTGCACTTCAAGGTAATGATTTCAGTTGGCCTCTATGGAACAGTGTGTTGCCCCTTAAGGCAACATGTCATTTTCTGAAAGTCAGCATATTCTCTTGATAAGGTAAATTTTAGTTTGTTCTGCACCGCAGCACACTGGATTGGATAGTTTTGTCAATGTCCGGGGTATAATTCGATGATTGTTGAGTCCCAAACAAGGGAGGTAACTCAGTAGCTGGATTTGTTGACATTTTACAGAAAGCACTGTAATGTGTTGAAACAAGCTTCATTTAAAGAATACATTTATACTGATATAAAAGAAATTGCATTTTGCTTTGTAACAGCTTAAAAAAACTATTTAACTCACATTGGAACGGTATATTTATGTATTTTGTGCATTGAATTTGTGTCTTTTATGCTGTTGGAGTGAATAAAATGGACCGTGCGCTCCACACGGGCACACACTAGTGAACGAACAGTTATGGATGGTTCAAATACATCAAATTTCAGCTGAAAAGATATCGCAAACATATTTTGCATAAATTAGAAAGGTGTTCGGACAGAAATGTCACGTGTTTGTTGAAATGGATGTGATGGCTTCAGGCCAGTGCAGTTGCTGCCTATTTTATTCAAAGATGTAGTTTCTCGGCCATTCGTAAATAGCTATATGGGCAAACAAATGTAATATTCCTTGTCCAGATTAGAATAATAATTGCCAAATTGAGTGGAGAATTTCCTTAGTGGCACAGAACATGCAGGAAAACAAGTGATTTTGAACCAGTTGGTACATCGGTTAACATTGTCCGCATAAACGCATACGTTCATTGTCGCTTCCTGTCCGGTCTAAACATTATTCAAGTCGTATACGTGTGACTTTGCATATGTTTCCAGCTTGCACGCATAAATGAATGTTTACTTGTTCTTCAATCTGAGTTTTTTTGTCACTCTTTTGCAGCAGATGAACTGCCTTAAGACGATCAGCTGTCATTTGTTGTGGACTTGCGCGACCGTAATCTGTACCCTGCAGCTCCGGACCCATATGACAGGGCCTTGTGGTGCTAGCGGTCTGATTGATATGCCCCATATTGTTCACCATTATATGACTACAGTTATGAATCTTGTAAGTTTATACTTCTTGTGTGCTGGGTTCATTATTAACATCCTTGAGCCTGTTTGGGTTGAAAAATATCATACTGTCAGTTTGAATACCACAAATTACTGCGTAACTAGCAGTTTTCTGAGCTTTGGTGATGCTTTGTTCATTCATGGGGTTCTGTTATTATGTGGAGAGTGCTCTTGGTGTGCAAATTGAATTATGTGTTTGTGCACTGTGCTTAAACCATCATATCAAGACTGCTGTTGTTACAAAGTGTAATTTTAGCAATGTTTCCATTCTCATAGTGCCGCTTCTTTGCACTTCTAAATTCTGGCGAAAAGCCGCCATGTCACATGGGTGCTAAAACCTGAATAAAATAAAAAGAAGTCATTATATTAATCCAAATTGTATTATGTAAGCTAGGTGTTGGTTGCACTTCAAGGTAATGATTTCAGTTTGCCTTTATGGAACAGTGTGATGCCCCTTAAGGTAACATGGCATTTTCTGAAAGTCAGCATATTCTCTTGATATGGTAAATTTAAGTTTGTTCTGCACCTCAGCACTCTGGATTGGATAGTTTTGTCAATGTTTGGGCCATAATTCAATGATTATTGAGTCCCAAACAATGGAGGTAACTCAGTAGCTGGATTTGTTCACATTTTGCAAAAAGCACAGTAAGGTGTTGAAACAATCTTCATTTAAATAATATATTTTGTACTGATATAAAAGAAAATGCATTTTGCTTTGTGACAGCTTAAAAAAACTACTTAACACACATTTGAATGGTATATTTATGTATTTTGAGCATTGAATTTGTGTCTTTTATGCTGTTGGAGTTGATAAAATGGCCCGTGCACTCCACACGGGCTCACACTAGTGAAAGAACAGTTATGGATGGTTTAAATACATGAAATTTCAGCTGAAAAGAGATTACAAACATATTTTGCATAGATTTGAATGGATTTTGGACAGAAATAACATGTGTTTATTGAAATGGATGTGATGGCTTCAGGCCAGTGCAGTTGCTGTCTATTTTATTCAAAGATGTAGTTTTTCGGCCATTTGTAAATAGCTATACGGGCAAACAAATGTAATATTCCTTGTCCAGGTTAGAATAATAATTGCCAAATTGAGTGGAGAATTTCCTTAGTGGTACAGAAAATGCAGGAAAACAAGTGATTTTGAACCAGTTGGTACATCGGTTAACATGGTCCGCATAAACGCATACGTTCATTGTCGCTTCCTGTCTGGTCCAAACATTATTCAAGTTGTATGTTTGTGACTTCGCATGTGTTTCCAGCTTGCACGCATAAATGAATGTTTACTTGTTCTTCAATCTGAGCTTTTTGTCACTCTTTTGCAGCAGGTGAACTGCTTTAAGAAGATCAGCTGTCATCTGTTGTTGACATCCGCGAATGCCATCTGTGCCCTGCAGCTCCGGACCCATCTGACAGGTCCTTGTGGTGCTAGCGGTCTGATTGATATGCCCCATATTGTTCACCATTATATATCTAGAGTTATGAATCTTGCAAGTTTATACTAATTGTGTGCTGGGTTCATTATTAACATTCTTGGGCCTGTTTGGGTTGAAAAATATCATACTGTCAGTTAGAATACCACAAATTACTGTGTAACTAGCAGTTTTCTGAGCTTTGGTGATGCTTTGTTCATTCATGGGGTTCTTTTATTATGTGGAAAGTGCTCTTGGTGTGCAAATTGAATTATGTGTTTGTACACTGTACTTAAACCATCAAATCAAGACTGCTGTTGTTACAAAGTGTAATTTTAGCAATGATTCCATTCTCATAGTGCGGCTTGTTTGCACTTGTAAATTCTGGCCAAAAGGCGCAATGTCACATAGGGGCTAAAACATGAATAAAATATATAAAAAACAAGTCATTATATTCATCCAAATTTTATTATGAAAGCTAGGTGTTGGTTGCACTTCAAGGTAATGATTACAGTTGGCCTCTATGGAACAGTGTGGTGCCCCTTAAGGTAACATGGCATTTTCTGAAAGCCAGCATATTCTCTTGATATGGTAAATTTAAGTTTGTTCTGCACATCAGCACACTGGATTGGATAGTTTTGTCAATGTCCGGGGTATAATTCGATGATTATTGAGTCCCAAACAAGGGAGGTAACTCAGTAGCTGGATTTGTTGACATTTTACAGAAAGCACTGTAATGTGTTGAAACAAGCTTCATTTAAAGAATACATTTATACCGATATAAAAGAAATTGCATTTTGCTTTGTAACAGCTTAAAAAAACTACTTAACTCACATTGGAACGGTATATTTATGTATTTTGTGCATTGAATTTGTGTCTTTTATGCTGTTGGAGTGAATAAAATGGACCGTGCGCTCCACACGGGCACACACTAGTGAACGAACAGTTATGGATGGTTCAAATACATCAAATTTCATTTAAAGAATACATTTATACCGATATAAAAGAAATTGCATTTTGCTTTGTAACAGCTTAAAAAAACTACTTAACTCACATTGGAACGGTATATTTATGTATTTTGAATGGTATATTTATGTATTTTGAGCATTGAATTTGTGTCTTTTATGCTGTTGGAGTGAATAAAATGGACCGTGCGCTCCACACGGGCACACACTAGTGAACGAACAGTTATGGATGGTTCAAATACATCAAATTTCAGCTGAAAAGATATCGCAAACATATTTTGCATACATTTGAAAGGTTTTCGGACAGAAATGTCACGTGTTTGTTGAAATGGATGTGATGGCTTCAGGCCAGTGCAGTTGCTGCCTATTTTATTCAAAGATGTAGTTTCTCGGCCATTCGTAAATAGCTATACGGGCAAACAAATGTTATATTCCTTGTCCAGATTAGAATAATAATTGCCAAATTGAGTGGAGAATTTCCTTAGTGGCACAGAACATGCAGGAAAACAAGTGATTTTGAACCAGTTGGTACATCGGTTAACATGGTCCGCATAAATGCATACATTCATTGTCGCTTCCTGTCCGGTCCAAACATTATTCAAGTTGTATACGTGTGACTTTGCATATGTTTCCAGCTTGCACGCATAAATGAATGTTTACTTGTTCTTCAATCTGAGTTTTTTTGTCACTCTTTTGCAGCAGATGAACTGCCTTAAGAAGATCAGCTGTCATTTGTTGTGGACTTGCGCGACCGTAATCTGTGCCCTGCAGCTCCGGACCCATCTGACAAGGCCTTGTGGTGCTAGCGGTCTGATTGGTATGCCCCATATTGTTCACCATTATATGACTACAGTTATGAATCTTGCAAGTTTATACTTCTTGTGTGCTGGGTTCATTATTAACATCCTTGAGCCTGTTTGGGTTGGAAAATATCATACTGTCAGTTAGAATACCACAAATTACTGCGTAACTAGCAGTTTTCTGAGCTTTGGTGA
The DNA here is from genome assembly GCA_027627225.1 of Congeria kusceri. Classification (NCBI taxonomy): domain Eukaryota; kingdom Metazoa; phylum Mollusca; class Bivalvia; order Myida; family Dreissenidae; genus Congeria; species Congeria kusceri. The sequence continues at coordinate 18,882,004 of CM051027.1, forward strand.
TGCTTTGTTCATTCATGGGGTTCTGTTATTATGTGGAGAGTGCTCTTGGTGTGCAAATTGAATTATGTGTTTGTGCACTGTGCTTAAACCATCATATCAAGACTGCTGTTGTTACAAAGTGTAATTTTAGCAATGTTTCCATTCTCATAGTGCCGCTTCTTTGCACTTCTAAATTCTGGCGAAACGCCGCAACGTCACGTGGGTGCTAAAACCTGAATAAAATAAAAAGAAGTCATTATATTCATCCAAATTTTATTATGTAAGCTAGGTGTTGGTTGCACTTCAAGGTAATGATTTCAGTTTGCCTCTATGGAACAGTGTGATGCCCCTTAAGGTAACATGGCATTTTCTGAAAGTCAGCATATTCTCTTGATATGGTAAATTTAAGTTTGTTCTGCACCTCAGCACTCTGGATTGGATAGTTTTGTCAATGTTTGGGCCGTAATTCGATGATTATTGAGTCCCAAACAATGGAGGTAACTCAGTAGCTGGATTTGTTCACATTTTGCAAAAAGCACTGTAAGGTGTTGAAACAAGCTTCATTTAAATAATATATTTATACTGATATAAAAGAAAATGCATTTTGCTTTGTGACAGCTTAAAAAAACTACTTAACACACATTTGAATGGTATATTTATGTATTTTGAGCATTGAATTTGTGTCTTTTATGCTGTTGGAGTTGATAAAATGGCCCGTGCGCTCCACACGGGCTCACACTAGTGAAAGAACAGTTATGAATGGTTTAAATACATGAAATTTCAGCTGAAAAGATATTACAAACATATTTTGCATAGATTTGAATGGATTTTGGACAGAATAACGTGTTTTTTTAAATGGATGTGATGGCTTCAGGCCAGTGCAGTTGCTGCCTATTTTATTCAAAGATGTAGTTTTTCGGCCATTTGTAAATAGCTATACGGGCAAACAAATGTAATATTCCTTGTCCAGGTTAGAATAATAATTGCCAAATTGAGTGGAGAATTTCCTTAGTGGTACAGAACATGCAGGTTTGAACCAGTTGGTACATCGGTTAACATGGTCTGCATAAACGCATACGTTCCATGTCACTTCCTGTCCCGTCCAAACATTATTCAAGTTGTATGCCTGTGATTTCGCATGTGTTTCCAGCTTGCACGCATAAATGAATGTTTACTTGTTCTTCAATCTGAAGTTTTTTGTCACTCTTTTGCAGCAGGTGAACTGCTTTAAGAAGATCAGCTGTCATCTGTTGTTGACATCCGCGAATGCCATCTGTGCCCTGCAGCTCCGGACCCATCTGACAGGTCCTTGTGGTGCTAGCGGTCTGATTGATATGCCCCATATTGTTCACCATTATATATCTAGAGTTATGAATCTTGCAAGTTTATACTTCTTGTGTGCTGGGTTCATTAGTAACATTCTTGGGCCTGTTTGGGTTGAAAAATATCATACTGTCAGTTAGAATACCACAAATTACTGTGTAACTAGCAGTTTTCTGAGCTTTGGTATGCTTTGTTCATTCATGGGGTTCTTTTATTATGTGGAAAGTGCTCTTGGTGTGCAAATTGAATTAGGTGTTTGTACACTGTACTTAAACAATCAAATCAAGACTGCTGTTGTTACAAAGTGTAATTTTAGCAATGTTTCCATTCTCATAGTGCGGCTTGTTTGCACTTGTAAATTCTGGCCAAAAGCCGCAATGTCACATAGGGGCTAAAACATGAATAAAATTAAAAAAAAGAAGTCATTATATTCATCAAAATTTTACTATGGAAGCTAGGTGTTGGTTGCACTTCAAGGTAATGATTACAGTTTGCCTCTATGGAACAGTGTGGTGCCCCTTAAGGTAACATGGCATTTTCTGAAAGCCAGCATATTCTCTTGATATGGTAAATTTAAGTTTGTTCTGCACATCAGCACACTGGATTTGATAGTTCGTCAATGTTCGGGCCATAATTCGATGATTATTGAGTCCCAAACAAGGGAGGTAACTCAGTAGCTGGATTTGTTGACATTTTACAAACAGCACTGTAAGGAGTTAAAACAAGCTTCATTTAAACAATATATTCATACTGATATAAAAGGAATTGCATTTTGCTGTGTGACAGCTTAAAAAAACTAAACACACATTTGAATGGTATATTTATGTATTTTAAGCATTGAATTTGTGTCGATAAAATGGCCCGTGCGCTCCACACGGGCATTCACTAGTCTAAAGAACACTTATGGATGGTTCAAATACATCAAATTTGAGCTGAAAAGATATCACAAACTTATTTTGCATAGATTTGAATGGTTTTTGGACAGAAATGACACTTGCTTGTTGAAATGGATGTGATGGCTTCAGGCCAGTGCAGTTGCTGCCTATTTTATTCAAAGATGTATTTTCTCGGCCATTCGTAAATAGCTATACGGGCAAACAAATGTAATATTCCTTGTCCAGATTAGAATAATAATTGCCAAATTGAGTGGAGAATTTCCTTAGTGGCACAGAAAATGCAGGACAACAAGTGATTTTGAACCAGTTGGTACATCGGTTAACTGGTCCGCATAAACATATACGTTCATTGTCGCTTCCTGTCCGGTCCAAACATTATTCAAGTTGTATGCAAGTGATTTCGCATGTGTTTCCAGCTTGTACGCATAAATGAATGTTTACCTTTTCTTCAATCTGAGGTGTGTTGTCACTCTTTTGCATTAGGTGAACTGCCTTAAGAAGATCAGCTGTCATCTGTTGTGGACATCCGCGACCGCAATCTCTGCCCTGCAGCTCCGGACTCATCTGACAGGGCCTTGTGGTGTTAGCGGTCTTATTGGTATGCCCCATATTGTTCACCATTATATGACTACAGTTATGAATCTTGCAAGTTTATACTTTTTGTGTGCTGTGTTCATTAGTTACATTCTTGGGCCTGTTTGGGTTGAAAAATATCATACTGTCAGTTAGAATGCCACACTTTTCTATGTAACTAGCAGTTTTCTGAGCTTTGGTGATGCTTTGTTCATTCATGGGGGTCTGTTATTATGTGGAAAGTGCTCTTGGTTTGCAAAATGAATTAGGCATTTGTGCACTGTGCTTAAACCATCAAATCAAGACTGCTGCTGTTACAAAGTGTAATTTTAGCAATATTTCCATTCTCATAGTGCGGCTTCTTTGCACTTGTAAATTCTGGCCAAAAGCCGCAATGTCACATGGATGCTAAAACATGAATAAAATTAAAAGAAGTCATTATATTTATCCAAATATTATTATGGAAGGTAGGTGTTGGTTGCACTTCAAGGTAATGATTTCAGTTTGCCTCTATGGAAGAGTGTGATACCCCTTAAAACATGGCATTTTCTTTAAGTCAGCATATTCTCTTCATATGGTATTTTTTAGTTTGTTCTGCACCTCAGCACACTGGATTGGATAGTTGTGTCAATGTCCGAGCTATAATTTGATGATTATTGATTCCCAAACAAGGGAGGTAACTCAGTAGCTGGATTTGTTGACCTTTTACCAAAAGCTCTGTAAGGTGTTGAAACAAGCTTCATTTAAAGAATATATTTATACCGATATAAATGGAAATGCATTGTGCTTTGTAACAGCTTAAAAAAACTGCTTTAACACACACTTCAATGGTATATTTATGTATTTTGAGCATTGAATTTGTGTCTTTTATGCTGTTGGAGTGGATAAAATGGCCCGTGCGCTCCACACGGGCACACGCTAGTGAACGAACAATTATGGATGGTTCAAATACATCAAATTTCAGCAGAAAAGATATCGCTAACTTTTTTTGCATAGATTTGAAAGGTTTTCGGACAGAAAAGACACGTGTTTGTTGAAATGGATGTGATGGCTTCAGGCCAGTGCACTTGCTGCCGTTTTTAATCAAAGATGTAGTTTCTCGGCCATTTGTAAATAGCTATACGGACAAACAAATGTAATATTCCTTGTCCAGATTAGAATAATAATTGCCAAATTGTGTGGAGAATTTCCTAAGTGGCTCAGAAAATGCAGGAAAACAAGTGATTTTGAACCAGTTGGTACATCGGTTAACATGGTCCGCAAAAACACATACCTTCATTGTTGTTTCCTGTCCGGTCCAAACATTATTCAAGTTGTATGCTTGTGACTTCGCATGTGTTTCCAGCTTGCACGCATAAATGAATGTTTACTTGTTCTTCAATCTGAGGTGTTTGTCACTCTTTTGCAGCAGGTGAACTGCCTTAAGAAGATCAGCTGTCATCTGTTGTGGACATCCGCGACCGCAATCTGTGCCCTGCCGCTCCGGACCCATCTCACAGGGCCTTGTTGTGCTAGCGGTTTGAGTGGCATGCCCCATATTGTTCACCATTATATGACTACAGTTATGAATCTTGCAAGTTTATACTTCTTGTGTGCTGGGTTCATTAGTAACATTCTTGGGCCTGTTTGGGTTGAAAATTATCATACTGTCAGTTAGAATACCACAAATTACTGTGTAACTAGCAGTTCTCTGAGCTTTGGTGATGCTTTGTTCATTCATGGGGTTCTGTTATTACGTGGAAAGTGCTCTTGGTGTGCAAATTGAATTAGGTGTTTGTGCACTGTGCTTAAACCGTAGTAGAGGGCAGTGTTTAAGAGGCCATAGTAGAGGCCAGTGTTTCAGAGGCCATGGTAGAGGCCAGTGTTTAAGAGGCCATGGTAGAGGCCAGTGTTTAGGAGGCCATGGTAGCGGCCAGTGTTTAAGAACATGGTAGAGGCCAGTGTTTAAGAGGCCATGCTAGAGGCCAGGGTTTTAGAGGCCGTGGTAGAAGCCTGGGTTTAAGAGGCCATCATAGAGGCCAGTGTTTAAGAGGCCATGGTAGAGGCCAGTGTTTAAGAGGCCATGGTATAGATCAGGGTTTTTGATGCCGTGGTAGAGGCCAGGGTTTTAGAGGCCATGGTAGAGGCCACTGTTTAGTAGGCCATGGTAGAGGCCAGTGTTTAAGAGGCCATGGTAGAGGCCAGGGTTTTAGAGGCCGTTGCAAAGTCCAGGGTTTTAGAGGCCGTGGTAGAGGCCAGTGTTTAAGATGCCATGGTAGAGGCCAGTGTTTAAGAGGCCATGGTAGAGGCCAGGGTTTTAGAGGCTGTGGTAGAGGCCAGGGTTTTAGAGGCCATGGTAGAGGCCAGTTTTTAAGAGGCCAGGGTTTTAGAGGCCGTGGTAGAGGTCCATACAATAATATTTCTGCTAATTAAAACAGCCAAAACTTCCACCCAAAAGTGTAACCGCTTCTGTTGCATGCCAAACAGAGGCTGGTGAACAAAATGGCCAACACAATTTGCATTTGAGATTAGCAGGGGAACCAAACAATAGCAAACTAAGTATCAATGGTTGTCAGTTCACAGCTTTGTTTCACTCTGGTTCCATGGTAACCACTATTTCTGAAACTGGATTGAAATCCATCAATGAGCAACCTGACATTTTACCATTATATACTCTAGGCTTAAAACTTGAAACTGGAGATGGCTCCCTAATAAAGTACTCTGGATATAAGTACAATATATTTTCCTTCTATGTCAAATGTCACTTTTCATGTGCCCATTTGAGTTATCAAATATAACTATTGTAACAGAAATTGTCCTGTTATTGTTGGTACCAATGCTATAGGGCTTGTACGTGACAGTGTCTCCCAGGATGACAGTCATGTCATACCTGAGGAGTGGAACCAGTAATTGGTAGCTTACATGTGACATTATTTATGTGAAATTATCTAGCAAAAGACCAGTCAAGTTAGGTCTATATGGGACTGTGTCTTTGAATTGCTTTGCTAGAGGGGTCAATCATGCCATTCTAATGTTGTCACTGAAAATTATGACCCATCTGCTAATTACTCTGTGTGCCCCAGAGTAATCAAATTGCATCAGCATGGAAATTGTTGCACAAAAATGACTGGCAAACCTATTGTTTTTAAACCAAAATCACAAGTTTGTCAGATTTCTTAAGCTGAGGTCATAGATAATTTGTCCTCAAGTTTTCAGAATGACTCTCAACAGGTAACACCTGTAGATCAGTATACCAATGACCTGGGATTAAAGATAGATTACTGATAATCTCACACCCAAGCAATTACAGAGGGTGAGACAAACCCTACGAAATTGGTCACATATGTTTTCCAAAGGTCCTACTGATATAAGATGTACAAATCTTCTTAAACACAAAATTGTGTTAGAAGATACAACACCCTTCAAGCAGTCGTATAGACGCATACCGCCAGGGTTGTATTAAGAGGTGAGGCAACACATTAAAGAAATGTTTGATGCCAATGTTATTCGAGAATCCGAGTCACCCTTCAGCTCCAATGTTGTGTTGGTTAGGAAGCGCAATGGATCGCTTTGGTTCTGTATTGACTGCAGACAGCTCAATGCACGAACTAGGAAAGATGCAGACAATCTAGCCAGATTTGAAGATATTTTACACAGTCTTTCTGGTGCTAAATACTTTTCCAAACTTAACTTTAGGTCAGGTTATTTAAATGTAGAATTAGGGGAAGAAGATAAGTCCAAAACTGCTTTTAGTGTAGGAAACCTAGGTTTCTATGAATGGAACCAAATGGAATTAGGACTTTGTAATGCACATAGTACTTTTCAGCGACTTATGGAACGCTGTATGGGGGACTTGCACTTAAAGTCCTTGACGACATTCTGGTCTATTCCAAAACGTTTGAGGAGCATGTTGAAAGGCTCCAATTCGTATTTTCACGTCTTGCTGAAAATGGTTTGAAGCTTAAGCCTTCCAAATGTGAGCTCTTTATGCCCTCTGTTGTTTACTTAGGCCATGTGATCAGTGAAGACGGTATCTCCACTCACCCAGAAAAGACCAGTGCCGTTACAAGTGGCCTACACCCAAAAACATTAAAGAGCTCCGGCAGTTAATTGGCTTTGCTGGTTTTTACAGAAGGTACGTATAGAACTATGCTCAAATTGTTGAACCTCTCAACGACCTTCTGAAGGGCCATGATACCACTGGCAGAGCCAGCAAGCACAAGAAACGCTCTTAAAAGTCCACTAAACCAGCTATTTGGTCATGGGGTGAAGCTCAAGACCAAGCATTTCAGACAATCAAGGACAAACTCACGTCCTCTCCAGCACTATCATATGCACAGTATAACCAGCCCTTTATACTGCACACAGATGCCATGGTCTTGGTGCTGTCTTATACCAAAAGCAGGATGGGGTGGAAAAGGTTATTGCATATGCTAGTCGTGGATTGAGGCCATCAGAGAAACGCTACCCAGCACATAAGTTTGAATTTGTAGCGTTAAAATGGGTAGTTATCGAACAGTTTTATGATTATCTTTTCGGTAACAAATTTGTTGTCACAACTGATAACAACCCACTGACGTATATGACTACCACAGCTAAGCTTGATGCCACAGGCCACCGCTGGCTAGAAGCACCGGCTGCATACAATTTTAACATGAACTACAAACCTGGTAAGCTGAACATTGATGCTGATTGATATGGTCCAAGCCATTAACCAGGCATCTGACGTAGGAATACCACTAGCTGAATGTATAGCTATTGGTGTCTGTCCTCTTTCTGCAGAAGAGGCCAGACCTCAATTGCCACCTGCCTAGAGGACTGACTGGAGTAAAGCCCAGGCTCAGGATCAGTACCTGACTAGAGTACTTGACCTCTTAAGTATTGAGGATAAGCGAACCACTTCTTTAGATGGTCAAGCTGTTAAGCAACTTGTTTTACCCAGTGCATTCAGGGAACAAGCCCTCAAAGGTGTTCATGACGACGTTGGGCACCTGGGTAAAGACAAGTCACTGTGGTTGGCCAGGCAGCAATTTTATGGGCCTCGCATGGAACGATATTTAGACCTAAAAATACAGGACTGTTCTAGGTGCATTGTAAGCAAATGCCCCCAACAGACTGCTGGTCTGGTAAATATCACTACAACTAAGCTCATTGAGCTTGTGTGTATGGATTTCCTTACATTAGAGAAATCTAATGGTGGTTACGAACACATTTTGGTGATCACGGATCATTTCACAAGATACGCACAAGCTATCCCATGTTATAACCAGACAGCCCATACAACAGCCAAAGCCCTGTATAACAACTTAATACGATTTTACTCGTTGTCATAACGCCTTCACATTGATCAGGGACATAATTTCGAAAGTCTGGTGATCCAAGAACTCGGCAAGATAGCTGGAGTTTCAAAATCCCGAACTACTCCCTATCACCCCATGGGCAATCATGCGGAACGGTTCAATCAGACACTTCTGAAAATGCTTGGGACACTAGATCCTGCCCAGAAGCAAGATTGGAAATCTTTTTTAGGCCCCATGGTGTAAGCAAAGTGTACGAAATCAGGCATTTTACAACCGCAAGGTTAATGCTACCAGTATTGAGGTCAGTGATAGAGTTTTAGTTAGAAAAAACTCATTTTGACGGGAAGCACATGTTGGCTGACCGATGGGAATCAGAACCGTATACAGTCATGGAAATCCTAAACCCTGACATACCAGTATACAAGGTTAGGCGAGAAGATGGCATTGGTCCTGTCAGAACTTTGCATAGAAATCGTCTTCTCCCTATAATGTCATTTCCCTTGTCCCAACAGAACAACCAAACCACAAATCCCAAAACTAAGTCCCAAAGACCCCAAAAACCTAGACCTGTAAAAAGCTCTGACACAGATAGTGAGAGTTCTTCAGGGCCATACATTTTACCCCAGCGTCGGATTGGTTTCAGGTCAAACAGACACAATAGAGTCCTGAAGGTGTCTTTAACACCAAAGCAGGCCCCAGAGCAGTCTCTGTATAGGGATCCTACTGATAGTTCATCTATCCCAGTTGAACAATCCCAACAGGTTATGGATTCTCCATCCATTAATCAGGCAGTGTGCATGTCCCCAACTGCTGACCAGGCTACTTCTGTTCTTTCAGAACCGTCCGAATTAGCTGATTCAGTTCTGCTGACTACCGGTTTGCAGAGTTCTACATTCATAAATTAAGATTCGTATGTGTTAGAGCCTGTTGAAAATGTTCAGTCTACTTCCGAGACTTCATAAGACTCGAACTTACAACCTGAACCAGTTGGTAGACCCCAAAGAAACTGTAACCACCTGACTGCTTTGGAAAGTGGTTTTAACCTATTCGTGCCAATACTGAATTTAAAAAGGAAGTCTATTTTTTCTTTATTTTTTTTTATTATTTATTATGTTTAAATTCAGTATTCTTCCATACTAATTGTATTGCTCATATTATGTGAACATAAGTCTATTTTAAATTTTATTTTTACAATATGTATATAATGCAATTATTGGGTATAATTGAGATAATTTAATTATTTCATAACTGTACTTAAATTCAGCAGCCTGTGTTGACTATTGTGTTTATTTTGCCATACATGAGTAACATCCATTCTGTTTACTTGACTGACATCAAGGTCAGCAGTCAGCTGATGAAACAGCTGATCCATTGATATATAGGTCATGGCCTATTGAATTTCCAATACTACTTAAACACTGTGTCACCACTGTGGTGGAAAGTGTACTTCAGTATTTTCATATGCTGTTATAGTTAAAGATGTAGTATAATTAGAATGGATAAAGTTGTTTTAATTTTTATGTTTTAATTATAAAATGTCAGGAAGCAATTTTCTCCAACAGAGTGAGTATGTAAAAGGGTATTCACTACTAACTTATTGATATTTTACTAACCACTAATCCAATTAGAGAGTGAAAAGTTTCAGCGTGAGTGAATATTTGTGAACTGTTTTTACTAATGTCGGTCCCATGCTTTTATAGTGAGATGCTTTAATCTTTAATCAATATGTGTAATAGATTTTGCTATCTTAGTTCATTCCCTTTTTTGACTTTGTAGAACTAAGGTCTCTCTTTTTACTAATGTCGGTCCCATGCTTTTATAGTGAGATGCTTTAACTTTTAATCAATACGTGTAATAGATTTTGCTATCTTTGTTCATTCGCTATTTTTGAGTTTGTAGAAGTCAGGTCTCTGGCATTTACCATTTGCCTATAGAGTAACTTATTTCATATTAAAACTATAGTGATTGGTCACTGGTGAGTGTATATATTTATTATTATATAATTGTATTGAATTGATTTGCTATGTATTTTTATTTAATTCTTGTCCTGAATTAATTAATATGTATTACAATGATTTATTGAAATTACTATTTTTATCATTGTAAAATGTTATATATAGTATTTGTTATTGTTTCAGGCCATCGTTTATTCCATTACAATTAAGCATCATACGAATAAAGAGTATGACTATACCCACGAGTGGTTTTGATATCACACCCTGCTACATATTGTAGAAGATGAATTTCTTTTTTTAATTGTTTGCCCACTATATTCAATTTTACGTGTTAAATACATCCTAAGTATGTATTTTGAAAACCCAAATTTGCAATCATTTTACAACTTATTGTCGTGTCAAATTTTAATAGTTCTTTTATATCTAATTTGCATTTAAAAGCAACGATATTAAAATCTGAAACAAATACTACGGTGTAGCTAAAGAAAGATCTAATTTTAACAGATGTTTTGTTTGTATTCCGAACGCGAATGGTAATGTACGGACGGCTACGGATTTCGTCGAAATTACACGGAAATTAACAACATAATGATGGGTCGAATACCTTAATAATACTGCACTGTTTAATTACCATGCATTCAAACTAAGAAATACGTTTGTTTCATACTGACTACGTTATAATTATATGCATTATATTTATATACTGGCATACTAGTATGAATAATACTATAAATACATAATCTGAGTATTGGTTTAGTTACCAGGCTTTTATACTGTGAAATAATCTTGTTTCAGAATATGTTATACATACTGATCATGAACGTAATTCCGGCGACTTTGTTTTTTAGCTCACCTGAGCACAAAGTGCTCATGGTGAGCTTTTGTGATCGCCCTTTGTCCGTCGTGCGTGCGTGTGTGCGTCGTCAACTTTTCATTCAAACAACATCTCCTCCTAAACCGCTTGGCAGATTTTCACCAAACTTCACAGGAACGATCCTTGGGTGGACCTCTTTCCAAGTGTTCAAATCTTTCCGGTCCGCTGCATATGTAGGTCACCAGAGCTAAAAAATAGATTTAAAAAGTGAAAACTTTAAAAATCTCCTATGAAACCGCATGGCTCAGAGCTTTCATATTTGATATGTGACATCCTCTAGTGGTCCTCTACTAAGATTGTTCAAATGATGCCCCTGGGGTCAAAACTGGCCACGCCCCAGGTTAGATACCAGTAAATCCAATTCCCATAGGGTCCCATTATAAAACGGCAAACTTCCCAAGCATTTTTCTAGCATTTTCTTTATTTCAGATTGTGCAAGCCTGGTATCAACTTAAAGATCAATCTGTCCTCTCTCAAATTTTGCAATAAAAAAGATATGTCATGTTACTTCTAAGAAAAGTCACCTCACTTGAATGCAGGCACCGGTACAAAACCGGGTTTCGGCAGTCATATTTCGACAAAAGCCCCATACCACAGTAAACACCCCCCAAAAGTTCACCTTTCAAGTTAGCCTCCGATGAAATGCACCAAAATGTTGCAGACACGCATAGGATATTAGAAATAACCACACAAGGTATTTCTGAGATTGCTAAATGGCTTTTATGCCAGAAGAAAAGAGGAACTCTTTAGTAATAGGCACTACTTTTGAATGTACCACGGATGGATACACAATGATTTACTGGTATCTAACCTTGAAGAAAACTCAAAATGTTGATATTATGAAAAAAAAATCTTCTACATCATAATTAACCTATTGTACCACACATGCAAAATTTTAGGTCGATCCGCTACGTAGAAATGCTCCTAAAACGCATTTGAGTGTGACACATGATAAGCCATCTGGCTTGCGTTTCAGTACTTGGATTGTATGGGGAGCGAGAAATAAGATTCGCACCTAAATCACATAAACCAGTCAAAATACCAGTTCATTTAGACTTATTTTAATGCAATGGACAGTAATAAGATATAAAACGTGTAATATTTGCGTATAACATGATTCGATGTGCTGTGAGCTGCAAAAGGTGAGTTTCCGTACTTTTTTTTCATTTTTTTACCCCAAAAAAACAGGTTTCGCTTTAAAATTGTAGATAACGTGTCAGTTACGATATTATTCACATTTATTCCCGTGAAAAGTAATAAACGCAATAAAATAACGCAGTTACATGGTGATTTTATGTATACGTGGACCCTAAAGGGCCTGTCCCTGGTTTTCTTAAAGGTTAGATACCAGTAAATCCAATTCCCATAGGGTCCCATTATAAAACGGCAAACTTCCCAAGCATTTTTCTAGCATTTCCTGTATTTCAGATTGTGCAAGCCTGGTATCAATTTAAAGATCAATCTGTCCTCTCTCAAATTTTGCAATAAAAAAGATATGTCATGTTACTTCTAAGAAAATGCATCACTTGAATGCAGGCACCGGTAGAAAACCGGGTTTCAGCAGTCATATTTCGACAAAAGCCCCATACCACAGTAAACACACCCCAAAAGTTCACCTTTCAAGTTAGCCTCAGATGAAATGCACCAAAATGTTGCAGACACGCATAGGATATTAGAAATAACCACAAAAGGTATGTCTGAGATTGCTAAATGGCTTTTATGCCAGAAGAAAAGAGGAAGTCTTTAGTAATAGGCACTACTTTTGAATGGACCACGGAGGGATACACAATGATTTACTGGTATCTAACCCCCAGGGGTCACATGGTTTATAAAGACTTGTATAGCAAAATGACTTTAAAAATCTCCTCTGAAACCGCAAGGCCTAGAGGTTTCATATTTGGTATGTGACATTGTATAGTGGTCCTCTACAAAGATTGTTCAAATGATGCCCCTGGGGTCAAAACTGGCCACACCCCAGGGGTCACATGGTTTAAAGAGACTTGAATAGCAAAATGACTAAACAAAAATCTTCTCTGAAACCGCAAGGCCCAGAGGTTTCATATTTGGTAGGTAACATTGTATAGTGGTCCTCTACAAAGATTGTTCAAATGATGCCCCTGGGGTCAAAACTGGCAACACCCCGGGGGTCACATGGTTTATACAAACTTAAATAGCAAAATGACTAAAAATCTTCTCCTCTGAAACTGCAAGGCCTAGAGGTTTCGTATTCGGTTGGTAACATTGTATAATGTTTCTCTACAAAGATTGTTTAAATGATGTCCCTGGGTTCAAAATTGGCCACGCCCCGGGGGTCACATGGTTGATATACATTTAAATAGCAAAATGACTTTTAAAATCTTCTCTGAAACCACAAGGCCCAGAGGTGTTATATTTGGTATGTAACATTGTATAGTGGTCCGCTACAAAGAGTATTCAAATGATGCCCCTGGAGTCAAAACTGGTCACACCCCGGAGGTCACATGGTTTATACAAACCTAAATAGCCAAATGACTTTTAAAAATCTCCTCTGAAAGGCCTATAGGTTTCATATTCGCTTGGTAACATTGTATAATGGTCCTCTACAAAGATTGTTTAAATGATGTCCCTGGGTTCAAAATTTGCCACATCCTGGGGGTCACATGGTTTATATACATTTAAATAGCAAAATGACTAAAAAAATCTTCTCCTCTGAAACCACAAGGCCCAGAGGTTTTATATTTGGTATGTAACATAGTAGAGTGGTCCTCTACAAAGATTGTTCAAATTATGCCCCTGGGGTCAAAACTGGCTACATTGTTTATACTGCAGCTCCGTAATTTCAATCAGCCTGTAACACTCAAAAATTAATACACATTCCACATTACACAGACCACATTCCAGCCAGCTGTATACAGTGTGCTATTTTTAGATCTTATGAAACCAGCTAGCCAGTTACACAGTGTTGTGAGAGTGCTTTAGAGAATTGTTGGAGATGACCAATGAAATGCATAGAAAATATTATTCAACAGCATGGTCAATCATGTTGTTTTGTAAGTAAATTAGCTGGATGTAAGGTTTAGGCAATGTGTAAGAAATGTAGTCAATCAGTCTTAGTATATAAGACCGTCTTATATCATACATTTTCAGTTTAGATCTACTACATTGAATTTGTTTACAGGCGAAGTGTTAGCTGTTCTTGTAAGCCATATGCAAACCATGAGCTACTTTTTATATGGGCAATGTTTGCTGACGGGCTATTCCGGGAAACGACCTTTTATGTGGTGGAAAGTTTTCCTTCTTTGTCTATATTGTTCCGGCAGGAGTTTGATCGCTACTTTCACGTCCAGAAATTAGACAGTTATTGTGAACGGTTGCAATAAAAGTTACATACCTGGACAGATAATCCATTCCTAATTAATGTTCCATAAATATTTATATGAAAACTCTTTCATTTTACATGCCTGCGCTATTTAAACCTACACACTATTGCATTTTTAAATAATCTCGCTGTCCTCCAATGTGTAAACTTAAATCGATATTCTGCTACGCTGTAGAAGTGTTACGTCATTCTATAAGTCAGTATCAGGATAGCCTCACTCTGATTGGTTTGAGTGCTAAACGATGCTGCAATTTTGGGAATTTCTACATTCATGTGATAGATTTATACACAAGTTTAAATCGGATTTAAATGCTTGTATTAGGTAAATTTCGGCTCATGTTAATCAGTTTAGGTGTTGTTAAAGTGTAAAACGTTGAAAGATAACTATATTGTTGCAAATAATGGAAATTTAAGAAACTTTAAACTTTTAGGTTTCCACCACATAAATGGTCGTTCGGCGATGAGACGTTGCAGCGAATTTAGCACTATATAAAAAGTAACACTAAATTCGCATTACGTCTCATGAATAAGACTAGCGAAGTGTATATTTGTAATTTAATAATGAAATGCCAAATATGAAATGATAGCATTAGATCTATATCTAGTCTAACTTAAATGGAACTGCACACTTTTTTGTAAGACAAAATGATGCAGCAATCGAGTCTGTGACTCTGACACTGCAGTCTGTTTCACCAGCATGTACAGAAACACGTAGCATAGAGTTTAGTCATCTACTTTAAATCTTTCATTTGTACAGTTTAATTAATTGTGTGCAGCACACAAAAATCTACACACAGATCATGTCTCTCCAGCAAAGTTCTTAATGCTTTGTTGGCAGCAGCCACCCAAGGACCTCTTCTCAGAAGAACAACTTTTTAGTACCAGATATTGGACATGAACACTATGCATCATCAACATGTGGGTGGACATGTTGCAACAGCAGAAACCATGAAGGACAGCTTTCTAAATTTGTGTATAGGGCTTGCACTAAAATGAAATGTTTGTGTTGGATATAAGCGTTGGATAGTGGAAGACCTGAACATTTCAGACATGAAATGAAGTATAAAATAAAGCTTTGTGTTATGTCATTTCTGATAATTTTGTGATAATATGCCAATAACTTCATTGAAAGAGGTTTACATTTAGGTAAACTGTGTCATTATCTATTTCCAGGTTACATTACTTTTGCCACTTATGTTGTTGTTTCCTTGATAATTTTATAGTGTGTGAATTTTATGATTATGTTATGTCATTGGGAAACAAAATAGAGGAAAAAAAACTATATCAAAAGGCTGTTTATTGTTGTGCTTCTGTTAGCTCTGAAGTACTGTAGTTTTTGATTTAGTACACATAAAAAGTTTTAAAAATCAAACGTAGCATGGGGTACCTTCCCCCCTCCCACACCCACCCCCAACCGCGGTTATTTGCCCCTGTGCCTTAGCAAAATCCTGGAGAAAGGCCTGGTATGTAATATTGAATAGTGGTCCTCTACGAAGATTGTTCAAATTATGCCTCTGGGGTTAAAACTGGCCACATCCCGAGGGTCACATGGTTTATATTGACTTGAATAGTAAAATGACTTTAAAAATCTTCTCCTCTGATACCCCGAGGCCCAGAGGTTTCATATTTGGTATGTAACATTGTATAGTGGTCCTCTACAAAAATTGTTCAATTGATGCCCCTGGGGTCAAAACTGTCCACACCCCGGGGCTCACATGGTTAATATAAACGTAAATAGCAAAATGACTTCAAAAAACTTCTCTGAAACCACAAGGCCCAGAGGTTTCATATTTGGTTGGAAACATTGTATAGTGGTCCTCTATAAAGATTGTTCAAATGATGCCCCTGGGGTAAAAACTGGGCACACCTCAGGGGTCACATGGTTTATATAGACTTAAATAGCAAAATGGCTTCTCCTCTGAAACTGCAAGGCCCAGAGGTTTCATATTTGGTATGTGACATTTTATAGTGGTCCTCTGCAAAGATTTTTCAAATGATGTCCCAGGGGTCAAAACTGGGCCTGCCCTGGGGTCACATTGTTTATATAGACTTAAATAGCCAAATGGCTTTAAAATCACCTGAAACCGCAGTGTTTTCGTATTTGATATGTAACATTGTATAATGGTCCTCTACAAAGATTGTTCAAATTATGCCCCTGTGGTAAAAAGTGGCCATGACACGGGGCGTCACATGATTAATATAGACTTATATGGCAAGTGGGCCTTAAAATCTTCCTTGTTGAAACCGTAAGGCCCAGAGATTTTATGTTTTGCGTGAAAAATTGTGTGGTCCTCTACAAAGAGTGTTCAAATGATGTCCCTGGGGTACAAATTGGCCACCCCCTGGGGGTCACACGGTCTATATACATTTAAATAGCAAAATCACTTGAAAAATCTCCTCTTAAACCGCAAGGCCCAGTGGAATTATATTGGGTATGTAACATTGAAAAGTGGTCCACTACAAATATTGTTCAAATTATGCCCCTGGGGTACAAGGTGGCCATGCCCTGTGGGTCACGTGGTTTATATAGACTAAAAAAACATCTGACACTCCAAAGGCCCAGATCTTCATACTCAGGTAAGGCGTTTAGTGCCATTTTCCCTCTTGTTATTAGCCATTATGATGCCTTAAACTCAGGTGAGCGACCTAGGGCCATCATGGCCCTCTTGTTTTTTTAAATCTCACGTTGTACACTACCGATCAAAATTAAACTTCACATCAATAATCCTGGGTGCAAAACTCATATAAAGTGTAAGTTTAAATTGGAATGGACTAGTATAAGGAAACTAAATAAACGGAAATAACGTATACAATTTCCATTTTCCTATCTCATATGTACGTAAATAATCGGCCACTTTTTTGTTTCCTCTCCAATGTTTATAATAAAATAGTTTTTTTTTAAATAAATATCCTTAGCTAAAGAGTAACGAGCAAGTTTTACAAAAATTTAAATTTTAACTAAAAAAAATCCTACAAAAACGACTTTAACCAGTAACACTCCCCCTTAAATTCTGTGTAACTTAAACCAATGTTGGCAATGGTGAACTGCAAATGGTTTCGTTTCTTTTCTTATGTTTAAACATAAATTTTTTATGTAAAAAATAAAGTAAACATGTTTTTAAAATCTGAAGCCAAGGGTTACGTGAGTTATAAATAACTTTAAACATCCTTTAATTCAAGGGAGATAATTCAATTTGAAAATCTTAGTGTATAGCTTTTCTTATTCACCTGTGCTGGTGTATGCGTTTTGTGTCAGTAAGTAAACAGTAAAGGCCGATTATCTTCTGAATTGCGAACTAGAAATGGGACCGGAAAATCCATGGGCTGAATATTCTCGGTATCTTGTGTAACCCCAAGGCTAAGGTATGGTCCTACAATACAAACTTAAGGGAATATCTAGGGTTTGCAATGATGTTGGTATTAAATTCAGCGAGAATTATAAGAAAATCTGAGATAGCCGAATTTAAACCGAAATTACGTCTGGGAAAAACAGTGATGTGATATTTTAAACAGTAGCGGGTATTTCCTATTTCGTCTAATTTTTTTGCTTGTGAAAATTTGTTAACGGATAGAAGAAATAACAAATTTAAATCTGTAATCATGCAACGCCATATTTTCGTTACGTGCGTTTCAGATTTCCCACGTGACTCAATATTTCCTGTTATGATACTGAGATTTCAATTCAAAAGTAAATAACGATATACTTACTGGATTCGAGAAATATGTAGAATTCTGTTGCTGTAAAAAGTTATTTTGCTAATAATTTTAAAACAATATTAATCTTTATCGCAAAAACGCTTTTTGAAGGTTGGCCGAATATTTACGTACAGGCCGGAATAACGTTCATGGATGACCAGTAATTAGATATGTACAATATAGTGTACGTACTATTGATACATGTATAATATGATCAGTTGGCTTCTGTAACAATGTATGTGTATTGTATATGATTCGGAGGTCATATACCATAATAAAATACTTACTAAACCTCCTGACCATGAATGCGTTTTCGGATCAGTTAAATAGGCCCTCAAGATGCACAGCTTGTGTAGACGCGCATTTGAAAAGTTAGCAGAAGTAAGCCTTTGTCACCCGGTGTGACGACGATCCGTCAATGCATGCTGTAAGTAAAGTCAATTCCAGTGACATCAAACGAGGGGTGAGTGGCATCTTGCAAACTCTTGTCATCCAATAGGAGGAGAAAAATCAGGTTTTTAACAGAAGAGCGACTGGTCCAATTAGTTATGCAACACTAGTAAATTATGCGCGAATCTAGAGCTACAAATATTTTTTATAACGTTTCCTCGTTATACATATGTGCATTACATTAAATGTATTTGAGACATCGGTTTATTTGTTATTGCTACGTATTTCCATCAAGTTGACAGTGTGTATTGCCACTAACATAATAATAATACTAGTTCATAAGAACTGTATGGCAGAAACAGGAAAACATACACATACATACATAAACGAACGGGACAAAAATTTACATAGAGATTGACATGATAATTTTACATATTATATAGTGTAATAACAATCTATCCGTAGATATATTGAAGCAGCTAAAGATAAGTTTGATTCAATCGACATTTATAAGTTTCTATCAACGATTTATAGTAATCTGGATTGTTTCACCAGTACTGCTTGACATTACATATACATGTCTTTTAATATCAGACCACGATGAAATTATAAATATGATAATTTTATTATATAACATAAATGGGCAATACAAATTCGTAGAACTGTATTTAAAAGTATAAATTATTAACTTCATTATGAGATGTATGATTAAAACAAATCAGTTTGGGAAAACGAAAACACAGAGTGGGTATCGAACTCTCAACGTCGGAGTCATAAGAACAGTCATTATGACAATTGACAGCGATCTAATTATCTCCGATGTTCTGAATGGTGAGAAGTATATGTTCAAACTATGGCCATAGAAAATACAATTTTGACATCAAAACGTAAACAGGAAATGGGCCAAACAAACAAGACCTAAATAATTATGTATTTTTCTAAGGATGCCTTAACATTTTTTATTAAATATATACATTTTTTATCTTTTATTATATGTCAGTATTAATAGCTTAATCTTTTACTTAGGTTGCCCTTTGGGCCCTTCCCATATACATTGTCCCTTTAATTTATTAAATAAACAGTTTTACATAACTGAGTCAAGATTATTTAGGTTTATTTACGATTGCCAAATTATAGTTCAATGCTTTTTGTTTATTATGCAGTGACAATAGGAATCTACCCATTTCACATAAAACAGCTTCATTATAAGTCTCAGGTTTTAAAACAGGATTATTATTTTCAGGTATTTCGTATGGTGGCATAGAACTGCCTTACGATAACCACATAAGTTTCGCGATAATTATCACGTTAACCACTTAAGTATCGTGTTATTTATCTTGTATCTTGTTAGTGTTCGCGATAGTTTTCTTTTTCATTTATTTTCTGCTTAACTGAAATGTGGCCTGAAAGTGCCCCAAACTGACACCAGGATTTCAGTTAACAAAAACATAACATTAAGTGGTAACAGGAATATTAACGTGTTATGATTTACGTTAGCAGATAAATTTCATGATACAATTCGCGTTAGTTAGATAATTCAAAGACCTAGAAAATGTAACTTATGTCACTTATAGGCACTTTTAGGTCATTTAGTTTAATAATAAATTATCTAACAGAAACATTTTCGTAAACGGTAACTTAATATTCAGATAAATATCGCAATAAATAAGTAGTAACACGAATCTTTTCGCGAACGCTAACTAGTTAACGTGATATTTTTCGCGAAAATTATGTGGTTAACACGATACTTAAGTGGTTAACGTGATAATTATCGCGAAACTTATGTGGTTATCGTAAGGCGGTTCTATGCCACCATAATTTCATAAAGCTATTTTGTGTTGGATTTGATATCTACTATTGCAATGGCTTTATGTCGATAAACGTTGGTGGTATGCCTTTAAAGCTTACTCGATTCCAATGTAATGACATTTCATGCCCGGATAAACTACGCTATATAAAAGTTCAATACAGTTGTTTATCTCTGTCCATGTAATATTGCACATGCGTTTTCGTTTGTGTTATTGTTTTATGGTCAATTATTTAGACGAATATAAAAACAACTCAATTCAATATATTTTACAACGAATATGCATTTAAGAATAAAGTCAGTTCATACTTTAGAGTATTAAATGACAATCGATGATAATCCTTAATAAGGTGTTAACTTATGTCCGCACGTGGTATTCAAGTATCACCTTACAAACCCACCCATTTGAACCATTTGAAAATGTTTGATAGGCAAGAAAATATCGCATACCTGCTGGCAATAACTTGCTAGACTGTGTACCGATCAACATACCAATATTATGATATACAGTAGAAGCGGTACGTACTGGCAAGGCATTTATTACTTAGGTACTTGAAATTGCAGATGTAAGTGATCATTCAAAAACAGACATCGATCTTTTTAATATATATAACTAATTTTGGAGTACTTTTTATAATCATTTGAAACGTGCAATATGCACACTATCATTGTTTATAGTTAGCTAGTTTATCCTTAAGGCTTCATTAATAAAGGCATAACAAAATGTGTATAATATTTGAATAATATACATGTAGCTAATGTGTTTTTCAAAACAATGTTCGGTATAATACCATGAATATTTTTGCAACGGAGAGGTGACATACAGTGGTCACATTTAGCACACTTTTGTTGAGGAAACAACATGTTCCCTTATGTTATTATAATGTTTTCAAATGCTTTGCATTTTTCATTCTACCCTTCAAATACGCGCCTTTAAATTGATTTACTTCATTAGCAAACGGAAGTGCAACATCTGAAAGTATATCGACAATTACACTATACAGAAGATAGAAAGCGTAATATATAAGGTCTCCCATACGATTAAATGATATGTTACTTTTTTTTCATAAATATCAGAAGATCTTGATAGTATATACAACTTGTTTCATTGGTATGTAAACAATGCGTTCATTCTGTTTTTGCGACTTTAAGAATGTATCCGCAGACACGTTGACGAAATGCCAAAATATCGAAAGTTGAGACTCTTGAGACATTTGTCATATGTTACTTTTTTCGTGGAAACTAAAAGGTAACACACTTACACTTATATCGTGACAAAATGTGAGACATTGTATCAAATCCTGCGTGTAAATTGATTTCAAAACAATCGAAACACAATATTCAAAATACAGAAGTCATTATAGTAATAAACCATTTAAACTAATAATAATAAAACAACAAACAAGCATGAATTGTGAATAAAATGTAATTGATGTATTAGTGTGTAGTTGTTTCCAAACAATAGGTGCAAATTAGGTAATCGATGAAATGCACATTGAACACAAATGAGTCGATATGGGGCATAAAGTCAAAAGTGTTCATATCAATCAACTATGAATTAAGCCGTACAGTATGTGTGAATGTGTCATTAACGTTCAATCAAACAAAGGAATATATACAAACAGCAACCGGAACATTTCGGAAGAATATCTTGGTTTCTACTCGTTGTGCGCTTTTAGGTTGGAACAACAGACACGTAGGCGATAGGGAAATATACAATTTTCAAATTTCTTCAGTTTTATTGACAAATAGATTTCGCGCAACAAATCATGCCACAACGACCTTGACAATGACTACAGGCTATTCTGAAATTACCAAGCAAAATCTTTAAAAATGTTAGCGCATTATGCCGGTTTGTATTGGAAATTAATGTGTTGAGTATTCACAATCGTGCATGTTAAATTTGAAACAAAACTTGTCTTTAAACTGCTATTAACAAGCTTTTAGAGGGGCAAACAGGCGTTTACGGTCACACGTGATATGCACGGCATTGTCTGCATTCTAATATAGTTCTCTTTGTTCTTGTTTAGAGTAACTCAAATGACCGATATGGAATAGATCTATGTCCAATTAAGTGCATGTATAAAGCTATTACTAGCTCGCGTACCAAATAGATATACTAGAATAACTCCCTAAACCAGGTTTATACAATATAAATCAATAGCTAAGAAGAAAACGAAACACATGCAAAATGCATACATATGTTAAAAAGAATGTATTTTAAACCACAATATTCTTAGTATGAAACTTTATAAATAAAGGCTTGGATGTGTACACATGAATTTTAATGGTGTACACTAGGTGCTTTTATAAAATTAGTGGTTCTACTGAAAATAAAATAACAAATGGTACAATTAAATCATCGTGTTTGATATTGCACTGAATAAATATCTCAGTGGTTAGTTTGCAAATATGTAATCCTGATGGCGAGCTAGCCTGTAAAGTGACAGAAAAAATTTCTATATGTAGCACAGCAGCATGTATTATCTGAAGTTTCTCATAAACAAATGAATGGAATTAAATAAATGTTCATTGTTTTTATATACAAGTAAAATTTACTTATTTCCAGAATGATTGGCTCTCCATTTTTGTGATAATGAGTCTATTTTATTGCTGGCAAAAATTTAATTACGCATAACTTCTACAGGTTATTTTCTTCCAGCAACCACAGGTACAATCAGTAGGATATTTTCTACATATGCCTCCTGTCCACAATTTGTCGAATATAACTGGCTTGAGCATGGCAATGCAACAACATTGTGGATTTAATTCTCAAAATAAGTATATTTCTAACATGATCTTATTATTCGAATACACATTTATGTAAATATTAACATACAATATGTTATTGAAATCAATTCATGCGATTTACTTCAGAAGGCGATAAGTAGAGCGATGACTAAGCTCAGCTTCTTCATTCGATTTCTGTAGAACCCTTAGAGAACATATTTACCCAGGTAGGAAATCATACCTGTCTAAATCAATAATTGACGTCAATAGATGGCTAAATAAAAAATTGACGTCAATATATTTTAATAGCTTGGGGTATTTAACAAATTGTTTTATAGCAATTGATATGCGACCAAGAGTCCATATTAACCAAGTATGGGTTCAGCAGTCCAGTGTGTGGAAATTTGCCAATATCTTTCAAGTGAACAATATATATATATATATATATATATATATATATATATAACAAAACTGAAAACACGTACGTCGCATGGGTTAAAAAAAATGCATTTATTTGAAATATGCCGACCGATTTCGCCAAGCTCATCAGGGCATATCACACATAAATAATAACGTCAAAATTGTCAAAGTAACGACGTCAATTAACAACGTCATTTCTGTTATGACGTCAAATATCACAAATATTATAAGAAATTTAACAACGGCTTAAATAAATCAATGAATTGTTGTTCTTTAGCTAACCTAGCTGAAACAGCGGCCGAATATAGCTTATAAAAAGGAAATAGTTTACATGTTGGTTCTAATTTTGAACATTCATCAAGATGTTTGCTTAAAGGCATTTGTCTTGTTGAGGGGTCCCGCATTTGTTGTTCATGTATAGTACGCCGATTACGTAATTTATCACCTGTCTGTCCAATGTAATATTTTTTACAACCACTACACACTGAAACATAAATAATTTTTTTTAGATCACATGACATGTCTGTTTTTATTTTAAATATTTTGCCATTAAAGTCAAAAGTATTTCCTTCTATAATGTAACTACACAGGCAGCATCTCGGATCATTACACTTTGTAACAGTAGGCTCTTTTGTAGTAAAAGTGGATTAAATAAGTAATTGTTTTAAATATGGCGGTTGTCGTTTACTCTTTATTATTTTTGTATTTTGTATAATATTATTAATACCTAGATCAGTTTTGAAAATGTCAGTTATTTTTTAGTATGCCAAATACTTCATTATTTTGCGGATTGTGAGTAGAAATGAATGGAATTATATTATTATTTTCCTTAGATGTCTGTGTCGGTAACTTATCACGTGGAATAGAAAGAGCGTTTTGGATACCTTGCATTATGACAGTTTCCGGGTATTGTCTTTGTAAAAGTGATATTTGCAGATCTGATAGTCGCTTCAGTTTAAGCTCGTGACTGGAGACAATAGTACAAATTCTTTTAGCAAGTGTATACGGAATTTAGTGTGTTTATTATGGCATGATGTAAAGGTAAGATATTGTTTTGAATCAATACTTTTGTAGTAAATGTCCGTGATATATATATATATATATATATTGTAACAGTATACCGCCTCACTAGCAATGTCAGGATAGGTCACGGCGGTAGTATACCGTTGGTAAGGAACGTCGAGGGCACCGACAAATAAATAATAGCCATTCGTCATAACCCCGCGTCGAGGAAACTGACAAACAGGTATATGGGTGGTAGTCCTCATTCGCCTGAGTACTTCTAAGTCCCCACCCACTTCTTGACCTCACGCCTGAGGTTGAGTCCATCGGGTTAAACGAAAACGAAGCCAATACAAGTTTCAACAATAGTTGATATTTTATTCGCCATCCATGTTACAAAAATAAAGTATTGAGCCGTTGGCCGCCCACAAATATTAACGTCTGAACAGAACAGCAACTTAAACGAGGAAGGACCGAGCTTATGCACCGCGATCTTCGATTTGTACATGTAGTTAATTATAAGGTTACATAATAAATAGTAGGGTATAGTTTTTTTAATATTAAATCATAAATGGAGGAGCTATCATTTGCTTGAACATTCTATTAGCCGTGATGTTAACGTACAGTAACTATTAAATCAGTAACTATACTGTAATATACCTTAGTTGTTGCAGCAACAAGTTATCTATCGGATGTGTGAACTCCAGAAAGATGTCAAGACTGAGTTCTGAGCTCGTATTTATAGGTTCCGACTTAGATACCACGTGACCAAATCAACCAATGAGATCATCGGCTTAGAACTATCAAATGTGCTCAGGTCCATTCCTTATATAGTAATACAAAATTTATAAAGAACATAATATGTACGACTCTTAGGTTCATATAACAGCTTTTGTGAAAAGCAGTATTTACAAATAAACAGCTGAGTTTAAATGTATCGAATAAACAAACGCCGACTAAAATACATGTGTGGCGTATGAATAAATGAGCAAGTGCAGACTCCGCCCTACAAGAAATAACAACTGTTTACATTAAAATACAATATTCCTAATACACAATAAATTGCCAGGCTGTATCTCGGCGAAGTATCTAAATACATTAATAAGCTTATTAATAAATTATGAAAACAGTAATGTTAATATTCATCAAACGCCGATATATAGTGTATACACAAAAATAGTTCTCGCGTGATCTTGTACATGGCGGTCATTTTCGAAGACGCTTAGACCAAATATTTCCAAGCGTTTTAAATGTTATCGTTCAAAGTAACATTTCGTAGTCTGAACAAACATAATTATATACACAGATTTGTTCCCCATAAGAACATAAGTTTAAGAGTTGAGTTTAACCTATGAAACCCAAACATTCTAATCAAGCGAACCAAATTCAGTATTTGACAAAACACAGTGACAAAATAACAAATTACGATATTCACTAAACAAAAGAGCTACGATGGAGATTTCGGTTGGATTCAATGTGATTCATCCGTAGACTATCCATGTATTTTCCGTCCGTGTGTTACGAATGTTTATTATGTTGAGAAATTCACAATGTCACATATTTCCACGAGTGGTACAAATGTCTAGTAAGGAACTTTTCCTTACACTATCATTTCGTTAAATGATCCAGATGACTTAACCTTTCGTCCAATAGTCGCTGTCCCTAACTGTGAAACTAGTCGATTAAGTAATTTACTAGATATTCTCCTGGAACCATTTGTACTTATATATGTCGACAGTAACGTAAAAAATAACATAGAATTTCTAAAACATATACCTACCCAAACTCCAGAGGACACGACATTAGTATCTTTTGATGTAATTAATTTATACTCTAATATACCACATGTTTTGGGGCTAGAAACTATTGATTATTGGCTTCAAACATCCCTGAATCACTTAATGAACGCTTTTCACAACAGTTTATTAAAGAAAGTATACAAATAATTCTTGAAAGTTGCAATTCTGCTGCCCTGGGAGCCGTTTCATCAATGGTTGCAGCGCAGTTGCAATTGCAAATGCAAGTTGCAAGTTTTTCTCATCGATTTGCAACCCGTAGACAAAGGCGTTTCAACAATGCGGTCGCAAATTTCAATAGGTTAAACACCACTTATTCCGTATTCCGTGACGTCATTTACGCGCGCGACTGTCAGACGACCTGTAAACAAACATGGCTGCCCGAGCGGCAAACTGGTCGAAGTCCGAGGTGGAGGTTTTGGTTGATGGTTATGTCGAATACAACTCCATTATAAATGGGAAATTCTCGAGCTCAGTGACGCAGGAAACCAAAGATTTGAAAATGAATGCTATAATGGAATTGTGAGTATTTTGTTGTAACTTATGTAACCAAAAAACTAGATGTCTCAAAATCTTGGTTTCTTTGGTCAGGATAAAACTTTATCAAAGTTTATGTAAAGCAGGCCTCTGTGCGGATGGCGTTTTCGTCCATGCATCAGTTATCACCGATGTAATAAGTTTTGATAGGAGTTAAAATTTAAAACGGTAAACTTATAGTGAATAATTTTTAATTTGGATTATTCAACGAGTTTATTTTGGAATTATATAGCATTTTATCCGCACATTTATTTAGGATCTGTTTATTTTATGCTGGTTAAATGCATTCTAAATATAACCAGATTTAGTGTATTGAACTGGCAAAATTAAGTAGATTAATGATTATAATTATAGTGATCTTGTCAGATAAAAAAATATAGATACATGTGATTTTAGACCTATGTGGTGAGTAATGAATCATTATTTATATGTTCATGTTTATCTAGTGTAAATGCAGTTGGTGGAAATGCACGGATAGTCGACGACTGCAAGAAGAAATGGAATGATTTGAAGGTATAAATGATTATCAATATGCTTAAATAGTTTGAAGTTGTAATTTAAGATATTACGGTAAAACATATTAAAATTAAAATTTATTTTGTTTCATTATCGATGAAAAAATAAAAACAATTCAAGTCAAGAAATGTACTTTCTACCAAGATACAAAATACATACAATTTCATTATCAACAAGTTGTTGGACATTAAGTTCTGTTAACATCATACATGGTTTTCCCAATGCAAAGTTGTAGTGAAATTATATTATTGTTTTATTGTAATTATAATAAATACTTCTGTAAATCAGTGCAGAAGTGTGGGCAAGGCCAGGAAACACAAAAAAGAAATGCAACAGACTGGCAGTGGAGATGTTGGAGAATCTCTTAGGGATCTTCAGGAAAAGGTGATTTTGCCATTTGAATCTAATTAACAAATTTCAAAAAGCATTTTATTAAAGTAAACCTATTTATTTTAGCTTGATTGTGTTGAAAGCCAAAAATATTGAGATACTTGCGAGTGCATTACTTGTGAAGAACCAATACTTGTGTTATGAGAGAGAGATCCTTTGAACGCTCCCAGAGTAGGGATTGGACTCCCAGTCACAATGCAGACACCATGGCCTTTAAAACAGAATGCATTGTATTAACTTTTATTAATTGGTATTTTATCAGAACCATTAAACCTAATGGAATTTTTTTTTAAAGTTTTATTACCATTGTTTGCATAATGAATTATATTCCATAATTGCATATTGTTGAGACATGTATGATGTTAAATCTCAATGTTATTATTTCTTTTGTAATACGTACTATCCACTGTACCCAGTGTTGTAATTACTGGTCTTGCGGGAAATGACACAGGTCCCATAGGTACATTTAACTTTTCTTTTATTAATTTGTACCCTAAGTTATTTTGTTTTGTTTGTGTAATTAAATTTTCTCATCAATTATATATAGTAATATAGTGTTTTCTGTGGTTGGTTCAGTTCTTAATACCAATTTCTAAATAACGTCAGTAGTAAGCACACAACTCCAGTTCAGTTCTTAATAATCTTTACCAGAATAATACTATCATTGTCTAACAGTACACACAATATCAGCTATCCGTGGATCACTAAGGATCACAAAGATCAGGATCATGATCAATCAAGATCAATATGGAAAAAGCCCAAATATGGTTTGGACTTAACAGAATCAATGACTCTGCTTTCATGTGCCTCTACTCTCTGGCTCGTGTACGTTAAAGAATATTCAGAAGTACGGTAATTGTAACTTTGCATGTACAAATATTCAGCTCGGTGACACAATTGCTGCTCACACCTTGACTGCCCATAACACAATGAATATAGATTTTAAAAAGAGTGGGAAACAGTCACCTGACTAAACAGGTTTTAAAATTGATCAACTGTGACAAATGGTCAGTCTGGTCAAAGGGAGATAATAAACTACTCTGTCAGAGTTATTGGAAAATTCTACCTGATTATACAAAAGATCATAAAATGGAATCATCATCTTTAAATGTTTAACCATTTTATGTTCGCCAAATTAAATCCATGGTCAATCATTTGCATATTGCTCTTTCAGAAAGTTCAGAAGAAGATACAACACCGGCTGGTGAAGAAGGTACTGTACTGCAGTTGTTATTGTTTTTTTATTTAAAAATTACTACTAAATAATTAATCAATAAAAAAATATACATATCGCGGTATTTGTAAACAAAATATTTGAATCTGATGGACTATGTTAAACCTTTGAGGTGCTATCAACTACAATGTTGTGAAAAAATGCAAAATTTTTGTCATAGTCCCTGACATTACGAGATAACTTGATTATAAGTCACACATCCATAGCTATTGCATAACATGTAACTGACACAACTGTTATAATTCATATAACAAAGTAACGTTAGTAATAATTCATTACCATTATTGATTATTTTCTCGTATCTTTATAAAAGATATGCAATACTTACACATTTTTTAATTGTTATCACAGAAAGTGTTGTGCTGCAACAACAGAAGAAGAAAAAGAGAAGCAATGATGATGGTAAAATCGAACTTCTATTTTATTTATTTAATGGATTCCTTTATAGGGTCTCATTCTCAAATATGTAAGATATGCTAGTTGTTAGTAGTACATGTATACATACAATAATCTAACAAACATTCATGCGTGCATCCATAAGACAATCAATATAGATACATGAATATAATTTTTATACATATACATGTTATGATTTGTACGTATAAGTCTTTAAAAATGATTCACTTTCCAAAAGCAGATGACAGATAAAATATATCAGGTCCAGTAAACATATGTACCTTTCTGCTCTAAATGGCAAATACAATAAATATAATATTAGGGGGGAAAAAAAAACATTTTGAAAATTACGGCAATGTCCAAATATTTTACTACAGATGAATTAATATGTCAGTGTACTAAATAACTAAAGTAACTTTGACACATTTTGAACTGATTTTTACCATTTCATTGGTTAATAATTGTTTGAATGAATGTTGATTATTGTGTGCAGTGTGCCAGTGTTCCGCTGAGCTAATCCACATACAGAAGCAGCTCCTTGCAGAGGCTGTGCGTAGCAATGGTCTGAACAAGGAGAAACTCATTGCTGGACAAAATCAGTGCAAGCTTGTCTATAATTGCAAGCAAGCAACTTGCAGACAGTTTGTTATATGAATTGTAATTTTTATCGTTTAGTGCATGTGCCTCTGTATCAGACTACACGAAACCTGTAAATCAGCTGTCAGACGCAATGATTTGAAAAGCCTCATGGTGAAAACATTATATACATTTAAAATAATTGTTTATTATCCATTTGGCATAAAGTAATGCGTTAAGCTAATTGTTGCAGTAATAATTCCTTTATTTATTAATTAAAAAAAGATCTAACTGGCATTAAATATTTATAATGTGTGTGATAAATTTTGTCAGACATGCTCATGTTTGTTATACATGTCTGTCTTACAGGTTTCGCGTTGTTTTGTGTGTGTGTGTGTGTGTGTTTGCTGCATTACATTATTAGATCCAATTATTATTGTTTTCAGTATTTCTCTCTTCAGTATTGGATTTATTACATATGTTCATTTAATTGTTCAACATTAACATATTATTATGTTTGTATTTGTGATCTTTTGTTTGACTGATAAACAATTTTATAATTATAAATTTTGTGTTTAAAGGTGTGTGACTGTGAAACATATTATACATGATTTACAAGGTAATCCCATTTAATTAATGGTTATCTTTCAACATTAAAGGACACTAGATTTTCCATATATGTATGTGTCCGCAGTATCATGAGTGTTATTTTTCCTCTTTATATATAATGTATTTTTCCTTTCTTTCTGAATATGTGACACAAATTGAACGTTATAATTATGTGAATAGGTCCCTAAATATTTTCACTGTTGTGTGAAAAGTTGTTCAGGAAAACTTAATATATCTAAATATTTATTTACTTAGGCGTAAAAAAATATGTTTGTTTCAGGTAACATGCCCCAAAAAATTAGGGTAGGTAGGTTGGGATTTTGTGTGTGTGTGTAAATGGTCAACTTGAAGATTCTAAAACTGAAGAAATATTGAAAACATAGCAGTAATATCCTTAAACGTTGTTTATACGTGTATACTATCAAAACAAAACACTTTTTTTATCACTGACATGTTGGCTGTTGATTGTTGAATTTAAACAAAATATTGTCTAATGATGCATTCTCACCTGCTAAGATCAGTGTTTGGCAGGCCGGTCCTCTGATTGAACATCTAACTGCTTGGAGGACGTGGGATGATGACAAGTTTGTATCTGTCATAAGACACTTTACTTAACACAACCATTCCTTAAAAGAAATTTCAACTTTAGGACAGGGCTCCTCACCCGAAAAGAAAGGCAATTTGGTACATTACCATAAACAGGTGGAAGTTCAACATGAGACATGTTTTGTTGACTAACAGAGTGCTCAAGAGGGACTGGATGCTGAAACTAAAATGTTTTGGAATAGCAGGTGGCTTTTCCTGTACAAAGGGAAAAGGAGTTGAGTTGAAACAGGAGCACTCTTTACACTGTCTGGCTTTGAATCAGGTTTAAGAATCTTATAACCCGAAGCAATAAACTTTTCAATCATATCTTGTTCACACATTGCAACAACAACTACATTCCTGCCTTTATCATCCTCATATTCACTTTCAATATCAATTTAAATTACAGTCAAAACTGCTCAATACAAATATCATATTGTTCAATTTTGAAAACATTCACACCTACACGAATATCACTTTCACAATAAATTTTTTGCAGTATTCCTTAATTTAGAAAGAAATACTAATAAAGTAATTAAAACAGCAATGAAATTCAGATTATCAAAGCTGTTATATAATATTTCACAAGAAAAAATGTTTTGCTATCAATTTACCTTGCAACCCCTAGTATTACTAAATAGTTCGGTATAAATATATATTTGGAAATACTATTTAACTTCAGAAACAAATAAATTCAAACAATATAATACACAAACCTTCTGTTTACAATAATTCTTAACAACCACGTGAACTACTCAAAAACCATTGACGTCAGAGGTCAGCATAGGTAACTGGATCTGGATCTGGAAGTGTACACTGCAGGACCGTTTGGTATATACGCAGCGGGCGAGAGATGTGTTAATGAATAACACTGATGGAGAGCTCTTCTAACGCTCTCAACTGTCTCAGCACGCACTATGTAACTGTCAAGGTTATTCCAGTCAACAATTGTTATTGGAAAGAAGGATTGTTTATATTGTTCACTATTACAGTTTATGGCTTTAAAACACTTCTCATGATTTATTGATTGATTATGTATAATGTTTCTGCTAGTATAGTTATCAAATTGTTTGGGTCTGATTAGCTGTTTGCCACGAATTGGGGTCAATTAGGAGTCGATAGGCATTGCTGACAACAACCCCTCAGCCACCTTGTAGAAGAATGTCAGTCGCGCCAACTTTCTTCTATCTTGGAGTGGAGGTACTTCAAGCGTCTTCAACATATTGGTGACACAGCCCTGTTCTCTGGATTTGTTATCACCGGATTTGAATATAGCGGCGCGGCGTAGAACTTGATGCAGTTTGTCGATGTCCTGTTGAAGATATGGGTCCCACACGATTGAGCTATATTCGACTGTTGAACTCACTAAGGATAAATATGCTGTTTTTCTGGACAGTGTTTTAAGTTTCTCCTCAGGAATCCGAGAGTAGAGCTGGCCTTGTTTGAAATATTCATGATGTGGGTGCCAAATTTGAGATTCTCAGTAAAGATAACACCTAAATGTGGGTTTTCTTCGACTTGCTGGAGGAGATGGTTTTCTAGTTGGTAATAATGACTGGATTTATTGTTGATGCTCATGGTATAACATTTCTTTGCATTAAAGATCATGCCCTATGTGAGTGCCCATTCTTCCAACGCATTGAGATCTGATTGTAGTTGGAGGTGGTCCTGTCTTGTCTTGATTTGCCTGTATAGCAGGCAGTCATCGGCAAACAGGTGGGCTGTGGACTTTTGACGCAGTCAGTGAGATCATTGATGTGGCAGAGGAAGGCCAGAGGACCGAGTACTGTTCAATATGGGACTCCAGAGTCGACGGTGACAGATTCGGATGATTCTCCATCAATAACCACTTTCATGGACCTGTTTGTCAAGAAGTCGCGTATCCAGTTGTTTATGTTGCCATCTATTCCGTACAGGGACATCTTGTGGAGAAGACTCTCGTGGGGCACAGTATCAAATGCTTTAGAAAAGTCCAATATAGTAACGTAATGAAAACTTCGCTATA
This sequence comes from Congeria kusceri, assembly GCA_027627225.1. Lineage (NCBI taxonomy): Eukaryota > Metazoa > Mollusca > Bivalvia > Myida > Dreissenidae > Congeria > Congeria kusceri. The sequence continues at coordinate 18,914,930 of CM051027.1, forward strand.
TTAACGAAAATCAAAATGTAGAGTAAAACATATAACAATTTACTATAATATTTATATCTTGGAAAATATTAATAGAAAAGGTACTTACATAAGTATCAAAAAATCCTTTCTCCTAATCGAATTAAAACACTTTAAAAACAATAAAAATCATCACAATTCCGTCCATTTACTAGTCCGGTTCGCACAATTACAAGTTCACAGCTTCACTCCTTTGGAAGATGTACGCGTATTCTTGGATCGGCGGTTCTGGTGTAGTCAATGTTCACAATGTTTAAAATGAATAGGTATTTGGAAAATACCTTGAAAAGTTAATTGCACTTTGAAAAAGTGTCAACTTTTAGAAAAGATTGACCAACAAGTTGATCAATGTAGTTCATGCATCATCATGTACGGCACGTCCACACGATCGTCAACATCAGCCGGTAACTGTGACGTTCTCCACTCGAACCTACGACCTGTGTGATGCTTTCTTTCGGACCGGTTCAAGCACTGGTTAGCGCTTGTAAGTCTGGTGCAGCCACCAGAATGGTACCGTAGGGCCACCACAAGACGGGCATCAATATGCACATGAGGGTTAAAGCTACTCGCTCCAACACTAGCAACTCGCCAAGTTGCCAGGTCTGCCTCTGGGCTGCACCTTCAGATCGCGGTGCAGGCGTTGTTAGGCTCCTCTGACCATCAAACACGTTGGGCGGCATTTGTCGCCGGGTGGTGAAAAGTTAGCAGCCAGTCCGGGACACAAACCCGGGACCTCTCGTTATCAGGGCGAGTGCTCTACCGAGTGAGCTAACCGGGCCGCTTATACACCAATCACCAATCCCGCTTTAGTTCGGTACCGTGACATTCTCCGCTGCCAAGTTGGAATTCGTCCTCGAATTCGAGTCATAGGGAACACTATAAACCTGATCCCGACGAACCCACGGGCAGGTTCTATGGATAATTGCTCGTGTCACGGTCCCACGTTAGGCGCCATTTGTAGCGGGGTCTGGTTATCGAAGAAATGAGCCAGTCAGGTTCTTTACAAGTTTATTGTATATATATTATAGATGGTCTGAAATAGTACATACATCATATTATATATATGAACAATGATTATGTAACCATATTTCAGAACAATACGAAATTATAATAGTATGAAATGAAACCTGTAATAATACAATTATTACAAATTTATAATAATTCAACAGTATAATAATATTTACAAGAGCTGTCAGAAGACAGCTCGCTCGACTATTCTAAGTATTACAGTTGGTACATATATTTTGGATAGTGGAAGGGGCATAAATTTGTTAAAATACAAAATTTTTAAGTGAAGCCTTGTGTAGTTTCAACATTTTTGGAACAAAAAGATTAACCACAAAGTCTATGTAAAAAGTGGGCGTACTCTGTCAAAATACAAAACAGAGTTATGGGTAATGTTGCCCTTGATACTAGAGTTGATGACAAAGGTTACTGCCAAGTTTCAAGTTAATAACTTATGTAGTTGTGAAGTTACTAAACTTTTGAATATAAACTTTAACCAGAAAATCTAAGTGAAAAAGGGGGCATAACTCTGTCAAAATACAAAACAGAGTTATGGGTAATGTTGCCCCTGATACTAAAGTTGATGACAAAAGGTAAGTTCCAAGTTTCAAGTGAATAACTTATGTAGTTTTGAAGTTACCAAACTTTTAAATATACACTTTAAAAAGAAAAACTAAATGAAAAGGAGGCATAACTCTGTCAAAATAAAAAATATAGTTATGGTTAATGTTGTCCCTGATACTAGAGTTGATGACAAATGTTAGTTCCAAGTTTCAAGTGAATAACTTATGTAGGTTTGAAGTAACTAAACTTTTGAATGTAAACTTTAACCAGAAAATCTATGTGAAAAGGGGGAATAACTCTGTCCAAGTACAAAAGAGAGTTATGGGTATTGTTGCCCCTGATACTAAAGTTGATGACAAAGGTTAGTTAGAAGTTTCAAGTGAATAACTTATGTAGTGTTGAAGTTACCAAACGTTTGAATATAAACTTTAAACAGAACATCTAAGTAAAGAGGTGAGTTAATCTGTCAAAATACAAAACAGAGTTATGGGTATTGTTGCCCTGATACTAGAGTTGATGATAAAGGTTAGTTCCAAGTTTCAAGTGAATAGCTTTTGTAGTATTAAAGTTACAAAACTTTTGAATATAAACTTTAACCAGAAGATATATGTGAAAAAGTGGCATAACTATGTCAAAATACAAAACAGAGTTATAGGGAATGTTGCCCTTGATACTGGAGTTGATGACAAAGGTTAGTTCCAAGTTTTAAGTGAATAACTTATGTAGTTTTGAAGTTACAAAACTTTTGAATATAAACTTTAACCAGAAAATCTAAATAAAAAGGGGGCATAACTCTGTCAAAATACAAAACAGAGATATGGGGAATGTTCCCCTGACACTGGAGTTGATGACAAAAGTATATTCCAAGTTTCAAATGAATAACTTATGATGTTTTGAAGTTATAAGACTTATGAATAAAACCTTTAACCAAATTCAGACGCGTCGCCGAGGGTAGTAGGAAAGCTCACCTATTCTTGTCTAAATAGTTCATTCATGCAAATTCTTTCCAGCTGACCATCTCTCATACACTATTTGGACAATTGCTAAAAAAACCAATATTAAAGGATTACAATCAGTATAGCACAATTTAATACCCTGCTACACGTGTAATAGACCTATTACAAATATTTTTTTTATCTTACACATGTGTATGATAACCTATCTAGCATTCCCATTGGCTAGACTCATCACTTATTTACATACGTCATTGGATTGCAAGTACTCTTCCGGATGTCGTCATCGACATTTCTGATTTCTGCAATTGTTTTTTTTACATTGTTTTTTATTCTTGTTGTTTGATATATAATTACATAATATATTTTATCAATCAATATTATAAAGAGCGATTGCGAAATGAAATATGACGAAATGTTTACAGTTTTTTATGAGGAACTATTTTTAAGCGCAAGGATAATATTCCTGACGTTGTAATTCGGCTGTCAAAATATTTGTGTCAGAAACTGTAACAAAGTGAGTAATCCTGCAATTTTAGGCTGCATGTGATGAAAGATATTTGGCACTCGTTGTTATTACACTCGCCTATGACTTTTGTTATGGCCCAGTCATAGTGTAACGTTATTAGGCGCCGTTTAAGTACGTATTTGACACTCTCGTACTGCCAAGTTGTCGTCAAGTTTTACTAGATCTACGCTGTGCCCCGATGTGCTAGCAGTTACTGTGCTATCGCTACGTTGCGTTACATATGACAACGTACCACAACGTGTCATTACGTAGCGTTGCGTGGATGAACGCATTACATAGCGCAGCTAAGCGTTACAATAACGAGAGTGATGCGTGGCGTTTTGTAGTTTAAATGCATCCAATAACGCAGCATAACGTTGCAATTAACAGGACTCTCGTTCTGTTCCCGTTGTGCTACGTAAAGGCCACGTTGTTCTACGTTGTGCCACGTGAACCACTACGTATAAATACGTTGTGGTGTAACGTAGCAGTATTTTGAACATGTTTAAAATTCAGATTTGTGTTTTACGTTGAAATACGTACATGTACATGTATATTCCAACTTGTGCCACGTTAAGGCGCGTTACGGCCACGTTGAACTACGTACCTCTACGTTGCGCAACGTAGCTAAACGAGGCGACAGAAACGTGACACTATGACATGGGTATTAGTAAGTCGCCCAACGCTCGCTTACTAACAAATGTCCTGAACTCGTTTAATATAATATTGTATTAAATGAAAACACGTGCCAGATTCTATATTTATTAGTTACGTCATATTGACATAATGTCTGTATCTTTTTAAAACCATTATCAAGTTTCGATTTCTTACTTACACTATAATAAAATGTTTTGCTGAAAATACAATATGTAAATAGTACACACAAATTAAATAAAATTAACAAAACTAAAATAAATATTAAGAGAACTATAATGCATATGAGAAAGATAACAAACAAATATGTAATTACTAGTTTAATAAAAATACATATTGCAAATGATGGATATTAGAGACATTTATAGATAATTGATCATTTATAATTGTAAGCAACAGCAGTGCGTGATTATTACATTTTTATCTTTGTATAATTTTCTTCAGTGCTTGATCACACTCCCGTCAATTAACGTACTATGCACATTCATCAAAAGTATTCTAACCACAGTTGTTTTTATTTTGGTAATTTGGTGAAACAGAATTGTGTAGCATAATGTAGTCTGCAGTCTACACAAAAGGAGTATTCTAACAAAATATAAATTGGCATGCAATATGCAAACATCAGGCGGCTCACGTGAGCAAAAATCTAAACAATATGTTTAGAATGTTAACACAGTTCATACAAAAAAAAATCCCACAAACATGTTCGTTATTGCTGCACATCAATTGTAACATTTTTTAACTTAATTTCATTAAACAAATTCCATTAGACCATGACACACAAACACTTTTAATGATATTTTAGTAAGCGTAATGTTAAGATCATTGAAGTCATCTACATATGAGCAAGCTATTGTTTATAGGTTAGATACCAGTAAATCATTGTGTGTCCCTCCGTGGTCCATTCAAAAGTAGTGCCTATTACTAAAGAGTTCCTTTTCTCTTCTGTTATAAAGGCCATTTAGCAATCTCAGACATGCTTTTTGTGGTTGTTTCTTATATACCATGTGATTCTGGAACATTTAAATGTATTTCATTAGAGGCTAACTTGAAAGGTGAACTTTTGGGGTGTGTTTAATCTGGTATGCGGGTTTTGTCGAAATATGACTGCCGAAACCCTGTTTTCTACCGGTGTCTGCATTCCGGCAAGATGCATTTTCTTAGAAGTAACATGACATATCGTTTTTATTGAAAGTTTTGGAAGAGGAAAGGATCATCTTTAAATTGATACCATGTATGCACAATCTCAAATAAAGGAAAAGGTAGAAAATGCTTTTCACAGTAATGCTATTAATTGTATGATGCCAATCAAGACATGCAACATAATTGTCCGACAAAGCTGATTTATTTAATAAGACATTTCATGCAAATCTTTCTAAAATATATGTCCAAGAGCAATCCATACTCAATATATTGTCAATATATCTACTAGATTTGTAAAAACTTGGAAGATCTTTAATTTTGTATCTCTGGATTAATTTAGTATACAAATCCGTTCATAACATATGGTGCCCTAAAATGACAGGATACGCTAGTTTATTTTATTTCGTAACTACGAAATTTATTTCGTAAAAACGTAATAATATTTCGAAAACGTAATACTATTGCGTAATTACGAAATGTTTATTGCATATAAACGTAATAATATTTCGTTTAAACGTAATATTTAGTATTTCGTTTAAACGTTATAATATTTACTTTAAACTTAACATTATTTTGTAATTACGAAATGTATCTCGTAAAAACGTAATATTTATTCGTAAAAACGTAATAGTATTAGCACTATACGTTTATTGCGTTTGAACGAAATACAAATCGTAATTACGAAATAGTTTTACGTTTTTACGAAATATATTTCTTATTAAAGAAAAACATTACGTTTAAAGACATAATGTTAAGTTTAAACGAAACAATATTACTTTTTACGAAATAACATTACGTTTTTACGAAATGATATTACGTTTTTACGAAATAATATTACGTTTAAACGAAATTATATTACGTTTAAACGACATGATATTACGTTTGTACGAAATAATATTACCTTTTTACGAAATAATATAACGTTTTTACGAAATACATTTCGTTTTTACGAAATATTCTTACGTTTTTTTCGAAATACATTTCGTAATTACGAAATAAACAAGAAATATTATGTTTGTTTATACCAGTGTACAATGTCAGTTTAGGGGCACCGTACATTAGGATGTAAATATCATGCATTTTTATTATCCCACCTCAAGCAAGTTTTTACAAATATCCCATTTAGTATATGTCAATATGGCTGTAAATGTTTCTGAGAGCAAAATAATATGTATAAATAGTAACTTATTTTGAATGTACCCATCCATAAAAAATCCGCATCTTTGTCACTGATGTATTTAATGTTACGAATACAATCACACCATCTTAACAATTTCCTGAAGTAAACTAATACTGAATGTCTTGAGGAAAGAATATTTCCTGACACCGACTCAAGATAATTCTGAATTGATTTTATTTCAATAAAATAAATGGGTTTTGTCTCAAGTAATCTCATAAAGCATTACACATATTAAAACCATACACTTTACCAAAGTACTTAAATTAAATACGAACATAAAATTATTCTGCATAGTGAGATTTTCGATAATAAACATGCTTGAAAAATGGAATGCTTGAACTCACGACTCAGCAAAAAATAAAGACAGTTATAATGTTATACCAATTGGACGTCATAATGAAATAAAGAAAAGGACAAAGAAAATTATACAAATATTTTTTTTCAGAAAGCGTAAACCATTTTGCCATTATGTAGACCTTACTTCTTTATTATATGCCAATATTTATATCTTAATTTCAGATTAATAAACCATTAAATTATTCTTCCATCATATAACATCGCAAAAATTATCAATCATCCGTACATAACCTGAAAGGTATTGTGAGATACTAAGTGTAGTAAAAGCGAAGTACGTTTTTTTTATTAAACCAAACAATGTATCATCGTCGTACATAACATAAGACAATTTTATCTTACCATTGTGTATAATGTTGCCTGATCACTAATAGTGTCCTCCGCCAGCCTGCACACAAAGCCCTGTTAATGTGGTTACCCAATCTATTATAATACACTATCTATAACAAACACCGCCTGTTTTTGCGTTTAGGCTTGTTCAAGCCAATAGCTAGACAGTGTCGAGTTCTCAGTTAATGATTGGGAAGGGAACCCTTTATGGGCTATATTTACCCGACTTATAATTCATATTTTATTGTGCACTTGCAACATTAAATAGACAGGTATTGAAGGCAAGGGGATATAGTTGGAACTCAACATAATTATGCTGTTGTCTATTGACTATGCTTATTTGATCCTTGTAGTTGTTGATCTGAAATCTTCCTCTGAAATTCAATGAGTTACATTATTGTTTACGTTTGTAATAAGGTAACATTATGTTGAACACCTATATTCAATCCTTATTTTTTTTTTTTTATGAAAATGAAGACTTAATCTACCACGGGTTTAACCGTTTTGCAAGTATTACACAGGTTTACAAACCCAAGAACAGCGCAGCATATTATTGTGTCCATGAAGTTAAAACCATTTTAGGGACTTTTTTAAGTGGAAAACGCAACATAATAACTTCGGATTTATGTTTTATTGAGGGCCCTGATACACATACAAGAATGTAAACGTATTTTGGGTTTAAACACGTGTCAAGGCATACACAACTTCAACATTACAGATTTGTTAGACACTAACCATCCCGAAGTTGAGGAATATATGCCTTAATAAACTAACAGAGCGATAATATCTATCAAACATATCCGTTCTTTGCATACTGAATAATTTCGCCTTTTCCTTTACGCCGGTTAGGTCGGTTGATAAAAATTGATAATTCTCTCCTGTCTAAAGAACTAATATTTATGTGTTCATAAATAAACACCAATTAAACTAAACTAATTATTTGTTGCGCTGGTACCGGCGTGATGTATTTTATGAGATGACGATTAAACAAATAATTCTTCAAATGTGGTTTTGAAATGTAGCAATATTTTACTCGTGCATTCATATACATGTATATATGTATATAGCACCCACAACTACGAGATTACTTACAATCTCGATTAAAAAAATAATGAGAAGGAGGAATAGTAGTAGGAAGAGGAGGAGGAGGAAGACGACAGCGACGACGATGGTGGTGTTTTTTTGAATGGTGATGCGTGGCAATGATGTTACGAACATATTAATGGACCGAATATTTTGAATATCAATATTTTAATATTCGTATAAGTACTCCGCGTTGTTACATCGTAACTGAGTACTTTTGTCCTTACGGACATGAGAAAACAAACCGGTTTTGTATGGTTCAGTGATTGTCGCTATTAAAAGAAGAAAATAGTTGTTGAAATCAGTTCTAGCGAGATCGTCTACGTGGCAACATCGTGCACTCAAAATGGAAAATGAACATGAACACGTCGATCTGATCAGTAGCATCGTCGATGAAAAGTAGATGTCGACCTTAAATGAACACAAGAAATCGATGCTACAAGACATGGAACGCCTCGTAGAAAAGATAAGTGCAAAGACTAACTGTAATCAATTAAATCAGTTTTCGAGCATTGTCTCAGGCGTTCCAATTTTCAAACGTAAATCAAACGAAGAGAAGCTCAAGTACAATTCAAAAATAAAAATTTGTCACTTGAGGAAGCATATAATTTGTTGTCATCAGGAAATATTGATGAATCTAGACAAAAAATCGCTGAAGGTCAGTATTGAAAGAAAATAAAACCATTTTCTATAATTATATTTGAAATTTGCTGGAAAGTTTAGTTTTTATACTTATTGGTGTTTTCATAACACAAACGTTTAAAATAATGTAACTGTTTCATGAATCTGACGACATAAAGTTATTTGCAGCAAAAGCCATGGTCGCACATCGTCAGAAATTGATTCGATTGGCTGATGCATCCGAACTTGGATGGAGATGCGTGACTGAGTATGAGGCAAACCCGCTAGCATCAGACTCCGATGACGAGAAACGCATGTACGGAAGCGGATGCTCGGGCCAACAAAAAGTTGAAAGCGGAGAAATCCAAAAAGTCACGCGGCGCGCGTAACTGGCCTTACCGGAAGCCGGTAGAGTTACCCAGCATCGCAACACAGGGGACAGCGACTCAACAGCCAATGAGGCGACCAGGATTGTGCTTCGCATGTGGCAAGTCGGGTCACTAGAAAGGAGCACCTGAATGCTCAGCGAGCAGCTCAAACAATAAGATAAGTAGTTTTATGTTTGAAAGCTCCTTATCAGAAAAATTAAAAGCACCGCTAATGGCGGAAAACGGTAATATATTGACAGATCTAGAATGCGTAAGCAAAGCCGATACGGATCAAAACGGTCCTAGTATAAAAAATGGATACCGGAAGTTCTCCGGTAAGTAGGCTGAAAGCACACATGATCAAGTTGCAGGAGGCTATTGATAGTAAGTACATTTTAGATGTAGTAAGTTGCGGTTATAAGCTTCCTTATATAAGTGTACCAGAGCATTCCGAAATGAATAACAATTACACATCCAGAGTAAACACTGATTTTGTAGAACAAGAAATAAAATATTTATTGAAGAAAGGTGTTGTTTCTAGATGTAACGGTATACCGCATGTTGTTAACCAACATACAGTGGCTTTTAATAAGACAGGAAAGCCTCCTTTAGTTCTAGATTGTAGATACATTAATCCACATTTACATCAGTTTAAAGTAAAATTCCAAAAAGACATTAAAGTAGCTGAAACTTTGTTTGAGCATAATTCGTTCTTATTTACTTTCGATATCAGAGGGGCATATCATCATATAGATAAATTCACAGAACATCGAACATATTTAGGATTTAGCTACAAAGAGGATGGTGTAAAATGTTATTACGTTTTAAATTCGCTCCCCTTTGGTATAAAAACAGCTGGTCACATATTCTCTCAGATACTAAGAGTTGTAGTAGCATGTCTTAGGTCAAAAGGACTGAATATAGGTATGTTTCTAGATGACGGCATCGGTGGTAGTGTAGAATACGAACAGGCAGTCTATGCAAGTAATTTGACAAGGAAGACTTTGATAGAGTTTGGGTTCTTATTGGCAGAGGATAAATGTAACTGGATTCCCTCTCAGAGAGTAGAATGGCTAGGCCATGTGCTCGACATGCACAAAAATCAGTTGTTTATAACTGAAGACAGAATTACTCGATTAGAGAAAAGCATAGATTCGATTATTTATCTAATAAATCAAACGAGAGACAAAATAGTGCCAGTCAGATTTGTAGCTAGTATTGTAGGACATATTATTTCGCTTCAAAGTGTGATTGGAAATAAAGTTAGATTGCTAACAAGACATTTATACAATGACATAATTGCCAGAGCCAGTTGGGGCACGAAATTTAAACACAATCAAATGTGTTTGTTTAATATTATTGCTGATGCAAGTAGTACAGGTTATGGCATTTTATTGAGAGTTGTAACTTAAATGTAGATAAGCTTTTAGATGATGTCCCAGTTTACGATTTCTATGGAAATCAAAAAATAGAGTTAAACTGCGAAGGCAAACAGAGTACAGGCAATGATACCATAACGTTTACACAGTCGTTGAGATCCCCAAATGAGATCACAGAAGTGAGTAACCTGTTCCCGGAAGTGAACAGCTCGTTCCCGGAAATGTGTAATGTGTTCCCGGAGTGAATACTTTACAAAGAGGCAATTGTAGACAATATCAAAAGCACATTGACAACGTTTGTGTAAACAAGACCGGTAACATAATTTGCGAATATAACTATAGCAAAGACAATAAACCACCGGAAGTTGGTGCTCACGAGATACCGGAAAGATCTTCCGTTTATCACCGTTCCGTAAGTCAGAGTTCTTACGGTAAGGAAACTGCCTCGGATATGGCATGTTCGGGTATGATAAGGTTTCTGGAAGTGGACACAAAACATACGAGAGAGCCCCCGGAAGTGGGCTGTAGTTTGTATAGTATGTTCACGGTAGAGGACGAGATTAATATTTATAATATAAAGTTTGATAAACATTTGATAACAGATTTAGAAGTAATAGGTAGTTGGTCTGATGTAGAAAAAACATGCAGCTCTACTAGGCGTGAAGCAAAGGCAGTTAACAGAATTGTTAAAACAGACGGAAATGCTTTACAAAATTCGTATATAAAAGTATTTTCTGACAATAAAAATGTAAAATCCGTTTTATTAAATAGAAGTCGTAAAAACGACATTCATAATATAGCTTTATATTTAAATGCGTTTTGTGATGAAAAGAATATAACATTATGTCCGGAATGGATTCCAAGAACAGACAATGAAAAGAGCGAATATTTGCGTCGATGTTTTGATTGGCAGATAAAACAGTGTATTTTTTGCATTAGATACCACATGGGGTAATCATTCTGTTGACATATTTGCTTCACATTTAAACAATAAATGTAGAAGATTCAATTCCCGATGATGGGTACCTGATACGGAGGCAGTGGATGCCTTAACTCAGTATTGGGGACAGGATATAAACTGGCTAGTTCCACCTCCTAGGTTGGTTCCGAATTGTATCACTAAGATGATATCGGAAAAAGCTAAATGCACACTTATTATCCCAAAATGGATCAGTTCTCCATTTTGGCCAATGTTGATTAAATCAAAGTGCAGTTTTATAGAGTTTGTAAGAGATTATGTAAACTTAGGAAGAAATTGCACAATTTCCGGAAACGGAAATAATGTTTGTTCTGGTAAAAATACAATATCATTTGATATTATGGCATTAAGATGCATCCCGTAATACATTTATTGATGTGTGTATAACATATCTGACTGGTATTGGTTTGAGCGATACACTGAAAGAACGATTAGACGACGCTGGGTTACACGGGCTACAAAGAGACGGCATGGCGGACAGAATGGCTGGATACTTAATGCAGTCAAGAGCAGACAATACGGTGAAGAAATATTCTTCAAAATCAGATTGACGCGATTTGGCACGCTCTGGTCCGTAGTTTTGATCTTGGCGCTTTCCAGCACCAAAGGGCGTAAAGTGAGAAAGTTTTGTCGCGCGCCAATTGGCACCAAGTTTGTGCTAGTTTGCGCTTACATCTGGTGATAAAAGGCGTGGGTACAATCTGCAGATCGGTTTCTTTGCGACAAAACTTTATCATCTTGCGATGTTTGCGATGTTTTGGGGCGTATTGGCTACATTAAATTCTTAGATGGCGGCAAATATCGTCAAAACAGTATTTTTTGGCGATAGCCGCCGCTGTATATGAACTGCCGATCCAGAGGAATGAATCACAGAAGGTTAGGTGAAGCAAGTGTTCACGTCACCATGAACACTGACCTGGGGGCAGTCATACACTTTCATCAGAAGGCTACGTGAGTGTATGAAGTGCTATTTTTATAAACTTAAAGTAGATCTAACCTCAAAGCGCAAGGGAAGAAGCAAGCACCAGTGGTGAGTCCGACGCATGCTCCATTCCCAGCTCCTAGCTGAGAGAGGCCAATACATTACCGTTATGGAGGAGCTCAGAACCCATGACAGGGCAGGCTGCCTCCAACAATGTTGTATAAATTGCTCGAGCGGCTGACTCCTTGCCATCAGAGGCAGGACATAAAATTCAGGAAGGCCGTTTCTGCGGGTCCCAATTTGCCCGTTTTTCTAAGATATTTGACAACTAGTGCCTCTTTAGGGAGGTTTCAGCAAGGCTTGTGCCTGGCCTTTATTCTTAGTCTTCCTTTGGTTTCCTTGGCCTTTCATGAAAGGCATAATCTATAACGATGCAGATATGAACTTATTAAAAACATATTGAACGTGAGGACAGTACCTACAGAAATAATTATACATGAATTCACTTTACAATTCCTTTTTTATTCCGGAGTAGTTAAATGACATAATAGTGCGAGTTCTGTCTTACAAATTAGATTTCCATGTCCCATGTCGTAGGAAATGTACTCTAATCTATACTCTATCCGAATGTTTTCAGATTGTTAAATGAATATAATGCAGAATTGTGTCCAAACGTAAATTAATTTTATCCAGAAAATGGCTTCCGTGTTGTATCCTCGGTGGAAAAATGGGGTTTGATGAGCGTGAGAGAGGGCTCGGTATTTATAGGCGACGAATGTATAGAGTATGGCGTGCACTTGCACTTATGTATCGACAACTTCCGACATACAATCGCAATCATACGGCGGTCTAGCGCAGCCCAATCACAAACTGGCGCCTACTGTCGCTATACATTGGCAACAATCAATAGAAACGCTTGGACAAATCGGACGCCTTTTGGCGCGCTACTACGCCTATTTGGAACACATTGGCGCCATCCCGCGACAGAGGCCAGCACCAGTGCACTCCAGCTGCAGCCAAAAGGCGATAAACATTTCCATATTGGCAAACATTACACTTAATTGAATCCAGTAAGTCCCAAATCTCTCATGAAAAAAGGCGATGAATTTGACGACGTATAAACTTTAAATTTTTTAAAACATTGAGGCCGTCAAATCAATGGTTAGCGCCGATTCGTACCTTTTGTTTTCAATTGGTGGTCAATTTACGGCATAACGATTCAAATGCCCCGTACTTGGTGATAAAATGTGACCAGTAACAAATATTAAATATAAATACACTTAGAACTATTTTACTACGCCTGTGCCAGAATCTTCAGACGATGCATTTATTTTTCAGAAAATCCAATATGAAATGAGATTATCTTTATTTTCGACTAAGAGCCTTTATAAATATCAGTTCAAATATCACTATGATTAAATGCATTGAGTACAAACAAGAATCATATTATGTCCGGTTTTTCTGTCAGTTTTAAAATAATAATTTGCTCTACAGTTTGCTGGAAAACTTTTGATTTACCATTAACCTGATAATTTGAACACATTCAGCGACTTTATACTTTATATAGTGATGTTTACCATGCATTTAATTTGAAAGTGTTTTTTAGGCGTCAAGTGTTCAGATGGAAACTCATTACAATAAATTAGTTTTTTATTAATTTATAAATGAAAACCATTGACATATTTATGCGACCGACTGAATTAAAGACATAAAATATTAGTATTGAAGTTCATAATGCAACTTTAAATTTGATAACAAAAAAGTCGCTAGCGGGATATAACTTGATTTATCAAACATTATTGCGTTATAAAGTTCACACAATTTCTCACTCCTGCTATTTCGGCACCGCGTTGGTCGCTTGTAGTTGACATTAGGCGAAATCTCGTTGCAGTAAGCACATTTCGAATAAATGATTCATAATGCATTAAATGTTGTTAGATGGAAAGCTGGGTAGTCAAAACAACATACAAAGTTTATGTCGACCCACATTCATGTTCTATTTGCTCAAATGGAAATTATTTACTATTTTCTAGACTGAGTGATTGGCAGTGTTGTGACCTATTCAAACGTGTTTCTGAAAGTATTAAACACAAAGTAAAACATCAATTATAAACGCTGCATCACATTATTTGTGATGTGAACTTACACCACGTATTACGGCTTCTGCCTGAAAGGCACGAGGATGATCTGTAATATATACTAAATGATGCTAGGTCTTGAAATCTTGTGAACAAGCAGGGATTCAGCTGATACTTGTATTTACTTCATTTCATCGTGCCTCAGAAAGTTGCAAAACTGTTGCTAAGGTGAACTTTAAACCATTTAGTAATTAAATTGTAATTCATTTGAATTAATATTCTCTTTCATTACTTTTATTCAATTTGAATCGCAATGCTGATGTTAAATTGTATTTACACGTGTGTGTATTTTGATTATTTCTGGGCTAGGTTTGAGGTTCGGCATACCTTCAAACCGGTTTAAACCCCCAATGCTTTGCATTGATCGTTCCAAGTTTGACCCCCAGTTTTGATCATGTTTATGTTTTGTGTCGTGTTGTGCGCATTGTCCTGTGTTTTATAGGCGATTGGTCACTTGTCTTAAATAAAGGACTAGAGGATGTTAATAAGGGATTCTCTCCTGGTGATGTCTCTGAATATCGAACTGTACAACCATCAGAGTGTTAAACCATATTGTAAGCTCAAACGGGAGGTTTTGATATGTACGCCGGTGATCAGTTAGTTGCATACTTATGTTATGTTGAATTTTGCATCTAAAATTACATGTTCTTTCAATTATCATACGTTCGAATAGTTACATTGGTTAACTTTACACTTCATTGCTATTAGTTGCACTCATGAAAGTGTATACTGCTTAAATATGTCATTTTATTACGATCTCTGCAAATTGGTGAATACCAATGTGTCAATATATGAATTTGTCATAAATTGTTGTGAGAGGAGTAAAGACAACTGAATCTTATTCAAATTGTTATTTTATCCTGCATAAGAGCACACTGCGTAAAGCTTCGATCACCCCCCTAACTGATAATAATCGTCCCCGACAGCGTTTCAACAGTTAAATTACTTTCAGTTCTAAGACTTTCATTTAAAAACTATACACAACAATAACGCCAATGAATCCAGTTTAATCAATCGTTGAATTAAATTAAATATTCTTAAAATATTTCCCTTTTGATAAAGACGCATCTTAAAAAGGCGCATTGTACACATGACTCATTTGTACAAGCCTCCAGATTTAAACCCCACTTCTTTGTTCTTTGATATGTATGATTACATAAAAAAATGAAGGCGAAAGTATTGATGTTTGTGGAGGCCCCATAGCGAGATATTCGGCGTCATTATGGTTAACCTGCAGTTAAATTCATGCCCGGCGATGTCGTTCCATGTTAGTTTTAGTTTTGAGCATCAAGTAGCATATCTAGCAAAATATCTACATACTGCCGGTTGTTTTTTGATAATTGTAACATAATACTTGAGTTTTACAAGATGATTTTTCTTGTCTGAAATAGGTTCAATATGTATATTTTAAATTTCTAAGAAATATTCTTATGTAGTTGTCCATTATTTTGTTCAATGTTTATGAAATTGTTCAATATGACGCTATTTTTTCATTTTCCGTTTGTTTGCATCTCATTTACTTTCTTTCAACAGAAACAACTCCTGCACACAAATGATGCAAGACACCATTCGTTTTAGACTTATTATGTAAAAGTATACACGTTATCCTGTCAAAGCTCTTGACCGAGTTGTTCACCTCGACATTGATGTTTATTTTTTTTTTATACATGACTTGTCGTACGGCTGTAAATCATTTCGAGACATTATGATAAGATACCGAAATGGAAGAGTAATGGATAAGGGAATTGCATACAGCGGTAATGCAAACTGGCACATGAGTGCACGATATGTTAAAAACAAACCATTTTATTATGTTGTGGTTAATAAGACACACGTCTTGCCAAGGTTCAGTGCACCTACATGTACTCTTCGTCACTGAAATCAGTTTTCAGCATAAATGCCTCGCATAATTTTGGTCCTGTTTTAAATTTAAAACACATTTAATTCCTAGCTTTAATGAATCTCTCAGACAGGATTTATTAGTCGGATATTGACCGTTTAACATGGGATAATATAATCGGAAATAACGGGTTATATACTCCAATATTAAAACGCTGTACATCAATTCTATTAAAGCTGCTGGTAGCCATACACAATTCGTGCACTTGGCTGAACACTTTGCTTGTCGGGCCAGCTTGTTATATAAAGAATGAAGGGTTATTTATATATTATTGTATAACGCAACGGATAACAACCGCCCAAGCCAAAAGAACAGCAATGCATACATTCCAAGTAATTCATAATGTTACTTGGTTATGAAGTGTGCTGCTTGAGTGTTCTTAAGATCCTGTAATCTTATAATGAGTGAATTATTGCATCAAACTACACTGGATAAGAAACGAAAACACTAAACACTTCATTATTCGCATTTGACATCAGATAGGGTGTATCCAACTAGCTTCTGTTTATTTACATAGCAATCATACACGTGATTGCATAAACATGGTTTGTAGTGTTATTGCCACGATCAATCAAAACGAACAAACACCTTAAAACATTAAAAGCCTTTAATACGTGCAATACATTGTATCGATCATTCTGCCATGTAATACATTATGCAAATATTTGTGAGTTCGCCCAACGTGGAATTACGTATAATCTTAGTGATAAATTAATTATTTGTGAGAGTTCAAGCAATTTTTGCCCATCAAATACACTTTCGCCACATTGTGATTGCTGTATTTTACTTTAACATTAATGAGAACACCTGTGTTGAAGCAGTCAGTTAGCCTGTCAATTAGTTATTCCAACGAATATATATTTATATGCTAACATCGTAAAAGGCATGGTGCTAAATATTTTGGCAAGTGCTTGAAATGATGATAAACATCATTTAACATTGCACTACCAACACGTAAAAGACAACAACGGGCATAACTGTAAAGTTTGATTCCACACTATAAATCGCAAACATGTAATATGTTTAACTAAATATATTTTGAACCAGGATGTAATTGTTGAATATCCTACACGATACTTAGGGACTGTTAAGTCTCAAGTGTACTACTCATTAATGCTAAAAACACGTATATTGCTAAAATATGTTTTTTCTAATGAACCATGTGATACTCTTTTGCATTGACTTATTTTACGTCTTACCGTTATTTTTCGTCAGAATTAGAGGTTTTATTGCTATTACTGCCATATTCTACATATTTCTATTTCTACCCATGAAAGAATGCGAACAACTCCTTTCGTGGTTTTAACAAAATATATTTACTTATTTAATTTTTTTTTAAATTCTTTTTTCAATATCGTTGTTTGTTTAGTTTTCCTGATATTATCGTATATTAAAGTAATCAGATTTGACTATGTGCATCTTGTACTTTGGTTTTATTCGAAAGTAAATGAATATGAAAATAATATTGGATTGTAACTATACGATAATGTATATAAAACATTGTTTGAACAGAACAAAAAAAACATGTAGTATTATGTAATAACTGGGTTTGATCTGGTTAACTGTTCTGGCATGTTGGCAAATGGTCACTTGTCTTAAATAAAGAACACACTAAACATAATAATAAATCTTCCATATTGCTCTTTCAGCGTGGAGTATGGTATAGTGCACTAGTTATATTTGACTAAAAGTTGACTGAAGCCAGAGTCATGTCAAACAATTACTCCAACGAGAGTTTAAATATGTTGAAGTTAATACTCATGTTACACTGTCACAGCTATATATTGAGGGTTGAAAACCAGAAGGTACTAATTTCCATTGAAATCAATAGCAGTCAGTACCTTCTCGTTTTCAACCCTCGAAATTGTATCTCCGATTTGCTGCAATTTATTACGGATTGAAACTCGCCGTCAATCACCGAGTTTAAGCGTGACTTTGAAAATAAAATAGTTTCAGATTTGTACGGACGATGTTATTGCGACCGATGCCGTATTTTGTACAAATATGCACGAATCAGTTACCATCAATACACGATAGCAATACGGGAAACAACGAATTGTTGCGATATACACGATACCCGCCTAAACTGGCGGTTTAGTAATATAAACAGCAGCTATCCGTGGCTAAAATTCGGGACAGTGTGACAGGTGTATAACTAGTACTATGCTAGGACTGTATGCTTGCTACTTCGTATACTGTAGAGTAGCTGTTGGAAAGAACTCGTGTATAAGCCCCGGTATTTGGACGATCGGGACAATGGAGCTGATCTGATCGGCTATATGAACCTTAAAGCATTCATGCTTAAAACATATCACAGTTTTCTCACTCGCACTGCATTAAATTATATCTATGTCGTCCCTAAATGAAAATTTAAATGTTCAAATGAACTACTAATACACGGTTAGTTCCTTGAGTATTTTGCATACAATTATGGCTCACGTGAACGGGGCGAAACTAGAATGATTACATTAGATCATAAATAATATAGCTGATAATTAATAAATACTAATTATAATTTATTTTTCACATGAAATAAAAAGCTTCATAAATTAAAGGGCAAGATTAGAAATTATATTACTAAAGATGCTTCTGGAATACGACCATGACCGTGTGTTGAATTAAATACATTGCCAGTCTGTATTGTTTTCTTTTTATACATTAACTGTGCGCTTCAATCGATGTCCAACAAACTATACAAACTATACGATGTTATCGTAATCATGCAACAAGCTTTGTATTTCTCAAAGTGTTATAAAAGCTGGGAACAATAACGTTATGGATCTGCAAATCAGATACATTTATATGTGCTAAATGACCAACACAACGTAACGCATATACTTCTTGAAGTAGAATTTAAACGACCTTTGTACTCATCATTCACATGGAAGTGTCAGCTGGTCTGCGAAACTACGCTAACGAAAACGCGATAACATAATGATGATTGTAAGCCTGATGTTACCATACTAGTAACTAAAACGCGACGATACGATAGTACGATGATGATACTGCCATAAAGGATCGATTCTTCACCATCGTACTATCGCGT
Organism: Congeria kusceri; assembly: GCA_027627225.1. Classification (NCBI taxonomy): domain Eukaryota; kingdom Metazoa; phylum Mollusca; class Bivalvia; order Myida; family Dreissenidae; genus Congeria; species Congeria kusceri. The sequence goes on from CM051027.1 coordinate 18,934,075, forward strand.
TTTCGTTGTCGTCGTATCGTGATTTCGAATTTACAATACCGTACTATCGCGTTATTATCATCAGAATGTCGCGTCATAATCATTAGAATGTCGCGTTATTATATTTGTTCTTTCACGTTACCATTATCTAACTGTCGCGTTATCCCCATAGAACTCTCGCGTTATCACCAACGTACTGTCGCGTTATCATCATCGCACTGTCTCCATTCCAAATCCATGCGTCTGTGTTATAAAATCTAAAATTTGTCTAGATGTCGCCCGGTTTCGTTTGAACATTATCTTTCCATCTTGCCTATTTGAAAGTCATTATTTGACTTCGGTTTGCTCAAAACATGTACTACAGTTAAAAAGTCTCGTTAAAATAGATTATATGTGTCGACAATAATAACTCGACTCACATCAGTTGATGATTTACTACATTGGTAATGCTTTGGTTAGAATGCATATACACAATGTTGAATACTGCTATTGAAGGTGTTCAAAATATTGATAAAAAGGTAAAGTTTCGTTTCAGAAACCGTCCTTTATTTCATGTTATCCGGTGAATGAGCGGAGAAAACAAGTGAATGATAACCCGATCATTTCACTCTAGGTCGAGTGAAATGATAGCTTTTGATCATTTCACTCTTGGTTATATGGAACTACTTTTAACTTTGTTTTTATGTCTATTTTTTGAAAGAATGTGAATACCCAAATCGTCAGTGTAAACATCGGCCTTTTTAAACAACAGAAAACACACAATAAAATTTAATACAAATATAATTAGGCGACAACAACGCAGTAAGATTGGCACTATTTTCCCACCACAACAGTGATCGACAATATTGTTATCATAATGACGTCATATTTAATACACAAAACTTGTGACGCTTCAGCATATCGCGCGCACTTTTTTTTATTTATCGTTCAAAAGTATGAAATAAAAAGAAAATGTTTTTAATACAGTGTAAGATCGTACTCTATTTCATTCGTGCTCATAGAAACGAGATATGTTCACTCTCGGCTGTGCCACCCGTGAAAATATTGTTTCTATGACCACTCACGAAATAAAATACGATCTTACACTGCATTAAACAAATATCCTCTATATCTTTGAAACGAAAGACAAGAACTTATCAACCGACTGCAAAATTTACCTGCTATGGGGTTTATTTTTAATTTTTAGTAACCCATAATGTAAGTGTTCTGCGTACCAAGGAATGCTGTACGTGGTGGACAGTCAAACCATATCAAAACTATTATTTAGTTCAATGGCATTTTTGACAAATGTGCTTTTCTGCATTCAAATCAAATATCTGATGTTCGTTTCAATACAGCTTTATACCGTCATTCTTATTGGGATGAATTTCTTATGTTTGTGTAAGACAGCTAATTCAGCCGGATGTACCTGTGTCCATTCCAATAAGGCGATATTAAAAGGCCATTTATTTGTTGTATTTGACTGTATGATTTCTATATGATGGCAATTGATTGATTACATAAATGTTACTCACGATATATCAGTTAAATGATAAAACTGACAAAGTCGTTATTTGGTACAATATTTAAACACAACACCAGAAGTTATGTTTTATTTTATATACAAGTACAGACACATTTTGTTCCATCAACTTACAACCAAAATTATACTAAGCGTTGGTATCAAAACAACAATAATTATCAAATATCATTTTATCACCTACAGCCACAAAGAAATTGGCAAACACGAACATACGTTCCGTTCAGATAGAGTTGCCTATAATTTACTGCATGACTGAGTTTTTTTCGGAACCTGTTTTTTAGCCGAATTCTGGACTTTATTCTTATGGTCATAACAACCACATAGCGACTTCTGAAAGCATTCCACTCCGTTTACAACAAAAATGAACCAGCCGGTTATCTCGCTGTCGATAATACGTTGTAATTTAAGTCACGTGATTGGCAAATAAATCGCATACGAATATTTTCCAGATAAGCAAATTGAATGGAACAAAATCATAAGGTTTTATGTATTAAACAAAATCATAAAAAATGCGAAGCCAAAAAGAAGAAAGTATTAACCGTATCTCAACTTCTCGGCTAACGCGAGAAGTTTAGTTTAGTAAACACAAACACATAATGACGGCACAAAAGCAGTCTTAGAAGACGTAGACAACGAATTATAAGATGGTCACCGTGAGCAAGACGGTATTCTGCAGCTAAAACAATAAATTCATTGTTATTCGTGATATTTGCAGCGTCAGACGTTATTGATAAGTTTGGAAAATGCATGTATGTACATGGTATAATTGAATATGTTTGTTGTAGAAAGTTTATATACCAAATTGATACCCGAGCAATATAAATGCGTTGCAACCTTCCTTTATTCAACACATTAAATTTGTATTTGTCTTACGAATATATTTATATTGCATCTTTATTTCAACGGTCAATGGTTCTAACTCACATACGTTTTGCATTGTTTAAACATTTGGCGTCGACATATCAATATACAATATATGTAATATTAAACAGTGTATATGTATAATGTTTCCACTTCGTTTTCTGATATAACGACGATTTCATGGTTTACTAATTGGCAAATGTGAACAATAGCTTGTTTGATCACAACACTTATTGCAACACAATGGTTACCTCCAGAGTTAGCTGTCGGTTGCAGCGTAGCCTGTTCCGCAAGTGCATACGTTGCTGGCACAAGTGGAGTGGGTGATGCACTTAGTACTCATTGTTCCACTGCAATCACCGCCGATTCCTACATATAAACGTTATTTACTGTATGTCGTAGTCAAATTTGCGATTTTATAATGAAGGCTCACGTTATATATATATATATATATATATATATATATATATATATATATATATATATATATATATATATATATATATATATATATATATATATATATATATATATATATATATATATATATATATATATTCATTAAAAAAGCATTTACTGCGTAAATCATAGATTTCGTTTTTGTACTACAATTACTTACCCACTGAACAGATCTTTGTGGCAGCATTCAGGTCGCAGACCGCAGCCGTTGTCGTTACCGTGTCACAATCAGTGGTAGCAGTGCATGCCGTACCTAGGTCTATAAAAATATATTAAATGAATTTAAATACATTGTGATATAATATACTATTGTATAAAATAAAAATAAAATAAAACAGGATTGTGTGAATTAGTATCCAAACATGTGAATTTGAAGACATTTGCATTAATACTTTAACTAACCAGCTTTGCATTCCGTTCCTTTTTGAGTGTAACCATTGCTGCAAGCGCATGTCTTTGAACCAGCCGAACCAGTACAGTCCGGATGAGGAACATTAATGTTGCAGTCTGCAGCACCGGTACAGCTGGACCCAATTACTGCAATGAAAACAGTGTACTTCGCTAACTTGCATTTGATTTTATAAAGAGAAATTTATCGTTAAGATGTATTGTTTTATCAAAAACAACTTCAACTGATTAGTCTAGGAGATTGTAAAGCATAACGAAAACAACAAGTTTATTAAGACTTGAACATAACAATGAAACACATCAGTGTTCTATAAATGCTTATCTCGTACCTTCTACACAGTCCGCTCCCTGTTTAATGTAACCATTGTTACACGTGCATGTCTTTGAACAAGAAGAGCCAGTACAGTCTGAATGAGGAACAGTAGCGTTGCAGTCTGCAGCAGCGGTAAAGCTGGACCCAATAACTGAAATGGAAACAGCGTACTTCGCCAACTTTCAGTTGAGTTAACCGAGAGAAATTATAATTAAGATGTATTGTTTTATAAAAAACAATTTCAACTAGTTAATCTAGAAAATTGTAAAGCATTACGAACGTTAGGTTTACAACAAGTTAATTACGACTCAAACATAACAATGAACCAATCAGTGTTTTATCAATGCATATCTCATACCTTCAACACAGTCCGTTCCATGTTTAGTGTAACCAATGTTACAGGTGCATGTCTTTGACCCAGACGAGCCAGTGCAGTCCGAATGAGGAACATTTGTGTTGCAGTCTGCAACAGCGGTACAGGTGGAACCAAGCACTGTAACGGAAACACGAACCGTTTTGATTTAAGGAAGCATTACAGAGGTAAATATTTTAATCAAGTTGGAATTATACTAGTAATACAAAATCACCTGTAGCACAGAGTTTGTCGGCGGTTTCCTTGTACTTAGCAGAACGCCCACAAACGCTGTTCGTGCAAGCCGCATTGCTGACACACTTGTCTGTTTTTCCAGTACAGTCGCCGGTACTTTCTGCAATGGACAGGTCCAGGAAAATACTGGCAAGAACCGTGGAAATTCTACGATTTCTTTAGAAAATATTTCGAATCAAATGCATGAAAGTCAGTACTTTAACAAAAAAGTTCTGGATACAAGGTGAAGGTCACGTAACTATGGCAGGAATACGTGGTCCTAATTATTCACTAAAATACTACTAAAATACTACTAACATAACCTGAGAAAGCACATTAAGGAACATTCATCAGTGAAACTGATGGATGTTCCTTAATACGCTTTCTCAAGTAATGGACATGCAAAGACAAGTGTAACATCCATACAATAAGCTGATCTCCAGCTGGTACTGAAGGCTTCAAACAAATGTCACAATTAATTTTTTGCCAACAGTGGTTGATGTGCAATACATGGACAGTATTGGAGCACTAGTCAACTTATGCATTGAAAATCAAAGGCCGATAACTTCAATAAAATCATTGAAGTTGAACATCATCACATTAGGCCTATGCTAATCTGGTCCGGCTATGACTAAAGCGTGTTCATACTGTTGTCATAAACAATCTTTAAATTGCTACCACAAGTTGATGACAAATATCTCGTATAAGAATTGTTCACTAAATACTTTTTCAGCAATCTTTACAGGCACAAAACTCAAAGAAAAAAAAGAAGCGTAACATATTGAGGTACTATGCATACCTCCACGTAGCAATGAAGCTTCTCATAAAGTTTCATTGAAATCTGGCCTATAGTTGCTGAGAAATAGCCCGGACAAGTCCCATAAACTGCAAGAAAAATCATTGAAGCAAAACGTCCTGGTAATATGCACACCTCTTCTTTAAAGTTTTATTAAAATAGGACCAGCTGTTCCTAGAAATGTGCACTACATATATTAATATTAAAAAAATTCAAAGTTCCATAATTCCAAGAAAAACATTAAACGGAACTTTCTGGTAATATGCACACCTCCTCGTGAAAATAAAGCTTCCCATAAAGTTTCGTTCAATTCCTGTCGGTACTTGCTAAGAAATAGACGTTTTGTGCGCTATATACTAATTTCGGAAATCTCATAACTGCGAGAAAAATCATTCAAGCGGGGCGTCATGGTAATATTTACACCCTCTTTTAGTAATAAAGATTCGCATAAAGTTTCGTTGCATTCCAGCCAGTTGTTGCTAACAAATAGCCCGGACAAACAAAATGTGACGAAAGGACAGACGGACGAAAAACCAGATGGACGAAAGGACGAACGGAATACACTGAAGAAAGGACGGACGGATGGACAAGGCGGACTATTGCTGCCTCGGAATTTTTCAGGGAGAGTAATTAATTACTATTAAGTTATTTATAAGGACACTGACTCTGAACAGAATTAAGATTATATAAGTGAAAAATAGCTCAATATATTATTGTGTTATTGAACTGAAAGCAAAGTTTCATATTTTAGTAACGCTGACCTTGACCCAGAAGTATTCCTAAGTGACGTCTCAATATATGGTACAAATTTATAACGTTTCAATACAATAGCTAAAGCCAATGACTTTGATAGCTTTATCTAGTTATTAAGCAGAAACTGTTTATCGAAATTGAGTAGCGATGACCTTTAACTCTACCACATCTACCCCTTATGCAATTTTAAGCGATAAGGTATCAGTGTATGATGTTTGTCGTAATAACAATTTCTTAACTCGTTCGCAAGTTATTAAAGTTATTGAGTTGGAAACTGTGTTTTCTATGTGTTGACCTAGATTGAACAACCCCATATGCAATCCTAACATACGATTAAATATATTTTATCGATACAATACTATACGATGCAATTGCATATGCACATGCAATATGCAATTCTGTACTATATTTGAAGAATAGTGTAATAGATGGAAATTAAGTTTAAATTCAGCAAAAACACAAGTCATGGTGTTTAAAAAAGGGGGAAGGTTAAGACGGAAAATTTCATTAATAATAAAACATTTGAGATTGTTGATAAATTAACATACCTAGAAATTGTTTTCACTGCTGGTTGATCCTTTTCAAGTACTTTTGATACATTATCAGGTCAAGCATTAAAGGCGATATTTAAACTTAAAAGTTCATTTAAATTTCTATAAGGAATTTTTCTGTGGTAGAAGCCGACCACAAAATAACTTTGTATATGGAGAACTTGGAAGAACAGCACTTTTTTTTATAAGCATTCAGTAAATACCTGAAAATATTGGCTCAAAATTGTTAAAATGGAAACTGTTAAATATGTCCGAAAAGTTTATGACCAAATGTATATTGATTTAAACGATAATCCAAATCATAAGTCATGGTTATTCTTAGTTAGACAGTTACTTCAGTCTTTTGGTTTTAATCATGTATGGACACTTAAAGGCGTCGAAAATGTTGACATGTTTATGAGTCTAGCTAAATAATGAGTAAATGATGTTTTATTCAAAATTGGCGGACAAAATTAAATGATTCTACATATATACTTTTTGCAGATTTTAAATTTCAATCTTATTTGTCACATGTTAATCTAAGTAAATAAAGAAATGCTTTATGTCGATTTAGAGTATCTGCACATAGATTAGAAGTCGAAGTAGGCAGATGGCAGATGGCATAAACCTGTTGTTAACCCACACTGTGAAAAAATATGTATTGTCTGTAATGTACTTGGAGATGAATATCACTTTGTTTTATAATATCCGTTGTATAAAGATTTGAGAAAAAAATCTAAAAGAATTATTCTAGACCAAATGTTTCAAAATGTGTTGAATTATTTAGGTCATATAATGCTGTATATAACAGCAATCCTTCAGTACATGTTTTCAATGCAATGGAAGTAAGAGATGCATTTTATAAGTATTATACATAACTTGATGTCAGAATGTTGTTTGTATTTCTCGCTGAACTAGTCAAACATGTTCCTAATTTAAACCACAAATGTATAATTATCTTTATGTTAATATTATCATGTTTTTAGTTGTTTGTTTTTCTCTTTTTGTTTGTATGATAAGCGTGTCAATTTATTTTAAAATTGGTTAATATATTCTTATACACTATGACGACTATCAATATTGAAATTATTAACTATGCATAATATCATACTTTTGCATGCTTATTCTGAGATATGTATTTATGTAACACTGTTGATCGTGTCAATGTATAGTCATGTATTCAGAAGAAACTGTAAATTGTATCTAAGTTTCCTTACAATATCGCAGTTCATATACGAAGTATTTAGTGGAAACCATAAAATTTCATAAGTTTATGCTATCTTGCACTGTGCAAATCCCATATGCAATCAAAAGCTAAATCTCAATATATCATAACAAACCATGACGTTCCATTTCAAAATATCTATTCGTTCTAGAGTTATTGAGCGGAAAAGGTTTTTCTATATTCAGTTATTCCCATCTTGACTTTCATCTCACCCCATATGCAATTCCAAGCTAGGTCAGAATATAAGGTATCGATGTATGAAGTTTCAATATCGCAATTCGAACACAAGTTATTGAGCGGACACCATGTTATTTTTTTAGTAAACAACTCATACCAAATATATAATATTTTGCTTTAAAAAGTTAAGAATGCAATGACACCATCTAAATAATTTTCTGAGTAAACTAATACTGAATGTCTTAAGGAAAGAATATTTCCTAAATTGATTTTATTTCAATAAAATAAATGGGCTTTGTCTACAAACAAGTAATCTCATAAAGCAATAAAAATATTAAAGCGGTACACTATACCAAAGTATTGAAATAAATAACGAACATAAAATTATTCTGCATAGTGAGAATTTGGATAATACGATAATACTCGTAAATTTCATACATGCTTGACAAATGTAATGTTTGAACTCACGACGTAGGAACAAATAAAAACAAAGACAGTGATCATGTTTATATCAAGCGGACGTCATAATGAAATAAAGAAAAGGACAAAACTAAATTATATCAAGATTGTTTTCAGAAATCGTAAACCATTTTGCGATTATATATACCTCATTTGTATCTGTATTATATGCCAATATTAATATCTTTATTTCAGAATAATAAACCATTAAAATATTCTTCCACCATTTGACATCGGAAACATCATCAACCTGAACCTGAAAGGTATTGTGAGATTATAAATACAAATAGTGTAGTAAAAGCGAAGTTAGTTTTTTTTATAAATCTAAACAATGTAACATCGTCGTACATAACATCAAGACAATTTTATCTTATCATTGTGTATAATGTTACCTGATCACTAATAGTGTCCTGTTCCAGCCTGCACACACTGCCTTGTTAATGTGGTTACGCAAGCTATTATAGGACACTATCTTTAACAAACAGCGCCTTTTTTGCGTTGGGGCTGATCAAGCCAATAGCTAGACAGTGTCGAGTTCGTAGTTCGTGATTGGGAAAGGAGTCCTTTATGGAGTGTAGTTACCTGACTGACAATTCGAAATTTGAATGTGCACCTGCTACATTAAATCGACAGGTATGGACGGCTAGAGTTGCAACTCAGCATATGCTGTAGTCTATTGACTATGCTTATTTGATATTAGTAGATGTTGATCTGAAATCTTCCTCTGAAAAAAATAAAAATAAATGAGTTACATCATTGTTTTGGTTTGTAATAAGGTAACATGATGTTGAACACCTATATCCAATCCTCATTTGCTACAATATGAAAAATGAAGACTTAAAGACGCTCGCAACAAAAAGAAAATAATTGGGTTAATTTCTCCTTTTGCTTCATTTTTTCTTTATTGTATATAGGTTACAATATACTAATTTCATATCTAATATCCATTCAAAATAAATATTTTTAATAGTAAAAGTTCATAAAACATATATAATAATCAAAAACACACTTATGCAATGTATTTCCAAACAAATTTAGTTCAGAAATGATCCACTTAATTACTCTATTCTATTGATGCGTTGTTTATGTATGTTAAAACGAAACTGGAAAACGCTACACAGGTACCCTATATGAAATCCAATATTTCCCAAACAAGTTCGGTGAGCCATTCTTTGTATTAATGTTTTGGTGTAAGTATACATTGATGCATGTATTTTAAGAAATTATGTTGTTTGGAACAAAATATGCATTTGATAATAATAAAGTTTCAGAAAGCATTATTAGTTCCCATTTGACACACTTAAATGTCCAGTCAAATTCATTATTTAAGCAGTAAATGTAGGTAAAGCGTTTTTATTATCCACATGCACATGTATATTGCCAAACAAAGCATTTACAAACATATCAGTTGAAAGAACCATAACCTTGTTCGAAAAAAACTATTCTAAATACTTAAAAATTGATAAAAATCCAAATTGAAAAAGGGGCTTCTACAGGTACCGTATTCAAAACCCAATATTTCCGGAACAAGGCCTGTGACCCCTATTTTTTAAAATTGTTTTAGTTTTAGGATACAATGACGCATGTATGTGGGATCTTTTAACAAAATATCTCGTTTGGAACAAAAGATATTCGTATATTTGATAAATTATTGATGTTTTCACAGGCATATTTAATGCATAATTAATCTCGTAAAGTGTCCATTACAAGTCATTTGTTGAATGATAACTGTAGATAAAGCGCGTTTTATCATTAAACTGTATTGGTTTATTAACAAACAAAACATTTAAAAACGATGCATTTAAAACCTCCATCTTTGTTTGATTATAAACGCTTTATATTATTCAACATTCTAAGTAACACAAACTGAAAAAAGGCTTCGACAGGTACCGTATTCAAAAATCAATATTTCCGGAAAAAGGCCAGTGACCACTATTGTTTAAGACTGTTTTAGTTTTAGGATACATTGCTGCATGTTTGTGTAGAAGTTTTAAGAAAATCTGTCGTTGGAAAAAAATTGAAGGAAATTGTTGCGAACGTCTTTAATCTAACACAGGAATCACCGTCTTTCAAGTATTACACAACCCAAGAACAGCACAGCATATTATTGTGTCCATGAAGTCAAAACAATTAGAGGGATTTTCTTTGCGGGGAAAAAGTTACATTATTACTTCGGGTATATGTTTAAGTGAGAAAACTGATTCACATGAACCAATGTAAACGCATTTTGGGTTTGAATGCATTTCAAGGCACACATAACTCTACAATTATCATTGCTTTTAAATTATTGACTTTTTGTATGTTGTACTGATTAGTTTGATTTTGTACACAGACTGAGACTATATTGCATTAAATTATTTCAGTGAAGAAATGTACAGGTGCATGAACATGTTTCTTGTTTGATGTACATTTGAATCATGGTTATATTGCCTTTTTCTAAATAAGAAGGATAATTAAAATACATAAATGTATATTTATTTAACATAAGAAATATGAACATTTGCAAGTACATTAATAATAGTAATGCATATTTATATAGTTATTGTGGTAGTTAACGTGTTCAGACTTAAACATATTGTGTTGTAAGCAATGAATGGACAATAGTATTTTACTGAAAACTTGGATGGCAATTATGTACATTAATATTGTTTCATTACTTATTAAAATGTGTATATGTTTCTTCTAGATTATAAGTGAAAACTTAACAGCTTATATGTGAATTAACCGTGTTATTGTTTTTGTTTGATTTGAAATTATAAATCAAATACAAGTTAAACAAGTATGATTAAAATGTGTTAATTATATGTATTTCCAACGATAATATTACTGATAAGTTGTCATATGCAGTATACATAAACTGATTTTTTCAAAATTTCTAGTCATATCACTAAAACAGGCTTGACATACAGTTTACAGTTTTACAGTTTATTGAGTAATACAGTGGGCAATATGCCCATGAGTATACAAATGAAGGTATAATAATATGCATAAAAACAAAGTCAAAGGTCACCAATAACATCCATACTGAATGTCAATGTTTACATATATAAACATTTATCAAACAAATATCGAAATTATTCAGCAATAGATAATAAGCGAGAGGTGGTATATATACATTGAATGTACATTCAAGGATAAAATGGTATTCATCTTCAAGAACATTGCATAAGTAACATTTTCTTTCTTCATAAGGTATAGCTGTTGGTTTATGCCATCTACCAGTTTCAACTTTCTATGTGCAGATACTCTTAATCTGGAGAGGGCCATTCTATACTTGGAAATATTTACATCATTTAAATAGGGTTGAAATTTAAAATCTGATATCAATATGTACGTTTTAGCTCTGCTTGATTCACGTAATTCAGAGTTCCATCTTTGTAAAGATATATCTGTTACTCTGACTTTAAACATACTTAAAAAGACATCTACATCCCCATCACCTCGATTTAACCACACATCATTAAAACCACAATTTCCTAATAAATTTTTAACCATATATACCCATGATTTTCTATTGGGATAAATATCAAATTCTCTGTACATGATATAATAAACAATTTATGAGCTATTTGTTGAAGGCTCTATCAATAAATTGTATAACTTTATTGTAAATTCTTTTGTTGTAAAGCATGCCTACTTTTCCACTTGAAAAATCTTAAAATCTGGTTTGTATATGATTTGTATATTTATACTGGTAGTGATAAAACATAAATAAAACAATTAAACTTGTATAACATAACTTTTTATTTAACTATAATTAACAATCAATTTCAAGATCCTTTGAATCATCAGTGTAGTTGGCCGGCAATGCACACAAATGAATGCAATTGTTAACACTACATCTGGAATTTCTCTGCACCTTTCAGGTTATGCAGTGCTAAATAATTTTCAAAACAAAAAGCACCGCACAGCATCTTTAAAATTTAGTACAATGCAAGAGTAGAAAAGATCTAGTAGGAATCAATAACAAACTGAATCAGTAGCCTGAAAAGAAATACAACAATCATGAAAAAATAACTTTTGGCTCAAAACGTAGATTAAAGCAAGTTGTAAACTTCAAGATTAAATCACACCAATGAATCCTCATACGATGTTTAAATACCTAGGTCTTAACATTGATAGTTCCCTGTCAAGTGAATCTTTTGTTAACAATATTGTTTCAAAAGTGAATTATTGTCTTAACTATTTTAAAAGACAAGCCAAATTATATGATGGTTAGACTAGAAAAAAAACACTCGAAAATACTTCTGTTCTGCACTATGCCATATGCAATACATTACCAGATTACATTAAGGCCGCACAAAAGGTGAACATGGCCACATTTAGACATTGAATCAAACGGTTATCTTATTGTCTGTCTCAGCAATTTTTAACGCTAGATATAACCTACGTCCGAAATATTTGGTTTGCTGGATACTTTCATTGCAAAAACATTGATCATCTGTTTACAAACACTAGCTTTATTTACTGCCGAATTTCGTTGCTTTGCGGATTATATCCGACTATCCATCGTTAACGAGTTGCACGACATTCTACATAAAACACGAGGAAGGTCGACTGGTTTCGTAATGATAAAAATATAAACACCAAACTGAACTTCAAACTGTTCAAATTCCATTTATTTTATAAACTAGAACTCCGCAAGTCGGATGTGTCGCCTGACGCCGGATAGCTTACGTGAATCCAAATGAAGAAGCACTTAAGGTTAATGCTCAAATATTTTTTAACAGATTTATTGAAATCTTTAAAAGCACCGCACTCTGGCTAATTGCAAAGAAAAAACTAGTTAAAACCAAAAATGCGACAAAAATACGTATGAAATTTACAAATGGCAATAACTCCGAAAGTATGAGGTACAGAGTAAAGATTCTTGTGCACGGCACTTCTCCTCAATGAGATCTATCTACCTATGAAGTTTCAAGTTGATAGCTTTCATAGTCTTAGAGTTATGCTCCGACAAAAATTAAGTATGAAAATAAACAAAGGGCAATAACTCCAAAAGTATGAGTTGCAGAGTAACGTTTCTTGTGCACTGCAGTTTTCCTCAATGAGATCTATCTACCTATGAAGTTTCAAATTGATAGCTTTTATAGTCTCAGAGTTATGATCCGGAAAAAAATTTACTATGAAAATAAACAAAGGGTTAATAAGTCCGAAAATATGAGGTACAGAGTAACGGTTCTTGTGCACTGCACTTTACCTTAATGAGATCTATCTACTTGTAAAGTTTCAAGTTGATAGCTTTCATAGTCTTAGAGTTATGCTCCGGATACAAATTAAGTATGAAAATAAACAAAGGGCAATAACTCCAAAAGTATGAGGTGCAGAGTAACGGTTGTTGTTTAATGCACTTTCCCTCATTGAGATCTATCTACCTTTGAAGTTTCATGTTTATAGCTCAAATAGTCTAAGAGTTATGCTCCGGACAATCTAAAGGGGACGCAGACGCCGCCGACGCCGCCGCCGCCGCCGACGCTGGCGCCGCCGCCGACGCCGCCGCCGACAAAAATAACACCTATATGTCACCTATTTAGGCGACACGGAAAGTGTATAACTTGAAGCTCATTATGCATTATTTTATATATTTGTTATCTCAAAATTAAACTTTAAATTGTTTAGTTTAACGTATATCACCTTGTTAGTGCATTTAAAAGGATATTTAAAATAGAGCAATTTAAAACAGCTGTTTAGAGTTATCCTTTCAGCATTGCAGCGAATAACTGCATTTTACACTGTGATATGCATGTACTTTTGTATTCATGTGAATGATATTGCCTCAGTGAAACTGACCTATATCTCAAACATATTACAAAGTATGCTATAGAAACAGTTTTTTATGAAACTTTCCAGTCTTACTATTTTGTGTGTGGTTTTGTTAACATCAGTAGGTATTATACCCACGGACCCCATCGGAAATTAGCCTTCGCTCTTTCATGGGCCATCCAAGGCTAGTACACACTTTCACTAAAACTTCCGTCTATTTAACTGAACCTTTCATTAATTGAATCTAAAACATGTTATTAAATTTGATTAGAAATAGTTGTTTCTGTAGCATATTCAGTTTTTTTGTAAATTCCGGTGTTATTACAATGGATAGTTTTGTAAACCTGTAAGCTATATCATTGGTCTAAATCTTACATTACAAAATGCTGTGTGTTTAACCTGAATACATATTTATCACATGCTATACCTTGTTAGCCGTGTAATACAACCATTACGAATATTTTTATCTTAAACATGTGTAAGATAACATTTTGAGCTCTGTGATTGGCTACACATTCTTTGATTGACCAATCGCATGACGTCATTTTGGTGAAATGTCGTCGTCAACATGAAATGACGTTACGTCATTACACAGCTTCGAGGATTTACAAACTTATTTTGGTAACATTAGAAGGGTTTTATTTCGTTTAAAAGCATGTGATAAAAAAGATTTCACACTCGTTGTCATTTCATACTATATTTTATTAAACTCTACCAAAGGCTCGCTTACTAACATACTTCCTAAACTCGTTTAATAAAATATGGTATGAAATGACAACTCGTGTCAGATCCTATATATCTATTTGTGGGCATTGCCTTGGTCGTGTTTCAAAGCAACTAAATTAAATAAATTGATAACACTGATTTGAAACTAAAACAGTATTATTGCACTGAATATTGATATGTAAAATTAATCTAATTCATATGAATACAAATGTTTGTTGATATTAGGATATGAAATAAATATATTAGAACTGCATCACCACAGTTTGTCTTTGCTAATTACCGTCACATTACCGCTCCAAACAAATATTTAAATAAATTAGTTGACATCGATGTTCTTTGATATGGCTATAAATAAGTAAAATATAATGTGAAAGAAAGTCAAATAAGAACTTTAAAGTGATTGATAAAAACAGACTAGAAGACGGTCAATTGAGATTATATGCGACAATTACGTTATTTAACAGTGTTCTGTACAACACAGTGATATATTTGGACGAGTACACAGCTGACATACCATATTGGACGAGCTGGTGAGTATATTTTTATTCGCATATTCGTTCAGGGTTGGATATTTGTTCAGTTTTGGAGTACTCGGACATTATCGTATGTATATTCTCAGACCATCCAATACGGAAAATATTGTACGCACGCGCGTCCAATATGGTGAAATATTGAACGGTCACGTGGCACGAATTACGATATCTGATTGTAGGATATAAACAGGTATATAATAATAAATATTATAATATGATAATTGTCATGCGACGACCCGACAATGCGAAGATGCGCGATTTTGGCGATTAATGTCGCTGTGTACTATGTAATTTGAGTGCATAAAAATGGTTTGTAGTGTTATTGCCACAATCAAACAAAGCGAATAAACACGTTAAAACATAACAGCCTTTTTTATCTGTGTAATATATCATTATTCCATCTGTGACGGCACGATATGACCATAATGTGTTGAGTTGCCGTCAAACCCAAATAAACAAACAAACAAACTTCCATCTGTGGAATTAAGTGTAATCTTCGTGTGGACAAATAATTTATAAGAGTTAGAGCATTTTCCCAATGAAATACACTTTTGCCGCAATGTAATTGCTGCATTTTACTCAAACAATAATGAGAACACCTGTGTAGAAGCAGTCAGTAAACCTGTCAACCAGTAATTCAAACGAAGATATATTGCTTGCAAAGGCAATCGACTTTAGCCAAGAAAACATAACTTTGCGTTGATTTGTCTTTTATGTTGAAACGTTTTTGGGCATGTGTTTGAGATGATGATAAACAGCAAATATTCATTTAACTACCCGTACCTTAAACATGCAACAACGGGCAAAACTGTAAAATTCGATCCCGCTTTCTATCAACGAGAATAATTAATACTTCAACAGATTAACTACGAGCTAATTGTTCAATATCCTAAATAATTATTAGGATCGGCTAAGTCAACCATTTTCTACTCACTAATGCTAAGACCACGTAAATTGCAAAATGCGTGTTTTCTTCAGAACACTTTAATGCTCTAATCGTACTATGAAGTAATTTAATTTGACACTGTACATCATGTACTTTGGTTTCATTCTAAAGTACATGAATATGACACTTATATTAAATTGTAACTATATGATACTAAATATTTAAACCTTGTTTTAACATAACAACAATGCAAGTAATATTAGGTAATTACACACCAAATATAATAATGTTTCCATCTTGCTTTGTCAAGGAGGTGTTTCATCCAATTTTACATTTACCACGAAGATAACAACTACATACAACTGTACATATTGGGTACCGTGTATAGTTTACAATTTATATAGGACTATAATCTTGTCTAACAGTTACTCAAACGGGAGTTTCAATGCGCTGGCGTTTATACCACATGGCATACTGTCACGGATATATGTGCGATTTGCGATGATATACTAAGGATTGAAACTCGTCGTCAAACACCAAGTTTCAACCGGAGTTTGAAAATAAAATACTTTTTTCTCTTTTTTTTTCTTGTACAGATAAACCGACTATTTTCTTGCAAATTTCACACGATTTTGTACAAATATGTACGAATTAGTTAATATCACTACACCACATTGCACACGATATCCATACAGGAAATGACGAATCGTGGCGGCACTTGTAAAAATATCACATAGGTTCCTTTAGCTATATATAGGTTCTGTACGATTTAGGCACGGGGGCGACTGAATACGGACGGAATACGACTGAAGCACGAATTTATGCGATTGTACACGGATTCACTAACTTATGTATATACGTAAGTAGTGATGGTTGTTTGTTAAGATATAGGTCACTCCTTTTTATTAATATAGAATGGCGTCAGCAAGCCCGGTCCAGGTAATTCTATCTGCATATATGTAACGTTTTTAAGGGTTGATTTCAGATCTAGGTCATGTGTCTTTCTACAACAAATTGGTCCATTTTCTTAGGTGCATGGACTTTTTGGAATCTATGTATTAAAATACGTTTTATGAACAACACTGGTGTTTAATGAATGTGAAAATCCACACATTCGGAGCAGGTATTTTTTGCAGTTTGTATAAATACTGACGTCGGATGTTAGATGTTTTTCGACACATCTGTCTTACCCAACGTTTGACCTTCTCGGCATCAAGTCATATTTTGTGAAAATAACCCGCGAGTAGTCCAGAATGAATAATTCCTTACATTGCATCGGCGAAGTTGAAAACAAAAACAACAACACTACAATGGTCCTAAAAGAGTGGGTGCAACATCCCCAACATGTATAGAACATATTACGTTTGGAGTACTGATGGACAATTCAATAATAGGGTGAAACAGTTCGCAATAAATAAAAGCTTTCATTTATAAACAACGCTGTAAAGAGCAATAAATTTGTCATTTTGCAACGATGTGAATGAATACATTTGACTGCTTTCGAGAGTTCCTTTTATATAAACACAATTATGCCATAAATAATGCTCCAACCTCAAGAGCAGCGTATATTGCTAGGGCATATTGACCCGACGCTCGTGATTGAATTTGTCCTAGACTTCAAGGTCAGTGTGAGGTCAGTGGAAAAGAAGGAACTTGTCTACCGAAAGAAATGCACTAGTAACTAAAATACCTTGCCGAATATGCATAGATACCCAATGTATTTATTAAGTAATTACAATAATCATGGTAAGGTATATCACGTGCCTACGTCAGTAATGTGAAGGGCATATATTAAATGTTTAAAATGTATTTTATAAACACTGAAAGTACAAGTACAAAGCATAGTTGAAATTTGAGGGAAATACGAACAAAATCTATCTCACACAATTTGAATAAATTTAAATTGTATTTTAGTGTTGACCGTTATTTGGATCGATACTAAGACGTTCGATACGATATAAATACAGAGCACTATTTTTATGCTGGTCCATTCTGGCCTTTGCAGTCACTATAGCATGAGCACAACACAGGACATCATCGTTCTGATTCCGAATAATACATTTTTGTCCAACACTTTGTATATATATATATATATATATATATATATATATATATATATATATATATATATATATAATTGTAAAGATTAACTTGCAGGTCCGTCTAAGACTATGGATGCGTGGAAAAGGAGATTTCTCTGCAGACGTAAATATATCTTTAAATTACCAGGCATAGAATGTTATACTTAGTTGAAGATTTTCAAGTTGAACAATATATGAAATACTGGGAATCAAATTCAATATTATTATCTGTAACTTGTATTATGGTTACCTCCTTTAAACACAACTGTACTATATTGCTGCTCCAACATAGATGGAAAAGTGTTTCTGGCTTTTTTTTACAATTTTTTTTTTTATCAGAATCTCAAATTTTTATTTTATTGAGAACAATATGTGTGCACAGAATATTAATCATGTTTGGAACCATAGATATCAATAACGTGTTGAGACTGTTATTTCTGCGACAACGATTGAAGTGAAAAGATGGACAATATTACTTGTTCAGACAGTGAGCAAACATTAAGTAGTAGTTGCAAAATTTAGGACACAAACGAAACAGACATCCGGAAACTCAAATTAAAGCCCATTTCGGAGCACCGGGACGTCGTTTCGGAGGGCAGGGAGCTCATTTAGGAGCCCTAGAGGGAGCTATTTTAGAGCGCCGCTGGAATCCCCGCTTACAAAACCTTTTCTCCATGATAAATTCAGGGCAGACAGGTAGTTACCATTGATATACCCTAAAACACTATACATTATTGTACACAACAGAACACAACATGAGAATTCAACTAAACGTGCCGGGAATAGTGTGGCTTTACAGGCTATGTCAACTACTACATAAATTGGTTCAAAAGACAGTGGTACCAAAAGTAGAATGTATTCAAGGCATCCCTGTGGATTTAGAAGATGACTGAGTTATTCACTGAGGAATCGCATCTTCGCTCATTATAAGTGCTTTCTATCAATCAAAATTTATTTTGAAACAAAGACCCGACAGAGAAAAGAAATTGTCATTATATATAGTACTGTTTAAAAATCCTGTAGATCGAGAATCCGTAATGACAAATGTACCCGGGCCATACTTCACGATTCATGATACCGTTTGAAAAAGCTACTAAGTATCCTTATGGTTATATGTTAGTCGACTTAAAGCCGTTCACGTCAGACTCGAATAGGCTCAAACACGACGTCACTTGGGCAAATGAAATTGGTGTTCCCATGACTGCACCCATAAAAAAGGGGCTATTTAACCCACATTCGTCACCCGTAACACAAACAGTGCACATCATGGAAGAAATTAATCCAGCAGAAGAAAAATATTCAACCTGAAGGATCGTTACCTGAATATATGGGTGATAAAGGACATGCTAGCGTCGATTGTGAACTACTATTTGACAGTCCGCATGATGTGCAGAGGCACGTTAAAAGAGGATGGTGTTCCGAAAACTACAGGTTCTATCACAAATGAGAAAAATAGCCTAGGAATATACTAGTTTCGATGAAAAGACAATAAAGGCTACGTTTCGCTGTGGAAATTATCCGTAGAAGCTACTAAGGAAAGATACGAGAAACTTTAAAACAAATTCATCGATGATGATGAAGAGAGCGATTATCCCAAGAAGATGGCAGTTGACCGTATTGAACCATATATACGAATGTCCGTTGGGATCCTATATACGTTTGCGCAGAATGGAGGAAACTACAACATCAGCATGAATAATGTCAGGAAATTCCTTCACAACCCAGTAAGACACAGATTCCAAAGAAATCATTATATCTCCTCGGAAACAGGCGATTTATGGATATGCGATTTAACCCACATGGTGACATTTGCCGAATGGAATCAGAGCAACACATACATCTTGTTAGTCATAGACAAATTATCAAAGTACTTTGGATGAAACCATTGCAAGACAAAACTAGATATAGCAAAGGTTTTCCGTGACATTGTCGAGATTATTACCACGTAGCCCAGACTTATATCGGATATAGAACAAACATTTAATGCACACGTGGTTCAACAAGTGAAATCTATTTTCTCCCACGCAAAATGAAACAGAAGAGTCTCCCAGACTCCGTTCTGGTTTGAAGTACGTCGAGCAGGATGCCATTGTCACCGGTATCGAAGGAAGCGCTGAGGTCAATAGCGAGCAAGGCCGTGACACACTGGTTCTCCTGTCGTCAAGGTGATTGTTCGTTAGGCCTAAAAGAGCGGACTCGCAGGAAGGAACTTTTCTATACGCGGATTGGTTATTTGGTAATAAATTATTGGCGTCACAGTGTTCATTCTGTCGGTATATAACGGCATACTCGATCAGTTTGGATAGAAACGACGAATTACTTACTTGTCTGTAGTTATCAATGTCAAGGTCTAAACCCAATTTCTTCAAAAGTGGTTTCACTATCGCCTGTTTGTAGTTTGCACATCACGACCTGTTGCCACACTGTACTTAGAGGTATGTATTGTTAAGGTAAAGATTTGTTACCCGTTATCACAGGTACATTCGATATCTTTATCCATTTTGCTATAAAAACACGTTTACATGGGCTTTTCTCAATTTAAACGGTTTACATTTTGTACGCAAGGAAAAATTAAAATAACATGTAATAAAATATGCATAAGTGTTAAGTTGAATTATTTTCTTTTTGTAAATATTTTATTTTAGCTTTGGCACCGCTACATTTATAAAGTTATAAGTACTATTAATCGTAAGGGAGATTAATTCACAAATGTGTTACAAAATGTTCCATTTTGACGTCATTTTTCTCCGTATATTTGTATATTGCAAATAAGCAGTAAAGTAGCACATAATTACAATTGTCCACAAACTATATGTACAGCATTCGTATAATTTACATAGTTAATCTTCCGCTTCTAATTATAATTATGAGACCCTAGACCTGTACACAGATGAAGAAGGATTTCAAAATCATTTTATGTACATTGCGGTTTTACAAGGCTGTAAATCTTTTCGAGACATTATGAGAAGATAACAAAACGGAAGAGTAATGGATTGGGGAATTGCATAGAACGGTAATGAAAACCGACTAAACACGAGTACACACGATATGTTAAATACAAATATTTTATCATGCGTTGTTAAATTTAAAAAGACATGAGTATGTATACTGCACATGCATGTACTCTTCGTCACTTTGTTTTGTTCCAGTAGCTTAATGCAATCAGTTTTCAGCCTAAATCTTCGTAAAACCTTGGTTCTGTATTATAAATAAACATATACAAGCTCGTTATTTAAGTCATCTTTCAGATAGGATTAATTGGTTGGATATTGAAATTTTAACAAAAGCATGTCCTGACTGACTGTTTAACATGGGATGATAATAATATGACCAAACAACGGGTAATATTCTCAAACATTGAGATTACAGAACGGTCTACGTCAATTCTGTAAGCGTTTACATCTCGTACAATTGGCCAACAATTTTAGTTGTTGGAGCAGCTTGTTTAATAGAGAACGCAGGGTTATGTATATTGAATTGTATTTACGCAATGGATAACCACCGCCCGAGCAAATAGAACATGTAATGAATACACTCCATTTTTTATTATGTTCGTTGGTTACGAAGTGTGCTGCTTGTGTGTTCTTAAGGTTCTGCTATTTTATAATGAGTGAATAATTGCATCACACTGGAAAAGAAAAGTAAACACTAAACAATTCAGTATTCGCATTTAACATCAGAATAAATATAGTAGATGTCCGACTTGCTGCTAATTGTTTAATTAGCAATAGTAAATGTGGGTGCATAAACATAGTTTGAAGTGTTATTGCCACAATCAATAACAATGAAAAAACACGTAAAAACATAACAGCTTTTAATCTGTGTAATATATCAATCATTCTTCCATGTAATACAGTATGTCAATATTTGTGATTCCCCCAACGTGGAATTAAGTTTAATCTTCGTGATTATTTCTAAATGTTTCTGAAGCATTAATGAGCAGAATGTATTGAAACAGTAAGTTAGCCTGTCAGCAAGAAATTGTAGCGAAGACGTATTGCTTACATAGGCAATCGACTATAGCCAAGACGACATACATTTGCATTCTTTTTTTTTGCTCACATTGGCATGGTAAATATGGTGCTGAATGTTTTGGCAAGTGCTTGGAATTATAATAAAGAGCAATTCTCTTTAAACAACCAATACGTAAAACAGGCACCAACGGACATGACTGTGATGTTCGATTCCACATTCATTCTTAAAAATGAATATTTTAGTTTTAACAGATATACAGAAAACGGGACAATTGAATTTCCTACATAGTAATCAGTCAACCATTTTTCTACTTACTTTTGCTACGACCATGCTTTAAATCGTATTCTCTTATGAACACTTGTGATATTCTATTCGACCGACGTATTATGCTCCTTTCCACGTTCAGTTTAAGAAGTAGTATTTTTTATTATCCATAGCAAGTCCTTTCATGTTTAACAATATATTGTTAATTATGTTATATGTTGTGATACTTTCAAAATATCAATTTTCACGGTGGATAAGCAAAACGGACTCTACAATGTATTCGAACAAATATGCGTTATCTGGCTTCTATGCGAACGGGTACCGGATTCGAAAACGGCTAAACGCTCAACAGTCCCGTTAGTAATCTTATCGTTTTATTAATAAACTATGGGATAACCAGAAAATAAAATCATAGTGTAAAATGAGTCAAATATATTTCGCTGAACTACGTCAATGTTAACATCATGTGCCACATTTTCTTTACTTTTGTATATATAGAACCTTTATACTATTTGTGATATTTTTTCTTAAGTTGGTAATTTACTGAAATAACTAGACTAAACAAATAAGATGTCATAACGTACACTGGACTCTTTTCGGCATAAATAAAACGTTAATGTAAGCAACGGATAATATACGATGCCGGAACCGGGTTATTAACGAATCGCACCGGGTAATTAAAGAATCGCATTATATATAATATGAACTCTAAATCTGTATTTCAAACAATGTATAATTACGAACAATGACATGCTTTCGAATAAGTTAAACGAAATTTAAACGACCCGTTCTGTATCATCCCATTTCTTTAGAGAACTTTATAATCGGATCGATTTTTATTAATATTATATAATGCCTTAAATTATATTCCATAAATTAACCATGTGAATCTGTGAGCTCATAACGATTTGTGTGATTATAGAAGTCTGTAAAAACTCTTTAGGAAGAATCCAATGCAAGAGAGTCACACGTGCAATTCGTATACAAAACAATGCATTTATTTGGTTTAATTTTAGTTTATTATTAGAATATCTAATCCATTTCCTATAAAAAGGGAACATACACAAATTTATATAAAATATTTACACGAACACACTAAAAATTTGAAATACTTTTTCTATAATAATTAATCTCATTTTTAACAACTTTGAGCTCAAACCCATGCTTGAAGAAAACACCATCGCTCCGCCAGACGCCGACAAGCTGGCGATTGATGACCAGAATACGCCATATATCTCTAATGGAGACGATGCGTTTCCACTACAAACCTTAATGTTCAAGCCGTATTCAAAGCGAAATCTGACAATTGAACAGCGTATATTCAATCATCACATTGAGGATGTAAGTAATTTCTAAATTAATAACGTGTGAATGTACGATCTTTAAAAACATTTAATTTATTTCCAAATAAGCAAAAGAAAGTGGCAATATAACTTGAAAGCAGACATATAAACATGACACTTTCCAAGGAAACACTAACATATCGACTAAATCCACTAAATCAATACATACGAGTGTTGACTTTGGCATCGTTTATTAGTGATGTGTAACTTTAAACAACTGCCGAGTCAATGAATATATATGTATTGAAGTTTCCGTCTGTACAGCCCCGAAAACTAGTTTGTGATTAAACAAAATCCAAGTGTGCCTTTGACAACAATGGTTCTAACTTTTCATCCACTTTAACTCGAAGTATATTGTAATTATAACTCTATCGTTTTTTATGTATGTCTGTTGTACGATCGTACATACACTCTTTCAATTAAGGCATTTTTCTAACCTTCATTAACAAAAATAAAATTCAAGTTGATTGTCAATAATCAACATTAACATGTGTAGAAAATATAAAGATATAGGAATAATGAAACTCCAGAGACATCATCAGAAGAGAAGCCCTTATGATCATCCACTGGTCCTTTATTTGAGACAAATGACTAATTGCCTGTACAATACAGGACTATACATACAACACAACACAAACCATAAAAATGATTACAACTTGGGTAACCGCCTTGAAACGGTTAATGCACGGCATTGGGCATTTAAACCGGTTTAAAGGCATGCCGAACCTCAGTATTAATTACAAAACACGTACTTCTAAATAAATGTTAACATCATAGCATTGTAATTCTAATTAAATAGTAATAAAAGAGAATATTAATTCAATTGAATTACAAGTCAATTACTTAAAGATACTTTACTTAATTCATGTGCGTTAAACCTAATTGTAAGTGTAAGTTGTTTATCATGGGATTGGTGGAAAACGCCTTTGCAATTCTTGCACTGACTGTTACAAACTCCAGACTGTAGACTGAATCATAATGGCATGTGTTACCCTGCACAATCTTCATAGGATCTGATATCCTGCTATTGCAGACTGTCGACCATGCGGATGAGGACAACCAGCTTCAACTTGGTGAATGGCGTCAGCGTAGCCAGCTTTCGAGAGTTGATGACTAACGCTGGGGTTCGTCAGATGAACAAACCCAAGCACTATCTAAACCCTGAACCAGTTGAGTGGTAAGCGAATACGATTTAACATACACGCGACTTAATAACAATGAACGCGGAAAGCGCTTTTTGTGACATAAATACTGCATCAAGGAGTTCCTGCTGATGCCGCAAACATTGTGTAAAATGTTATTGCAGTAGTAATTACTGTTTTCAATATTGCACTAAAGTCTATTGGTGAATGTTTGAAATATAGATTTTAATTTATTTTTTCTTTTGATCGTTGTGAAACTGTTTCTGAGTAAACTATATCAGTATTATGCAAATACATAATGTTGTAGTTCTCAATGCGTTGTTATAAACTAACTCATTCGTCTCCGCAACATTATTATCTGGGATGCCATTATTTGTACAACTTATCATTTAATTTTGATCACGAACATTTTGTGTCTACATAAATGGGCATTTATTAAGCTGATCTAAATTAAATTGTAAAATCAAATAAAACTAACACAAAACAATAAAAAAAAAACAATGACATTTCAGAAACAAAACCGAGTCCGATGTATCACGAAAGGCAGTTGGATCAAACAAATCAACGTGAATCGACCGTGAGCACTATGCTACATATTGTTGCGGAACAGCTGTTGTTAGTTAGATCAACAGTACATTGTAACACAAAACCAGTTACTTTATACAATAATATAACCATTCCAAAATGTACATTTTACTGATTAATATTTTGCAGTAAGATTTAATAAGGACATAACATGAAAATTTCTTTCATTGAAAAAGTTCACACACATACAAAAAAAAACACTCGAAAATAAAACACAAATTTATATGTTTCACTCAAAACTTTACTTATCTCGTTTTGCTTTTTCAGGCGTTGCATTTTTGCAACTAGGATGTTTATCATGTAAGTGATAAATAGAATGAAAGAAAAGCGCACGCTTTTTATGACGTCGAAATTATGAAATCGTGTAAGGTCGCTAAAAAGGCGAGAGTATCAGGTGTCGTTGGATATCGGTGGAGTAGATCTGGACAGCAGATCGAATATGGATCAGATCGATCTGGAAACGGTTGAATGTTAATCGAGAATAAGTCGACATGATCGGTATAACTTGTGATTCCCGACCAAGCTAAATTTCTACACGATGTTTACTCGACCGACACACGATCGATTCCCGATCGTGTCTCGAGCGTCAAGATTCACGATCTGCGCTCGAGTATTTTGAACGGTTTAAAATTATTGGGCAGGAACACCGACCAATAACGATCTAATCTGATCTAGGTAGAGCTCCAATGTCGACCAATTAAGACCCGATGCCGTGATCGGGGTGCATCGGCAGTGAAAACCCTGCGTTTTGGACAGGATACGAAATTAAATTAAGAATATTAAAGTAGTAATAGTAGTAGTAGTAGTAATAGTAGTAGTAGTAGTAGTAGTAGTAGTAGTAGTAGTAGCAGTTGTAGTAGTAGTAGTAGTAGTAGTAGTAGTAGTAGTAGTAGTAGTAGTAGTAGTAGTAGTAGTAGTAGTAGTAGTAGTAGTAGTAGAAGTAGTAGTAATAGTAATAGTAGTAATAGTAGTAGTAGTAGTAGTTGTTGTAGTAATAGTAGAAGTAGTAGAAGAACTAATAGAAGTAGCAGCAGTAGAACTAACAGTAGCAGTAGTAGTAGTAGTTGTCGTTGTAGTAGTTGCAGTATTAGTAGTAGTAGTAGTAATAGTAGCAGTAGTAGTAGTAGCAGTAGTAGTAGTAGCAGTAGTAGTAGTAGTAGTAGTAGCAGTAGTAGTAGTAGTAATAGTAGTAGTAGTAATAGTAGTAATAGTAGTAGTTGAAGTAGTAGTAGTAGTAGTAGTAGTAGCAGCAGTAGTAGCAGTAGTAGTAGTAGTAGTAGTAGTAGTAGTAGTAGTAGTAATAGTAGTAGTAATAGTAGTAGTAGTAGTAGTTGTTGTTGTAGTAATAGTAGAAGTAGTAGAAGAACTAATAGAAGTAGCAGAAGTAGAACTAATAGTAGCAGTAGTAGTAGTAGTTGTCGTTGTAGTAGTTGCAGTATTAGTAGTAGTAGGAATATTAGTAGTAGTAGTAGTAGTAGTAGTAGTAGTAGTAGTAGTAGTAGTAGTAGTAGTAGTAGTAGTAGTAGTAGTAGTAGTAGTAGTAGTAGTAGTAGTAGTAACAGCAGTAGTAGAAGTAGTAGTAGTAGTAGTAGTAGTTGTTGTTGTTGTTGTTGTTGTTGTTGTTGTTGTTGTAGTAGTGCTCGTAGTTTAAGTAGAAGCAGTTATACCCCTGACAAAACATTTGAAACTACATACGGACGGACATAGTGGCGTTCAGACGCACTGACAAAACACATTTGAATAATATTGTGTGCGCATTGCAGGGGTTTGACATACATTATTATTTCAAGCCTTAAAATAAAGATTTAGCTTTATATAAATACCGGGGTATATATCAATGAAACACCAAGCGCACGAAGAAGCCTGTCTAAATTCATCGTGCAATTTCTGGTGCCATTATTTCTAATACAATCAAATGTTTTTATATTATCCGTTGCATTCGTTGCTAGTAAAACAACACCAAAACACACATTTAGGGCTATTAACATGATTTCATGTGATGCCAATACATTATTGCAGTTTTAGAACGATTATATCACAAAACAATGCAAGGAAAGCTTTAAACACAATATCATTTTCGCATACTTTTACCAAGTGTAAGTTCTGCAACTGCTACTGGGCTATTTGTTTCACTTAGTTTGTGCTACATGAAACGTTTTGGGCAATGATAGATCGCATATACTAAATCATTATATATCACAGTGTTCCGTGAAAAGCTTCATAATGCGAACTTACATATGTTTGTTGTTTTCTGTGCTTCTTTGTCGTTCGTAGCCATGTCGATTTATTTGTTTTCACCATGCAAAATCCGGGGCCTGTTTGCATAGAAGCCAGGGAACGCATATTTGTTCGTAAAGAATCCGTTTTGCTTCTCGTGATGTTTGTTTCATTTTAATGTTCCTATCGTGCAATTGAGTAACTTATTTGACAGTGTACATCCAGTACTTTGTTTTTATTCTAAATAAATGAATATGGCACTTATATTAGACCTATTATGAAACTTATTATATAACCTTGCTTTACCGAACAAAAGTACATGTAGTATTATTTCATTACTGGGTTTGATCTGTTACACAGTTCTAGTCTGTGGTCACCAAGGTCACTTGCCTTAAATAAAGAACACACTTAATATAATATTGGTTCTATGTTGCGTTGTCAGCGTGGAGTTTCATCGAACTTTATATTTACTAAGAATACAACTAATACATAGAAAATGTACATACAGGTTATACTGTTTAACGTTCTATTAAAGTAGTACTTAATACAATCGAAATGAAGTAAGAGTCATGTCAAACATTTAGTCAAACAAGTGTTTAAATAGAATAAGAAACTTCATTTTGAACAATAAGTATACACTCATGAGTGCAAACAGTGTTATTTACATATACATACATACAGTTGCAAGTTTCGGTTAGGACGTCTTTACGTGAAACATATTAGAATCTGAGTGTAGTAGTAGAAATATAGCAACATATTTATAACAAATTAATCGTGTTCTTATAGTCATGCACGTATCTTTGTTACTTGAAATTATATAGTGTTAGAGATTATTTATAATAATATAGTAATTTTAAATTAGTTGCAAAAATGGTTACTCAGCGTATACGTTCCTTACTTATAAAAATACATACATAAAAATATAAGCGCCATGGTAACTTACATATAAATATACATACAGCAAAATAATGAGGGAAAAAATGAGTTGCAAATGGAAGAAAGACAGACAATTTGGTTAAAATTCGGGACATTGTGACTGGGGTAAAACCTGTCCTTCTCCAGGACCGTGTGCCTGCTACTTCGTATACTGTCAAAACGCTGTCAGGAAAACTCGTGTACAAGTCCAGATCAAGCAGTCGGTTCGGCTTGGTCGGGGTATTTGGACAATTCAGTTGATCTGATCGGCTATGGGAACTGAGCTTAAATCATTCATGCCATGGGAATTAAACGGGTTTCTCGCTCGTTATGCAGTACGTTATATCTAGGTCATCTCTGATTTTCTTTAATTTTTAGATAAACTTTCAATTCATATAAGGTGATTTGAACATTTTAAATGCAATTATGTCACATGTCAACGAGGCGCAACCCAAACGATTATATTTGACTGCCATATTTATACGTTATCCCTAAATTATGTAATACTAGAGTAAAATAAGCTTTACATTTTAAGAAAATCTGCTATAGTGGTAGAAATTGCCGTGGTGTTCACACTATTAGTTTTTCGGACAACTAAATGGGACATATCGACAGTATTTCGCAGAAATACGGACAGCTATTAACAACGAAATACTTTTATATATCAAACACATGGTTCTTCTAAAAATAAATCGCCTCTTGTACATCATGCGACATTGTGAACTACTTTCAGTCACATTATTATCAAAAATTGCTGCGCCTATAATCTACAGTATTGAAATTCCGATAAACAAATGCAAACGAAAATGTTGAAGGCTATTGGGAATTATTATAAATAAAGTGAACGGAGTTAATAATTACCCAAATAACAGATTGGTAAATAATATGTGATGCCATGCGGATGTGGAATAATGTTCTATTCAGCTCAATTTAAAGCCAACTGGAGGTTGGAAATATGCTGAGTTATCGTCAGCATCATTTCTGTGGAACACTAAAACACACATACTAGTGTTTCATAGTTATGGTGCTTTTGACATAATTCACTCAACACCTTGATCGTAATGTAACTAGTTCCAGTTAAAGATGTTTCAAGTTTATGCAGAATGTGTAACTGTAAATTCTGCTTTTGTCAAATATACTGATTAATGAATCTGTAATATTAAAGTTGTATCCATACTTATTTATCAACTGTCCTCCAAATTTTAACTGTAAAATAAACCTGCAATTTAGGCATGAAATATTGTATTTAAAATTAGCTCATATATAATAGAACTTACACCCAGTCTTGGATGGGGATTTAAATTGATGCCGAATCCTTTTTTTATGCAATTAAATTCAATCAACATTTTAAACGTGAATATTTCATTTTTTACACAGATAAACATTCTACGAATTGACTTTCCTATATTCTAGTTAGTCAAGCATTTGTCTACTCACTTTATGTTAAAATCACATAAATTACTTTAAGAACAAGTCTTTTTATTACGTATTGCAACTCCTTTCACGTTTTAACAATATATTTTACTTATGCTTTAGTGTTGTGATACTTTTATAATATCAATGCTAGTTCTATTTTCATGTTCTTGACGTGCAGTTAAGTAATTCAAAAATGACAATTATATTGTTATTATGATACGTATTGTTTTACGCTTGCTTTACAGAACAAAAGTAAATGCAATATTATTTTATGACATGTAGTTTGATCTTTTATTTAGTTCTACTCTGTGGTCACTTGCCATCAATAAAGAACACACTTAATATAATATGGTCAATTTTGCTTTGCCAGCGTGGAGTTTCATTCAACTTTGTATTTACTACGAATATAATAAATACGTAGAAAATATACATATAGGCTATAAGGTATAATGTTCTATTATTTCAGTTCTTAATACAGTTGGAATGAAGTAAGAGTCTTGTCAAACATTTAGTCCAACGAGTGTTTAAATGTACTGGCGTTTATACTCATGTCACACCGTCACTGTGTGACAGGGGTATAACCTGTCCTATCGTAGGGTTTTGTGCCTGCTACTTCGTATACTGTCGGATAGCTGTCTGGAAAAACTCGTGTATAAGTTCCGATGAAGCAGTTGGTTGGGCTTGGTCGGGGTATTTGGGCAATCGGGTCATTTGAGTTAATCTGATCGGCTATGGGAACGGGGTTTAAAGCATTCATGCTATAAAAAGTGTATTGGTTTCTCGATCGCACTGCAATATATATTATATCTAGTTCATCTCTGAATATTTTTCTTAGATGAACTTCACATACATTGTTAGTGCCTTGAACATTTTAAGCAATTATGAAACATGGGGCGCCACTCGTACGATTATATGAGACCGTAATATTTTTTAAGTTACCCGCTTCTACGAAATTATGTAAAAGAAGAGTAAATTGAGTAATAACTGCTTACAAGATCTGATTGAATGATAGGGATGGTTGTGGCATTGACACGCTTGATTGATTGTTTGACAACAGAAAGGGGCATATTGATGATATTACGCGGAAATACGGACAACTATAAACGAGATCAGAGGAGCGACAACATATTAATCGAATGGTTAATCGTTATATAAAAAGATACACGCTTCTATAGAATATGAACTCACAACTACAGAATTTTCCTTCGCAACTAAACTGTCTGTCTGTCTCTCTGTCTGTCCGACATGCATGAATGCATGCAGGCAGGCAGGCAAATGTTTGCAGGAGGTCAGGAATATATAGGACTACAGTAACAAGTATTGTGAAAAAATCAGATGATGGAAGAACTATTAAAAACCGTGGAAGAACGGATGCGAGAGTCATTCGGCGACTTGTTTGGAGTGTGAAATCAAACAGACGGAAACGTTTGTCGGATATTACCAATGTTTTCAACCAGACTATAGACTCTTCTGTATCTCTTCTTACAGTTCAGAAGAAACTTTACAGTGAAGGATTCCACAGACGAATTATTCGTAAACGGATAAAGATACATGAGACAAAAAGGAGGGCTCGGGTTTTATGGTGCAGGGCTCAATAGGAGGAAATCAGTTTAGCGTTACTGGAAGAATATGATCTTTAGTGACGACTGTAAGGGCAGATAACCGCGTTTTTATTTGGAGAACGGTAGGCGAAGGGTTTTATGATATTGTCAATGAAAATGCCAACCAATTATACTATGCACATGAATAGGTTATGAGTTTTGAATGTGTCCGCTCCATCCACTGCCATATAACATACGTAATACATTACAGTTTATTTTTTTGAAAAATAGACATTATAAAAATAGTCTTTATTAATAATAATTTCGCTTTCTGATTATCATTTCGGGTTTGGGAGATTTGATTTTATATGCATCTCACATCTTTAAATTTGATTTTTCTCCTACCATTTTTATTTATTATTTGGGAAAAAAAGATTAATATATGCCAGAAGTAATTATAACAAAATTATAAATATGACGATTTTGTTCATGCTATGCGGTGAATGAGTGGGGAAAAGAAGTGAATGATAACCCTATCATTTCACTCTAGGTCGATTGAAATGATAACGTTTGATCAGTTCACTCTCGGTTATATAGAACTACTTTTAACTTTGTTTTTATGAAAGTATGTGAATACCCTAATCGTCGGTGTAAACATCGGCCTTTATAAAATGACACACAACACATAATAAAATTCAATACAAATATAATCAAGCGTCAACGACCCAGTAAGAGTGGCACTAACTTCCCACCACAGAAATGATCGCCAATTTTGGAATGATAAAATTTTTTTATTTATCGTTCAAAAACATGAAATAAAGAGAAAATTAGTTTAATACCGTGTAAGATCGTATTTTATTTCATTCGTGGTCATAGAAACTAGATATTGTTACTCGTAGCTGCGCCACTCGTGAAAATATATTTTCAATGACCACTCATGAAATAAAATAAGATCTTACACTGCATTAAACAAAAAAACCTCTATAAGTTCTGGCATGGAAACAATTTGTTGATCAAAACAAAATAAATTTCATGGATCGAACCTCCAGCCGCTTCAGGGAATATATATATATGTGTTTTATCCACAGTCATACTGTCTTCTTTTAAAGCATTTTAATATTAAGCTGTTAAATCCCGGACACATTAACCTTACACTCGTAAAATGTATTAGCATACATTATGCGCTTGAATGTGTTCCTATATTTATACTCGGTTTTGTTCGTGCACGTGTCCCACAGGTTCAATGATGTCATTACTGTATTTTCAGTCAGTGGTTTACACTTTCATCGATTTAACTCGATTTCAATACGGAAACTAATTTATTCATAGTTACGCATTCGTAATATATTCATTAATAAAGGTGCTGGGTCAGGTTAACGCGTCTGAGCTATAACAGTCCCCATTTTCGATTAAACCAATATAAAGAACAACGAAGACGAAAGTTATTATTGAGTGGCAACCTCAACACAGAGATTGTATTGGTTCCTAGCATAGCTCGAATTACAGAAAAGCCTTGCCGGCATGAAGTTTAACGTGACCATAGTTAGATCACACCGTGTACATTAAAATGGTGGACAAGCAGAAGAAAAAAAAAATAGACACCGAAAAAATCAGTGCAATGTTTACTCTGTTGTATTTTAACCCTTGATATATATGTGTTGACCAGGAATGAAATACTGCAAAGGGAGTTTTATAAAACAAATTATTATAAATTTTAACAAAAATAAAATTAAATCATACCAAATCTGAAAGGATTTCACTAGTTATCAGGGTGGTTACTGTTAAATACAAAGGGGAAGTAACCGTTGCGAGGAGTATGATTGATTGGTTTAGATAACAATAGCGTTCTCGTTCACTGTGCAAAATTATCGTTCCGGATAGGTATATATTTCTGAAACAATTATTAGAATACAACCATGTGTATTCAAGAAGCCAGACAATTTCCTGCGGCACATTTCGCATGCCTGAACGAATATATCGGTTCTACTGGCGAAATTAATATCAGTCACCCTGTTATACATATTATTTTGGTATGTGAAATTTTCAAAAAGAAAACACGCGCTTAAGTATTCCATTGTTATCATTTAGCAAACTATATATGTGATAGGCAAGGTACACAACATTATAGGCAAGCTCTTCACTACACTATCAATACATCATGTAGGAACAATCATTCAACTGAACAGATTTTTGTTGATAGTAATATGTCTAAAAATCTGTCATTTTCCAAGAAGAAACTCGTTTTAAATTCATTTCTTCGTGTCATAGAATGATGTTCTTTTGTTTCTAACAATGGAAATTCTCAAGACGAGCCATGGTGATGGCAAATGTATAAATGGACATTTATATATAAATATATATATATATATATATATATATATATATATATATATATATATATATATATATATATATATATATATATATATATATATATATATATATATATATATATATATATATATATATATATATATATATATATATATATATATATATATATATATATATATGTCCATTTATACATTTGCCATCACCATATATATAAGAAATATGACACTAAAACAATTTACATACTCAAAAAATCGGTCTTTTTGTCGTCCGTTGTGAATAATGGTCACAGAGAAATGATCATCGTAAGTTTACTTTAAATTTCGAATTCATTATGAAACTGAAACCCGATTCCGTATGGCAATAATAGCATTGATAATGTATTCAATTCTGTCATTAACCTAATTTGAAATCAATAGCCATGGATAAATACTCATATCGCTTCGGAAATTGATGCACAGTCGCAGATTATGAAACTTTTTCATCAAACGAAGTCTTTCTTATTGTTGTATCTGATATGCATCATATTACCAATATAGTACAATACTGTCTGTAATCTAGGGATTCTGACCGTTTGCTAAATTATTCACATTGTTTTTTAAGCGAAGTCCTACAAACTATACAATGTTAATATATTCATGCAACATTCCGTTGTACATGTTTGCATTTCTCAAAGCTTTATCACATTTTTCATTACTTTAAAATAGGTTTGTAAATTGGAGAAGAACAACTTAATGGAACTGCAAATCAGGTATATTTTAACGTGCTTAATAACCATTACGACATAACGCTTTTACATACAAGTGATTTTTAATCGGCCGCTGCGTTCATCATTCATATGGTTGCGCATGCTCGGCATCAATTGATTGTTATTTAGAACTACAATTGCAAGGTTCACGAATCATTTTGTTTCATTGAATCAATCAATTTATAGCGTTTAAATTTTTATAAGCTATAAGAATGCTAAGGAAACTGGAGGTATACATGTTTATCTGAAGTTTAGAATTTAATATCCATAACTTTTAATCAAACGTAGTTTGCATAACATTGTGGTCGCCACAAAAATCAATGTTTGACATTAAAATAATAGGCCTAGTTCGACGCGTTATTAATATCGATGTCTCTTTTTGTTGATCGTGTTGGGTTTGGGTCTTTTGTTTTATATTCATTGCATATCGTAAAATATACGTAAAAAAACACCTATAATATTCATCACAAAATTATTCTTTTGATTAATTTAAACCTATTTATTTTAGCTCGATTGCATCGAAAGCCGAAGGCTTATAGAGACACTCTCGAGTCCGTTTCCTGGGTAGAACCAGTACTTGGTGTCTTTGGGGGAGATCTTGAGAACGCTCCCAGTAAGGTTCGAACCCGGGACCTCCCGATCGCTAGGCGGACACCATATCCACTACGCCACCGCGACCTGAACTTTTGAACATCTCTTATAGCATGAAAACAATCTAAATACCAAAATGCTGTTTATTTTTTTTATCGAACCTCTAAAGTCTTCAGAGCTCTATCCAAGGTGTTGTTACGTCTGCTTGAAACACATTTAATTATTAGGCTGATAGCGGTCCTCTTTTTAATTAAACCAATATTATTAAGCATAAATAAAGATCGAAACTATTATTCATTGGTTCAGATAAAAATAATTATCGTTCCTGATCACTGTGCAATGGTATCGTACATAACAGGTATATATTTCAACACAATATATTTTATTAGACGAATATTTATGAAAGCATCCAGACAAATTCTTTGTGGCGCGTTTTGCATGCCTTACACACTTAGCGGTTGAAATCAATATAATTTATGTCACCCCGTGCTTCAATATGTCACACTTGTTTAGTCGAATTGTGATAAGATTTAACAATAACTTTATGCATACATATAATATAGACATGTGATCGTTTGGAAAAGAAAATACGTATTTCAATAGGGCGTTTTTATCATGTAGCAACATATATTTTTGATAGGCAAGTGCAACGAAGAACACTTAATCATCAAAACATCACATGGACAGAATCATAAAAACAAAACGGTTTTTGTTGTTGATAGTAATATTTCTTGAAATGTGTTCTTTTACAACAAGAAACTCGTTTTCATACTTACTGGTCTTTCTTTTCGTCGTATTACGAATAATTCTCTTCTGTTTCTAACAATGGCAATTATCAAGACGAGCAATGAATGATTGCTTAGGTGGGACTTAAAAAATGTATTAAACTAAAACGACTCACATAAAATTCACGTACATGAATAAACCGTCTATTTTTCTTTTGTTGTGAAAAATGGTCCAAATGAAAGTTTCATGTTTGGTTAAAGTTGTAAATACATTACGAAACAGAAACCGGAATCCGTATGAAAATTATGGTATTGGTAATTTATTCTGTTCTTTCAATAACATAATTTCAAATCGATGTTCATGTATAAATACCCATATTTCATCGAAAATTGATGCAGTGACGCAGATATTACTCGTTTATCATCGAACGGAGTCTTTATTAAAGTTGTATCTGAAATGCATCATAATAAAACAATTGTATATTACTGTGTGTATTATTGTAATCAGACAATGTGCTGAATTTACTACATCAATCGGTATTGTTTTCCCATCCGTCATTAACCTCGCGTTTTAATTGAATTCCTGCAAATTATACGATTGTATTATTACCTACAGCATCTGCTGTGCATTGTTGTATTTGTAAAAACGTTATCACACCTATTCTGGCACGACCACAGTTTACCAAAACACTGTGAATATCTTGAATCGAACCTCCAAAGTATTCTGAGTACACCAGTGCTCTATCCACGGCGATGTTACGTCTGCTTTAAAAACATGTGATTATTAGGCAGACGACAGTCCCCGCTTTTTATTAAACCAATATAATAAAGTATTAATGAATTTGATTGGTTTGGATAAACAAGATGGCCCAAAGGGCTCACCTGAGTACTGGCAAAGATGAAAGCCTAACTGTTGTGAAAGGCTTGTGGGAATGTACGCCATAATGTCCTTAAATAATTTGTCTAGCTGATTTACTCTAATACAAAGAACAAGTAAGGACCTGGATATATATTCTCTACTCTGGTATCCAACTTTTCGCAGGCAATTTCGGAGGAAGTGTTAATGCTGCAGTTCTCAAAGATAATGGCGAGGGCTGTGCAAGGTCATGTCATGCTTGCTTTCAAAGAGTAGAGTGTTTTGCCATTTACCCGTCCTATATTGAAATTCGCTTAAGATTGTATGGTCCAAGACAAATGGTGCAAATTTGGTCCAGACTGGATGAAAACGAAGTCCCCGTCTTGCAACAAATTCAATTTTGCATTAAAGTTCACAAATAAGGGTATATAACTGCTGAGTTTGTGGCCTGTCTCATTTGTTGAGATCTTATGGCCATCCAAAACATCTGGAATTTTTATCAAGATTGAATGAAAAACGAAATCTCGATACACGGAAAAGGCAATTTTTGCATTTATTTCACTAACAAAGGAGCGATAACTCCGATGTGTGTTGCCCAATCTGACCGATTGTTTGGCTTCTGTTGCAGAAGTATGATCATATGCAAACTGTGGAAATTTTATCAAGATTGGAAGAAAAATAAAGTCTCTATGAACAAAAAAATAATGCATTTTTTTGCAATATTTTCCACACACAAGGGGCCATAACTCCGGTGTCTGTGGCCTAACCTTATCCGTTTTTGGCCCCTGCTGAAATCTTTTTGAAACACACAAACTCTGGAAGTTTGGTCAAGATTGGAAAAAAAGAAGTCTTAATCAATGTAAAATGGCAATATTTTCCTATTTTTCAACAAAAAAGGGGGCATAATTCTGGTGTTTGTGGCCCAATCTGGCTCAATGTTGACTTCTACTGTGATTTTTCGATAATACACAAACCGTGGACGTTTTGACAAGATTGGTAGAAAAATGAAGTCTCTATGAACGAAAAAGGCAATTTTAGCATTTTTTTCCCACAAACAAGGGGCCATAACTCTAAGGTTTCTGGTCCAATTGGTCCCATTATCAATACCGACCGAGATTTTATGGTCATACACAAACTGTGCAAGTTAGGTCAAGATTGAGAAGAGATGTAGTCTTTATCGCGATAACGGTATTGTTGACAGCATACGGACGACGGACGACGGGCTACGGAAGACGCCGGAGAGGTCCCCTATACCAATAGCTCACCATATATTTCAACAAAAATGTACTTTATTAGATGAATATGTATTTAAGCATCCAAAAAAATAATTCTTTGTGGCGCATTTCGCTAGCGTTGCAAACTCAATGGTAGTACCAGTATCTGTAACACTGTGCTTCAATATGCCACACTAGTTTAATCGCATTTTGATCGGGATTTAACGATAACTTTTTGCATACATATTGTTTAGAAATGTTTGGAAGAGAAAATACGTGTTTTATTATAACGTTTTTATCATTAGCAACATATATTTTTGATCGAGGAAAAAACAAACAACATTCCATCGTCAAACATCACACTGAAACAATCATTACAGCTAAACGGTTTTTGGTGTTGATAGTAATATGTCTTTAAATATATGTTCTATTACAACATGAAACTCGATTTCATGTCTTATACGTACTTCTTTTCTTCGTATCTACGAAAGATTCACTTCTGTTTCTGACAATGGCAATTTTCAAGACGAGCCATTGTGATTGCATAGGTGGGCATGGAGAAAAAAATATCTAACTAAAACGATTCACATTAAACTCACATACACGAATACTCGATATATTTATCTTCCGTTGTGAATATTGGTGCAAGTGAAAGTCTCAAGTTTGATAACCATTGTAAATTTATTGCGAAACAGAAACCGGAATCCTTATGCAAATTATGACATTGATAATTTATTCTGTTCTTTCAATAACATATTTTCAAATCAAAGGTCCCGCAGAAATACTCATATTGCTCCGGAAATTGATGCAGTGTCAAATATTAAAACATTTATCATCGAACGGAGTCTTTCTTACTCTTTACCTTATATGCATCACGAACGGAGTCTTTCTTATTGTTGTATCTCATATGCATCACGAACGGAGTCTTTCTTATTGTTGTATCTCATATGCATCACGAACGGAGTCTTTCTTATTGTTGTATCTCATATGCATCACGAACGTAGTCTTTCTTATTGTTGTATCTCATAGGCATCATATTACAACATTGTACAGTACTGTCTGTATTCTTCGGATCGGACGTGTGCTGAATCAACTACATTTTTAATCTGTTTTCTTTTCTGACACTGTGCGCTTCAATGGAAGTCATACAGATTATACGATGTGATTATAATCATGCAACACCCGTTGTATTTTTTATCACACCTTTCATTAATACTTTTGCAAACTGGGGAACAATAACTTAATGGAACTGAAAATTAGGTATGTTGCTACGTGCTTAATAACCAATACAACATAACGCCTTTACATGCAAATGATATTTAAACGACTATTCCGCTCATCATTCATATGGATTCGCATGCTCGCATCAATTTATACAATGCGAGGATGAAGCCTTTATACTTATTCCATGAATTATTTTTCATTTATGCAATGTTAATTGTTTAATTAAATATATTTTGAATATTATCATCGCCATAACAATCAATGTTTTGAAATAGATCTAGTTTGCGTGTTTATAAATATCAATTTTTCTGTTTGTTTATCGTTTTAGGTTTGGGAGATTTTTTAATATGCATTGCTCATCGTTAAATATAATTTACTTATTATGATAAATTCAACCATTTTATATATCGGGTTTATTATTTAGAAAATGTATAAAAATTGAATATTTATAACAATATTATTCTTTTAAATATATCTTCCTGCATGAAAACAATGTATTGACCAA
The DNA here is from genome assembly GCA_027627225.1 of Congeria kusceri. Classification (NCBI taxonomy): domain Eukaryota; kingdom Metazoa; phylum Mollusca; class Bivalvia; order Myida; family Dreissenidae; genus Congeria; species Congeria kusceri. Next base: position 18,973,724 of record CM051027.1, read on the forward strand.
AACGTAAATTTCTTGGATCGAACCTCCAACCGCGTCAGAGAATATATGTCAGTTCCTTATCCTCGGGGATGTTATTGCGTCTGCTTTTAACACATTTCAATATAAGCTCTTATCAGTCCTCATTTTCAATTAAATCAATATAAAGTATAAACATAAAAAACAATGATGCATTAATTTGTTTTACAAATAAGTGTACATCGGCATGTAAATAAAGACGACTTAGTTTAGTCAAGCTCGCATTTTATATTATAATATTTTGAAACAGAAGTGTCCCATTGATCACGTGAAATCAAAGAACATGAATAAGAAATGAAAGAAATAAAATATATACTTTATTTCAAATAGCGTCATTATTAAAATAATAATTATGAATGTTTCAAATACACAAACATCTGTCTATTTTTCGTCTGTTGTGAATAATGGTCCAAGTGAAAGTGTTTGATTAAAATTGTAAATTCATAATGAAACAGAAACCGGATTCCGTATGGAAATAATATCATTGATATTCTATTAAAAAACAATCTGTTTTGCTATTACCATAATTTTAAATCAAAGACCATGCATAAATACTCATATTGCAACGGGAATTGATGCAGTGTAGCAAATTATATACATAAATCATCGGACGGAGTCTTTCACAATCTTTCATCTGATATGCATCATATTATCAAAATAATACAGTACCATCTGTATTCTAGGGAATCTGACCGTGTGCCGAATAAATTACATTTTCAATCTGTAATGTATTCGTATCTGTCATTAACTGTGCGCTTCAATAGAAGTCCTACAAACTATACGATGTTATTATAATCATGCAATATCATTGTATTTCTCGAAGCATAATCATAATTGTATTAATTAGTTTTGCAAGCTGGGGAACAATAACATAATGGAACTGCAAATGTTCGATTATATGACCTATGCAACATAAATCCTATACACGCAAGTGATATGTAAACGACCGTAGCGTTCATCATTCATCGATTCCTGGCTTCGATTGATAATATATAACTAAATCGTCTTTACCTTCATTTCATGAATTTCATTAAAATAATTTGAAATTTTATAAACAGTATAAATGCAAGCCAAACAGGTGCTTTAAATATTCTTCTGAAGTTTAAACATTAGTATCCTTAAGGTCCATATTTTTAATTAAACACATTTTGAATTACAGTGTCGTCGGCACAGGAATAAATGTTGAACATTAGAAAAATAGTCCTTATAAATATTCATTTCTCTATTTGTATCGTCTTTTGTTAGGAGTTCAGTTTTTATATAAGATAAATCCAACTCCAAAAACATCAGCAAGAGAGAAACCCTTATTAACATCCGAAGGTCCTTAATTTATTAACACTACATTATAAAAAGTCACATAAGAACAATTTTTACAATTAAACGCTTTTCGTTGTTGATATTTATATATCTGGAAATTTTTGTTTTAAAAAAGCAACTCGTTTTCATTTCTTTCTTTGTGTCTCAAAATAATGTTATTCTGCTTCGAAGAATGCGTAAGGGTACACAAATATAATATAAACATACAACATTAACAATTTACATTCAGTCGCGATAAATCAGTATATCGATCATCTTACTTATATTTTTATCAGTCTTGCTTTCCATAAAATAAATGCACATTTAGTTATAAACACTTAGTACTCGGATACTTATTTCTGTTTGTGTTAAATGTTGCACATCAATACATGCGTTGTGACATACAGTAAAACACGCAAAATAAAAGTACTTTGTATCGATGGAGCATTTTACAAATGCAAATATTTAGCAAAAAAATTCTTTAGACATTAGATATCGAATGCATGTAACTAGTTTATACATGAAGTGAATTTTTTTTCAGAACCATGAAAATATATGTGTATAGTTATGTGCAATCTGAAGCACCATTCCAGCTTGATCATCTAGTCAAATATGGCGATAAAGACAATATCAATATACATATTATTATATATATTATTATGTGATAGTTCAAACTGCCCATACAAATACATATTATATATTCAGTTGTCAAATGAATGCTTAAAATCTAATTACTCTTATATAGAGATTACGAAAGTATTCGGGAACTTATCGTCGCATATATAATGTATTCTTTGAACACCCCGCCCAATCCCGAAATATTTGGTGAGCAAATATGCAATTTTAATATCTTACATCTGTTTACGTTTGACTTGATTTTTATGGACGAAATTCATAAACAAAAACAAATTGGTTTTAATATTTATGCACACAGATCACACAGCAGCAAATAACATAACTCAATTAGAAAAAAATTGTGCCAGTCCAGTTGTTATCACAAATTAAACAGTACAAAACATAAATATTGATATTTTTTAAACAATCTGAGAAATCTTCCTTAAAAAATAATTACGTGCAAAACACAACTTAATCTTTTTTTCTAAAATCAATTTTAAAGACAAAGCAATCTAATCTTCATCAAAGTCTATTGTGATGCAATATTTGTTGTAGCTTACAGTTGTTACCGACACAAAACTACAGGTGGCCAAAACATTTTTAATCTGCACTAACTCGGATATGACGAGAGGTCGTGAGTTATAATGATCTTTCACAAAGAACCACAAAATACTAGTTCTGCACAGGAACCGGACTCAGTGTCTTAATAAGCCTCAGGCTTTCGACACAAGGTCGCTAAAATAAACAGGTTTCAAATCATTTGCAGTACATTGCTTTCTTACTTATGCACATTAATTATTTGATAGTTTTCGTTATCGCATCACTAGACTTAGTTTATCTGATCAGATTTACTTCATCCTCTGTTAAACATGTGTTCAACGATGGACGGCTATCAATTAAAACGTAGGAGGACTACAATCAACAGCAGACAAAAATCGTCTTGTGGACTAACAATCCTCACTTGCGTTTAGTAATAACTAAAAATACAAATATATGCAAATATACTTAAACATATTATTACCAGATGTCAAATTTTACATTTACTTTTCTGTTTGTAAGTAAGCAAATATTTGCGTTTCACCAACATTTTAGAAAATTTTTTTCCTTATTATTGAGAGATATATTAAGTAAACATTTGTTCTTGTTAAATGCGAAATATCAAATCAATTTTAATTCCCCTTGATTCAGTTTGCTCAATGTACGAATTTTTTTATATTTATTTTTGTATTCTGGTCAAATGTGATGCAGGTTATTTTTTGTAATTTACAATTCCATGGTCAGCAGTATGCTTGTTGTATGAATGGCAGCACGTGAAGTATTTACTGCAGTTTAGAGAGGAGAAGGCATCCGATTAAGGTCGCCATGGATACGATAAGCCCAGTAACCCCGGAATCTGCAAATACATTGTACACATTTATAATATAGTTGTAAAAATGCATTTTGATGGCATTTTGATTTTAATATTACAATACGTTTTTAGATTTTCTTATCTAATAAAATAGAATAAATGAAATCAATATACATACCTACGACACATTTCCCCGCGGACCCAATGGACATGCCAGATTTGCATATGCAATATCCTGGTCCACATTCGGCATTGGAGTCTGCAATTTCACATGTCGTAGATCCTCTTTCACAGGCTGAAACACAGGAATATAGACACTAATTTTCTAACACATACTAAAGTAGAGCACAATTTAAAACTATATAATTTAAAGGCTGCTGTGCATGTAAACTTTATTGTCAGAATAATGTTCAAAAACTATTCCGTGTAGGTGTTGAATATACCTTTGGGACTGCAAGATGTTGTAGAAACATCGTAGATCACCCAACAGGCGCACACAGCAACGTTACAGTAGCCGCCAGGGAGATTGGCACATTCCCCACCACTCGCAGTGCACGCGGCACCCACACCTGTTTCCGAAATATGTTTCTTTATATTTCGTTTCCGACAACGTTTTTTGTTCATGTATTCGCATTTACCAAGTCAGTATATTTTAATCAGATCAATGAAGACGTTATTTACTGTAAAATCATGAGGCCAGATATAAAAAAGTTATATCTTTGAAAATGTTCCTAATTTATCTTAGAATTTCATATCTTAAGCCAAAACACAATTATTGTAATATATGCCAAAAGCTAATCTGTACCTGGTTGGCAGAGAGCCTTTGTTCCCTTGCTGAAAATCCCGTAGTTCGCCTTGCACTTGCACACGTTTCCGTTACCTGTGTCGCACACAGAGTTCGGATCGTCACCCGTGCAGGCAGTTTCACCAGACGCGCAACCTGTACATTGTGCAGTTCGATTACCATAACCTTACAAGCCAAATTGTGTACATGTTATTTTTTAAATTTACTGTATAAGTAATACTTTTATAAGAAAAAAAAGCAAACTATTGTGTGACATTTTTAAGTATCCAAAAATAATGTATACTATATAGCATATACACTATTCAGAGATTATTTTTCTAACTTTATAAATAATTTATTTTTAACTATCATATATTGCCTTTCATTAGAGACGCCATGGCAGTTACCGCGTTAAATTTTAATATCCTTTTGTAGAAAGTGCATCTTTGAGCGTAGATCTTATTTCAAAACTCCGTTATTAAATATAGACTTATGCTCAACGTACTTTTGGCTGTACAGGTACTTCCGGATTTAGGAAATACTTTCGCACATGCGCACACTGCACTAGCTGGCACGGTGTTACAATAGGCATTGGCCAACATGGCACATTCTCCTCCAGTCGCAGTACAAGCTCCGTCGAGTGCTAAACATATGGTATTGAATACTAGTGGCATCTAAAGAAACAGTTGTTATGCAACTATGATAGGGAAATATGTTTTAAAACAAAATATAAAATACAAACCTTAGATTTGTTCAAATATTTATTATTGTTGGCACATAACGTACCAACAATACACATGTGTCTGATGCACATTAAATGAAATCAGTATATAATAAATAGGTTATACAGGTTATTATCGATTAATTATAACGATACAATGCAAATAACAATGTACCAGCTAATAATGTAGTTAAATAAGAACAATACTTTATTTCGATAGCTTAAAACATGTAGTTTGTCTTAATATTTTGTATCCACAAACCAAGCGCTGTGCAAGTTATGCTGTCGGCAGAAGCTTTGTACTGCGGCTTGCAAGCGCATGTTTTCCCGGATGAGCAGTAAGCATTGGCGTCAGCGCAGTCCGCATTCGCTGTGCATGCCGTACCCATTTCTGAAAATAAAATCAAAGGAGCTCGCCGCATTTAGCTAAAGTCATGAACTCCATGTTATAGGTCAATGTTCGTTAACTTTTAAAAATATTCAGTATAATAATGATGATATGTAAATATATGAAATAGTATTGATCCCCTCATTTTCATTATTTCAATCAAGATCAATATTTTGTATCATCATTCTCAGTCATCAATTTATATCAATTTTTTCAGTACAAACGCGCATTCATCGGCATTTTAATTTTTGGTAAGGTAATACTTTGATCAATTTACGAAATAGTGGAACATAATTTACTTATGTGTTATATCAGACTTACTTGCTTTACATGTAGCACCTGTGTATCCTGTAGAGCATACACAAGTTGCGACATCAGCAGTCCAGTGGTTCGCCGAATCGCAAACGCAACCATTGGAATTGCTGTTTACAACAAAGTGGTTTGTCGTGTCACAAAGGCATTTATTGGTTGTAGTTCCAGTTCCATCGTCTTTGCATGTCTGACCCGTGGCACATGTATCTGTGCCAGCAGTACATGCCACGTTGTATGCCTCTGCAGTTGATTGTAAAATAATGTCAATTTTAAACATCTTTCTTAAACTAAGAGGTAGTAGAAATTTAAATGTTAATGCAAATGATACAAGACGTTTGTAGCATGACATAATTTAATATAAAATAATCTAATATAAAATGCGTCTGTTATTTCGTTACGACCTTTTGATGTCGTTGTTTTCACTTTGAAATATCGATGTTGCTTGAATTGTGCAGTTTTATTGTATATTGTTTAAAATTACATTTAATTTAATATAAAGGGTATTGTAGAAAAAATATATATCATATGTATGATTACTGCTGCATACATCTTACTTTATATTCATGATCAGCTCAGAGTAACCGGTCGGCATATTACAATGTCATACCATGCAACTGGCTAATCGACATATATATCCTTTATTGGTTGTATGTATGTTATCTTTTCTCCATTCATTTGTCGTTTAATATGTACACGAGGAGTCATACTTACTTTCTGCCGCGTACCCGGAGTGTAAAAACAAGGATGCGAATAGGAAAATTGTGCTGCTCGCCTGAAAACAGATCGGATTAACATTGTTGACATTATTCTACTTAACAACATACAACGTTTAATGGTATAGGTAGTACATTGTACACTACTTAAACATTACTGTAAAACAAAAATGTATAAATAATTTGCATTTTTCCTAGCTAACCACCGGTTGTTAACGTTAGAATCTAACGTAAATATTTGGCTTAACAAAATCTACTTTGAAATTTTATCGCTGTGGTGTGAATCACTGTGATTCATAACGGAGAAAAGCATTTATCAAATGATATACCTTGTTTTCCGTGAAATACAGCCATAACATATATTTTTATGTCACACATGTGTAAGATAACCTTTTGAGCGTTTTCATTGGCTACCTATTCTTTGTCTGACCAATCGCGTGACGTTAATTTGGTGAAATGACCTTGTTAACATGAAATGACGTCACGCTAGTACACAGCTTTGAGAATTTACCAACATATTTTGATAAAATTATAAGGGTTTTATTTCGTTTAAGCATGACACTGACTTTTAAACTACAGATATATTTCTTGCGCGTAATATGCCGTTTCATTTAGGCAAAATGTGTGCCATTTAATTGAAAAATAGCTCAACCTATGACCAAATTATAGTTCTGACATTCGTCAAGCAAAAAGTTGACTTTACCTTTGGCCTCTAAGTGTGACCCTGAACTTTAACATATGGACCTGGTTTATAACACTTCATGTTGTCTAATTGAAGTTAACATTTGTGACAGGAAGATTTTAAAATCCATGACAAGTTAAAACAAAGACAATTTAAGTGTCAATTTTGCCATTCGATCTCTAGGTGTGACCTTGACCATTGACCTAGGGATCTGACTCATGAGCGGTACACACCAGCTCATTGCAGCAAACATTTGTGCCGAGTAATTCCAAAATCCTTCAATCCACGGCCAAGTTATAGTGTGGACAAGCAAACAAAAGCCAATTTATTATCAAAGGGCAATAATTCCCTGAAAAAATCTTCAGACCGGTACGACCTGACAAAATTCGCATGTCTCTTTAGTAGGGAAGCTGCATATAAAGTTTCATTAAATTTGAGTTATCAGTTCTTGAGATATCGCGCGGAAACGAAAATATTCCATTAAAATGTATTCTTTTTAATATAAAATAGGGCAATAACTCCCTGAAAAATAATCAGGCCGGAACGGATTCTTGGTAAGGAACTGCATATAACGTTTCAATAAATTAGTAATATAAGTTCCTGAGATCGTGCGCGGAAACGATTCATTAGAAACTTTCCTATTTCTAATCAAAGGGCAATAGCTCTCTGAAAAATCATCAGGCGAAACGACCTGATAATATGCGCATGTCCACCCTTAGGGATGCCGCATATAAAGTTTAATCAAATTCAGGTCATTAGTTTCTGAGATCTCGCACCGTCTCATTATGCTTATTACTTCTGCCTAGTTATTTGAAAATCCTCAGATGCTGGACAAAGTTATTGTCCAGGCAAGAATCCGAACATACGTACATAAGTACATACGCACACACGTACGTATGCACGGACTGGGTAAACACTAAATGTCCCCAGATTGTGTAATTAAATTGAAAATCTAGCGAGAGGTTCAGAGAAGGTTATTTAAAGATATTTTCCAAGTTTTAGCTCTGTTGTCCATGTTGTGCAATTGACCGGAACCACGTTGGAAGATTACCACAAAAGGAACATGTCTGTGAACCTAATCCAGTTGATCTAGTGGATCAGTGGTGATGACGTTTGAAAAAATCATTACGCGCGCAAGAACGCACGCACAACGGACAAATGATGGCATACGTTTGCTGGCTTTGGGGCCGGACATGGATATGGGACGGACCCACAAATCAGCGACTATATGTTCTTAAATGTGAAAATTGCATAATATGTCTAACAACACTTGGTTTGAGCTAAATAGAACAATATACAGTCTTTATTTGTTAATTAGAATCTTACTTTGAAAAATGTTTTTAATATGAAATTTTGCACTGCATAAGTCAGGAAAACGAAAATATATGATAATGTAAGAACAATTAGGTTAATGCAGTTATCAGGCTCGTAACTAGGCATATAACTGCTCACATCCTGACATATACTAAGACATTTTAAATCCTTAAAACACGACACTTGATATACTTAAAAACATTACATCAAACGGCGAGTATACACATTTTATGTGTCATTTTATCTGCAACCTTGCGTGTTGTTTAAACTAAATAAATAGTTTCCCTACAATCTGATGCAAATTGTACGCGTTTCACAAAAAAATAACCAAATTCGGTCTCACTTCAGCGACGCCTCTGATTACAAACCAAGTGGATTTAATGTTGTTATGACGTATTCACTGCTATGACGTTTTCATATTTCACCATGTGTTAATTTTCACGTGTGAGAATAGCAATAAATCCAGAATTCAATGAGGTCTATCTTCCTATGAATTTTCAAACTATTAGCGTTAACGCTTTTGAAGTTATGAAGGAAAATCATGAAACAAATGGACGGATGGACGGACGGACGGACGGACTGACAGACGTACAGATAGACATGGTGATTACTATAGGGCGTCCGCAAAAATGTTGCGATGCACGTATTATATATTTCCAGAATACTAACTATACAACTTATTTATAAAAAACCTACTATAACGGGGCCGATATTCGAGCACCAAAAGTTCATATCAGTCCATTTGTTAACAATTACCCCTCCTACTCATTTACCAAAACATAGCGTCATTAGCGAAAAATCAGAGATCTAATCTATTTGTGTATCTATGGTTTAAATTACATTAACTACAGAAGATATTTGCGAAGGTTAATAAGTGGCTCTTGTAACCATACTTTAACACACACTTTAAGGGACTACTCCTCCGAAAAGGGCCTCATCTGAGCAATATAAAAAATTGGAAAGTAAGATTGATTTTATCATGAACAATGTATAATGGGAAGAGGGTTTACGCATTCCGAGCAAAAAAAATCAATATAGATCTATATTTTAGGTCGTGTTAACTTGTTCATTTTCTTGTTTACATTCTGACGTCTTTTGCCACTGTACATTTTGCTTTTCCCAGCATTTATGTTGATTACTTTTGTAGTATATTTTGTACACTTAAATTGACTTGTTCACATATTTTGGCATGTTAACTACGCCATTAAATGTCTTAACTTAACAGATTTAAGCATCGAAACACAAGAGCTCAAGTATAATAACAAATAAAAAAAGAAGAAATTTTGGTTTGTTTCCACCGGGTTCGAACCCGGAACCTCCGGATAAAAAGGTTATCGCCTTAAGCTCTCGGCCATACCGATTTATATATAGTACTCCGCATTATTTACGTTGTGTCAATACTCCATATGTTGTCAACAAATTTAACGAAAATAACAGAAGCACTTCAAATTATTGCATCGTTTAGCGTTACAAACTCTTTATAATTATATCAATTTCAACTCATTTTTTTACTCATCAACGAAACGGTATTTACAGTACATTTCGATGTCCGCAGTGTTATATTGCTCCCCTGTATACACTGTTCGTTTATTTTTGGAATATGTGACAAAAAATTGAAAAAATGTCAAATCGTCAATCTGTGAACAGGTCTCTTTAATTTAGATGCTATGGCATAGTAAGGACATAACTTTTTCGTAGGCATAGTCTCGTTTATAGGCGTTATATTGACCGAATAGGCTTTCATGCACTCTGTTTCAAATGCAGCGGGTACAGGTCTTTTCTACACCGAGGACCGAAGAACGACTTTATATATTAGATGATATTAATATGGTAGGAATTTATTCAAAATATATGGAATAGCTGTAAACAGAACTAAGTATATAACTGTATAGTGTTGATACATATCATTCAATATACCGGTGAGTGACAATTGTGTTGTCTGCATTGGTGTTTTGATGTACAGGAAAGCAACATAAACGTAACTTGCTATTATGACCACTTATCCATTTATTTTTCGAACAATTGTCGCTGATTTAGCAATGCAACACTAATTCGCAGGTCTTTCCAATGTGATATCAGACCCCTCCATTGGCCCAGATAGATCACCGAACTTGAAGGTATTTTCCATACAAGTTTTACCATACAATATTAAATCATATTAAAGAAAAATGTATGTATGTAAGAATACAGACAATATGCAGGCACGCAAGACATCCGGATGAGCCTTTCGCAAGTAGAGCTTTACGATTTAAGTAAAAGAAAAGACACCTCGCACACCTACTCTTGGTCCTGTAGCTTTCCCTGACGTTTATTTAACCCCTGTTAGTGATTGCTGGGAAATAGCCTTAACAAGCACGTGGAATTGATCGACGGATGGACATCTACTTTATGCTACGCCGAAATTTTCAGGGAGCATGACAGTTATCAGACGGGAAAGACGTTGGAATGAACATGCCCTTTTTGTAGCAATGCTGCACATACCATTTCATTTAAATATATTGGGGGGCTTCACATGAAGTTTTATTAAATTGAAGATCTGGCCTGGGAACACACGTTTTGTACCAGACGGAAGGAAAGACGGATGGATTTGCGAAGAAATGGGACAGACGGACAGACTGAATGCAATTGAATTGGTTTCCGATGGACGGACAAAGCCGCGCCATATCGCAACGAACACGTTAAATAGTTCCGTGTTTCTGTTTTCGAAATTATGTGTATATAGTAAAGATATATTGAGATGGATAATTTAACACAAACGATTAGTCAGTATTAGTTATATAATTTTATGAAAATCCAGCGACACACGTTGGTATTTTTTTATTAAATAATAAAAAGAAGCCCCATTTGTATTATGATATTCGATATCAATTGCAATACGAGCAATAAAAAGTCATTAAAAGATATCGTTTATATGATTAAAGAAACTGTGAAAATAGCAATGACCAGTGTCATAAAATAACTTTAAAAGCAGACCTATACAATAAATATTCATCAATACTGGATCAACTGTTTTAATGCCATGTACCGTTATTTTTATTGCATAAAAACTATTTCATACATAGCTCTTAATAAATAACTTCCAATATAGTATATCTGTTGTATTATCTTTCTTTCTATTTCATGCTTAACATGAACCTTCTCAAACAATCCTGGAATTCGCATAAACATGTGTTAAAAGTACTAGAATAATTGATTGTACATGCACTGGAATCAATGTAAATTTATTTTCGCAAATGATTTTTTTCTGTATTTTTATCACGCCTTTGGTAGTTGTAACTACTATGTACAACATTATTAATATGCTTAAGTCTCAAAATAAATACATGTATTCGGTTTTGTTTTTTTATTTTTAGTTTTGACTTTTAACATTTCATTATTAGAAATAATAACAATAATGTATAATGAATGTTATTGCCAAAAAGTACACAGTAGATACACATGACCTGCTAATATTATGCATTAATTATTAAGTTCAAATTACCAAACTATTGCACGATAAGCGTTTGCAAAGAATACATCAATAATTATGTTTATATAATATACTGAACAATTAATTTGAATACGTTGCGGTGGTAGTAGCAATATTTAAGTTTTAATTAAGCGATTAGTCATTTTACTGTTAGCATGTGTTATCTGACAACGTTTGCGTGGCATGGAGAAAAGAAAGAATGACAAACAAAACTCTACAAAGTTGAATCCTTACAAATAAACAATTGCTTTATAATACTAAACAAAAGTATTCCATCATCAGAAATTGATAGTAAATATCATCGGAACGGACAAGTATTGTTAAATCATTATTTAATGGAGTTAACTACATGTGATATGTTCATTTTAATCATCGAATAATATGAATATTATTGTAATTATGAAAACGGACACGTTTTATTCGTTAATATTTATGAAAATAATTCAAAGTACTCTTTTCGAAAATATTTAAATAAAAAATATTAACATCATTATTTTAAACATTTGTTATTTAAAAGAGTCTTAGCCATATACTCTGACAAATATTAGCGCTACATGTTTAAAAAATAATACATTGTCAATTAATATGTGTGATGATTAATTTCCAAACTTTCATTGGTATTTTTAAATACAATTCAATGTCCAAAACCAAACAGTTAAACATCAAAATTTTCCATGGTTTCAAAGACTTTATCAATGGTGATAAATCCAAAATACCGAACATTCAGCATTGAAGTCAAACATTTTTCAAATGTATCAGAGTCAGACATTTATAAAACAAAACGCTTACCATTGTGAAACAAGTCGCTTTGTCACACCTGACTCTTCAATAATTGGATATCGTCTCCAATTCCACTCTTCAAAATTGCAAATGAAGCCTGATTTTATAGGGAACGACCTAGATATAGCCCCGCCTATTCAAACGGATATAATCAGTGGATTTTGAAACTGTCGTGCAACTACAAAAAGAAATGTGACACGGAAACCATTCATTGGATGTGGTAAATTGACTGACGGCTGTCGTAAATTGTTAGGTGGGCACAAGTTGAAGTTGGTATTCGAATGCAAAATAACTTCTTTTCATTACATCAAGTGGTTGTTAACATTTCTTGTGATGTTAAAGGCAGTCGAATTTAAACTGAAAATTAAAACATGTTAAATATATACACATGAGTTTTATATATCAAGCTAATTACCCGGACGAGTCAATAATTCTAATTTAATATAATGTGCTTAATAAAGAATTGTTTTCTTTTCGTGACTAATATAATACAATTATAGTCTGTTCATATAGGTAAATTGAATAAAAAATGTTTGCAACTTTATTTGTAAAATCGTTAAAGCCATTTCGTAACCATAAAACATAAACATAAATATTAAACATATGTACAATAGAAATAGCATCGGTGTATAAAGAATGCATTATATATATTGTGTCTTCATCCTAATCCTCTTTAATAGCGCAAATTTGTCGTTTGACCCATTAGGAACCCAGACAATATCCGATATAATGAGCCCATTATGCCATACTTTGTTTCTATTTGTATATAACTAATAATTGGTAACATTCAAAATTTACAATAACAAATCTGACATTACAATTTTACTTCTATTTCATTTAAAAACAATAACAACGGAATGTCAGATATTTTACTGTGGCAAACAAAATATATTTATTAAACAACTAAAAAAGAGCATCAATAACAAATGTATTACATCTACGTAATATAATCTGGGCAACAAAAGGTACACAAACATATCCAAATAGGTGGCAAATATTATCTCTAGTATCTGATATCGTCTATATCTCCTTGGTTAATCGCATCTTCAATTACTATGAAAACTGACACCCTTTGACCATGCATTGATTTGTTTTTCAATTTGCACGCAGAGTTTGATTTTAAGAACGCAGTAGCATTCGGCGACATTCTTTAAATTAATAGATACACATTTCACGACATTAGAGCCTTGAGCTATTACTTCGGTCTGTGGTTTACTAATGACACTTTAATTATGAGATGATTCGTTGATAGTGCGTTGATTGTGCGATAATATAATATCACACTTATTCAATCTTTGAATTATATCATTATTATAATTGTATTAAGAACTTTAGCAGTAGAAATATACAATAAAACAATACAAGTATAAATTTATCATCTCTATTCACTAGAGTGTACATGTTATTTAATATTGAGCATCCTATGCATACATACCAAACGGTTTCAAATGCCCTTCAGTTTCGCTATCACGAACATCTAATGCCTAGACTGTCACCCTTGCCACGTTTACAAGGGAGCTTGCGACGAATGATATAGGTCATTGTGCAAAAATAATTTGTTGAACAGCCTTGATGTTTGCTTTTCAATGAGTGGAAGAGGTGGAACGTATTTTAACATATAATTGATAAAGTCTTCATTTCAAATAATTCAACGCTCACATATTCTAATATCGATTGTACTACTCGGTGTTATCCCTACTGGTTTCCATAAAAGATGAATCAAAACACAAGTGTAAAATTAAATATTTTGCGAGATTATACACATTTCATTGGCGTCGCTTTTAGATTTCACATCAAACGGAGTGTTTCCTTCGTAATGTAAGCCAAGTCCCTATCACCAATACGATATCGAAATACATGTAGATTACGTTTCTGGAGTTGATCGCTAGTTACCATTGTCAAATGTTTTTCTTTTTATATTTATTTTCATGCCTGTCTTGATTAGGCGATAATTAAGCTACCGGTTGTAAGATCCAGCTCTTGAATAATAATTCCCTTTTACATTTAATGCAGATGTACGCTGAAGACTGTTGATGCAACATTTGTTGAATTTTCCTTCTAGCTTTCTTCTCTTCCGCCTCTTTATTTACCCCATATCTGGCAGGAAAATGCCAAGAAGTGGTATTCTGCAGTGTCGATGATGGAAGCTACGAGAACATGTCTTTCTCGCAGAAGTTCTTGAATCAAAGATGCCACGATGTTTGCCAACTATTCGTACATGATCTGCTATATGACTCTTCATCTTCTATCTTTGGGCGATCAACAACCAAGCATGTCACTTTTATATTTCAAACGGCTTCCTAATTTCATCATGCCTACATCATCAAGGATTGGATTTGATGGTTTTATCTTGCTATTCACTGACACTTCTTTTCTCTGATACAAACTTGTGTATTATTTTTTAGAAGCTTTTCTTCTACGAATTTCGAATTACAGTATTTTCCGCCGATCGAATTTCATCAACAATCCATTCTTGATAAGTAAATCCAAAATATGTTTTAGTTATGAACATTGAACTTATTTGCAAACACTCTTACAAGCCTAATCCAACTTGGTAACATTTTGAATCAAGTCTATCTGCACATTCAGCTGCCAAATTTTGTTTCGTTACAGAAACAAAGCATGATCGTTCTTTAAATCAATTTTTGCTGCTTCATCACTTGTCACAAATTGAACTTTTGCCGATTACTTCCACTATAAACTAAATATTGTGGGCCTGCCAACCACAACGAATGTTTTCAAATTATTAAAGGGACTATGGCGTGGAAAAGGGCCCCAAGGGGCACTTTCTTAAAAAAATTGAAATTAAGATATTAATACTGGCGCATAATGACAGTTAAAACAGAGTATATATAATGGGAAAAGCGTGAGCTCATTCCGAGATAAAAAATCAATTTATAATAAGGGCAATGTTTGTTTGGCCCTTTCTATGTTTACATTTTGACGTCAGAGTCTTGAGAATTATGTATAACCATAGTTTACACACGATTCATTACCAAGCAGAACAGCGCAGTTGGTTAAAGCGCTGTCCATTGTTATTTCTTCATATGGCTCCTTAGTTGTGAGTTCAATACCCACTTGAGGTTTAAATTTTCCCAGACGTGTTTTCTATTTTTTAATCAAATATCTCATTGTGTATTATGATATGTATTATTTATTTAATGCAAATGTCTTAGTATAGCTCATTTCTATCATATAATATCATTTATAGTGCAAAAGAACGTCAATTTTTCGTTGACATAGTCCGTTCAAGATAAAAACCGCGGGATGCTAGAGCTGCTGGGTTTTCTTTGTTTGATACATATCCACACTGACGGGTTTAAGTATCTCTCTGTATCTCTCCAACTCTATTTGCATCAAACGTTTTGTATTTTTTGCTAATTCCCTTAATTTACCATACTACATTCATACCGTCACTCTAAAATGTTACCTCTTTTATTTTTAGTTTTAAAGCTTTACACACACATTTGCTAGTTGCAGTCCTAAACTTGCAGCCACGAGTTCTAATCGTGGTATCCTAATGGTTTTTATTGTCGCATCTTTGCATTTTGCAGTTATGATCTTTGTAGTAACCGATTGTTCACGTCTATATTTCTCGAATAAGCTACTGCTCCAAAAGCATCACTCAATGTATCAACACAAATGTGTACACTACACTCATGTGTGTACTTACATTCCTGGTGTTATTGTACATGTCAGCACTCACTACATTAATTGAATACATATTGTTTGGTCTCTGAAGTTGCACCATTCACAAACAGTTTTGCGAATCGGAAATGAGGCGATTGAAAGCGCAGACATGGTTGGCAGCCTATGTTCTGCTGGGGCCTGAAAGCCCATACAAATGCATATGTCTTTGAAGGCAAAACATATATTTAAAATCATATATCAAAAATCTTAAACAAACACAGACGATGCTGTTTCTGGGACTTCTATTACATCTGACGCAGTAAGACAATAATACCAATTGTTGAAATGAGGCGTATGGTTAACCCGGAACGTAAGTGTCTGCAGGCATGACATGGCCATGCGGACCTTCGTGTTTTAGCAGATTTGAGCGAATTTTGTATATCTCATGTCCTATGGAATGATATCATGTTCCCAGCAGAGCGGGATGATATCTTGTTAAATATGAACATGTTCTCACTAAGACAGATCAGATCCTGTGGAATGTAAACATGTTCTCACTCAGACAGATGAGATCCTGTGGAATGTAAAGCATGGTCTCACTCAGACAGATGAGATCTGGTGGAACGTACATGTAATTATGTTCCCATCAGAGACATATGAGATGTTGAGGAATGTAACCATGTTTCCAGCAGAGATGTGAAACATGTTCCCACTCAGACAGATGATATTCTTTAGTATGTTTACATTTTCCCAGCAAATCAAGTGAGATCCTGTAAAATGTAAACATGTTCCTAGCAGAGAGAGACGAGATCTTGTGAAATGTGAAAATGTTCTCAGCATAGAGGGATGCTATCCTGTGCAAAGTTAACATGCTCCCAATTAGACAATTCAGATCCTGTGGAAAAATAACATGTTCCCAGCAAAGACGGATGCTATCCTGTTGAATGCCAGCATGTCTACACACAGATTCGATCATGTGGAATGTAAACACGTTTCCAGCAGAGACAGATGATATCCTGTGGAAAGTTAACGTGTTCTCGCTAAGACAGATGAGATCCTGTGGAATGTAAACATGTTATCTGCATAGAGGGATGCTATACTGTGGAATGCTAACACGTTCGCAATTAGACAAATGAGATAATGTGTAATGTAAAGATGTTCCCAGCAGAGACAGATGATATCCTGTGGAAAGTTAACGTGTTCGCGCAAAGACAGATGCGATCCTGTGGAATGTTAACATGTTTTCTGCATAGAGGGATGCTATACTGTGGAATGCTAACACGTTCTCAATTCGACAAATGAGACAATGTGTAATGTAAACATGTTCCCAGCAGAGACAGATGATATCCAGTGGAATGTTTACATGTACTCATTCAGTCACATGAGATCATGTGGAATTTAAACATGTCCCCAGCAAAGAGGGATGCTATCCTGTGGAATGCTTATATGTCCTCACGCAGACAGATGAGATCCTTTAGAATGATAATATGAATGATAATATGTTCCCTTCAGAGAGAAATGAGATCCTGTGGAATTTGAACATGTTCCCATTAGAGACAGATGAGATCCTGTGTAATGTTAACATGTTCTCAATCAGACAGATGAAATCCTGTGGAATGTAAACATGTGCTCGGCATAGAGGGATACTATCTTGTAAAATGTTAACATGTTCTCAATAAGACATATGAGATCCTGTGGAATGTAAACATGTCCCAGCAGTGAGGGGAATACCTGTAGAATGCTAACATGTTCTCACTCTGACAGATGAGATCGTGTGGAATGTAAACATGTTTCCAGCAGAGAGGAATGATATCCTGTGGAATGCTAATATGTGCTAACGTTTACAGATGAGTTTCTGTGAACAGTAATCATGTTCTCAGCAAGGAGGGATGCTATTCTGAGGAATGCTAACATGTTATCTCTCAGAGAGATGAGATCCAGTGAAATGTTAAAATTTTGTCAGTAGAAACAGATTAAATATATTGGAATGCAACATGTTCACAGCAAAGACATGAAATCCTAAGAATGTAAACATATTCTCACTCAGACAGATGCGATGTTGTGGAATGTAGACATGTTCTCACTCAGACAGATGAGATCCTGTGGAATGTAAACATGTTCTCACTCAGACAGATCAGATGCTGTGGAATGTTAACATGTTTTTTCTAAGACAGATGAGATCCTGTGGAATGTAAACATGTTATCACTCAGAGAGATCATATCATGTGGCCTGTTCTAAGTCAGACAGATGTAAAATGTAAACATGTTGTCAATAGAGACAGATGACATCCTGTGGAATAAAAAGATGTTGCCAGCAGAAACAGTTGAGATCCTGTTGAATGTTAATATGTGCTAACTCCGACAGATGAGATCCTGTGGAATGTAAACATCTTGTCAATCGCGACAAATTAGCTAGAGTGGAAAGAACACATGTTCGCAACAGAGACAGATAATATCCTGTATAATGTAAACATGTTCTCACTCAGACAGAAAATATTTTGTGGAGTGTTAACATGGTTTTACTCAGACAGCTTAGATCACGTAGAATGTTAATATGTTCTCACTAAAACAGATGAGATAATTTAGAATGCAAATATGTTTTTAGCAGAGACGTATGAGATCATGTTTATAGTAAGCATGTTTTCAACAGAGACAACAAGATGCTCCGTTTTCTTTATAAGGGCATATTTCCAACCCTCCATTATTTCCTTCTGAGGAAATGACATCACAAGCAAGGCAGTCAGTGGCTTGTCTGAGCTCCACCATGGCTGTTTATGTGGTCAAACATGTCACTGTGGGCTAGTTTGGTAATTCATGCAAGGCGTTATAGTCGACCTTTCGGGAACTCCAGGTTCGACTCAGCATTTAAGCTGCTTCTCCTGGTCTTATGATAATGTCACCTGTCTTGGACGTAATGGTTATGATGCCGGTAGCCTTTTTGATGCACCCGTACATCCGGCCAGTATCTTTAGTGCCCTCAGCTTTCTGTAAACTGATGCAAAGCTCCAGCTCGTAGGTGTTGGCACAGTGCCAGGGTGTCTGATTAACTTTTCTCTTGGAAGTTAACACCTGAGATCACGTAGAATGTTAAAATGTTCTCAATAAAACAGATGAGATAATATAGAATGCAAATATGTAAAAGACCGACCTTTCCAAAGGCGTTGTACCAAATATCAAACCACACATATATGTTTCCTTTTATGGTCATTAAAACAACTGCAGTTTATTGCAAAATAAAAGATAATAAAATTCAAGCTTTGACGGATCGCTGTTAGATTTTTATCAACATCTAATATGGTCAATATCTGAAATAATCACCGTTTACACAAAACAAATATTTGTACAACCCATCCCCGTCAACTAATTGAGCCCAGGGGCATAAATCTGTCTCAAACCAAAACACAATTATGGGGTTGGTTTTCCAGGTGGAGACATTGATAGTGTAAATAGAATTCAAGATATTGGACTTTATGAAAAACATTAACCACAATTTCGAAGTTTAAAAAGGGGCATAAATCAGTAAAAATAGAAAACAGAGTTATGGGGATGTTTTCCCTGGTGGAGACATAATAGTAAAAAAGTATTTCAAGTTTCAAGTAAATACATTTGATAGTATTCAAGATGTTGGACCTTATGAAAAACTTGAACCTTGGCCGGATGGACCAACGGACAGACAGACGGACGCACGGACGGACGAACGAACGAACGGTTCGAGTTTAATATGCCCTCCTTCGGGGGCATAAACATAGTAAGCATATATACGATTACAGCAGACGTTTTTAATATCAATAACCTACTATTTTAATTAAGTCCTGGGTGCAAACCCATTAAGGATATTCAGAGATACTTTGTATCTGTCTTGTGTAATAGTATTTACTTATATCATGCCGATCTTAAATTTTTGGAACCAAGCATACTAGTTCAATGATTTATCCATTTATTATTTGCTTAGATGTTGTTGTGAAAATACAAAAACATGATCACAGCCGTCAAGAATGTTGGTGCATTTTACTACTTAAGATATAGTATGGTTCATATAACAAAGTTTTGACAAAGCTTAACGTGGCTTGCAATTTTAAAATTAGTCATTTTGTACACAAGTACATCATTAATGGCAGGGTAATAAGACCGACATATTTTTTATCACTAACATTCAATTGAACCAAATCGTTAAGTCAGGACCTTGCAAATTGTGATACAAATAGTGTTGCATCATTAACAACGACAATCATCCACTTCGGCAATAAGTCTATGATGATATGAATGTGATGTGACTTTGACAAAGTGGCAGTATGTAGATAACATCGACTTCTTAAATTATAAAATAGGCCTACTTTGTTTTTATAATATATACATTCCTGGGCACTGCGTTGGTCATTTTGCAAAACAAGTAGATGATCACATAAGTTGATTAGCTAGACTCCGTGGCTTGTTAAAGAGGCGCTTTAGTAGACTCGTTACGTCAGAGGAATAATAGCTGTTTGTTCCGCGGGAATGATATGCAATAATCTAAAAAGACCATTGTTAATAATCAATGCCTAAAGTTTTAAAATAACATATTTAAAAACCTGTGACTTAACGATTCATGTGACTAACAAAAACATACATTTTGCGTTTTGAAATAAAAAAATATCGACAGAAAAAACCAGGCGAGACGACAAACACTTAGCCGAGACTATATATTTGATCATCACATCATTGTTGGCTAAATAACATTTTCTAGTTATATTTTTATTTTTCATCCAGCCTCTCCTCCTATGACACTGGCAATTCTATCAGTATCAATCCCTTGCTCTTGACCATAACACTATGTCGGGTCGGAGGGTTCTATGTGTAAATTCCTCTGGAAACTACAGTTTCTACCCTAGGTCGACACTTGTCCGGATGTCAAGATTTTGCTCCTCCTTCCCTCACAAAGCTAGTTAACATGAGACCTATTTTGTCTCACAAGCTTTCTTTGCCTTCCGGGATATCTACCATTACACGAGGTGCATTGTCGTGTTGCTCTCTAAACTGGCTTTTGAACAGTGCAATCGAACAAGATGACAAAATGTGGTGTAGTGATTGTGTTTCCACACAGTGGGCAGGAGGGACCATCGGACAACTTCAACTTATGCAGGTTTGCTGGAAAAAGCAGTCTACATATAATGATCGGAGAAGGAAACTAAGTTGGATTGTCTCATAGTTCCACATTTCCTGTCGGTGAGTTTTCTTCCCGTTGCGTTCACCTCTTGTGGATCTTATCAGTAGTAACCACAATGTATGTGACTGCTCTCCTATTGATCTTATCTATGATTGGACCACTTCACCCGGCATTCACGATAGCTGCTAGCTTGTCCTTCTATATCCCTGTTTGTCACACCTACAATGTCATTGTGTTTGAGACTAGTTTCTGATAGCTCTATTGCCTGACTACCTGACCATTTTTTTCCTGTTCGTATATGCGATAGTTAAGCAAGAGACGCACCTTGGCCAACGTATTCTTCAACAAAAGGACGTATTGTTACCTGGAACTTTGCTGACCGCCCGATATGCAAATGCTGGTAAAGGATGGTGACAGCCCAAGCCACTTCCTTTGATGCTGAATAATCATCTGCTCTAGCTTTTATAAAGAACTGATGGGGATCTCGTTGACCATTAACAGCCTAGGCTAGATACCATTGGAATATACAGGATTTAAACTTGAGTTTTATCTTCCCTGAGTGTGGGTTTTTGTGGCGACTGTCATGTCGTCCGTCTCATATTGACTGGCAGATGGACCACTCCATGTATTTCACCTGCCTTGATGTTCGTAGTCATAACCATAAATAATAAGATGACAGAAATTTTGCAGACTGAGACAATCCCTTTTTCTAGATGTATCAAATGTAGTAATCCTATTCATAGCAAAACTAAAGAAATTAATGTTTTAGTCCTTCTGATTAACGCAACGATTAGACCTGTCAAATATATCACTTCTATGAAAAACGAATCCACACAATTATTGTGGCATTTTGCGACTAGGTTTGAATCACCTTGTATTGTCCTGCATATCAAGATGAATGATACAATGGGTTGGAAATTAAACGGATAAATGAGCTATGCGTTATATTACAGTAAAACAGCAGTTTTATGATAAAGACCTACTATAGGTCTTTTGACCGGGCTAGCCCTACTTATAAGTTATTATAATGATATTTATTATAATGTTTCAATAAACATGTGAAACAGTTTCCCTCGAATAAGTTTTTTTGCTAAACAATGCAACCCCTCATAGTATTTTGATCAGGTTCACATAGTCTAAGTTGGTTTCGGTGATCACAGGACTGCTTTTCCTAGTTCCTTCTTAAAATTGTAGCATTTTCATAAATAGACGTTCCATAACGTCATGTTTTATAACTCAATGTTATGATAATGTGGTATTGATGATCAGTCAAAGTAATACTCTAAATGGAAAGCACATGGAATGAACAGACCACCGCAGGTAGCTAATTTTAGGTGTTGTGCAATTTATGCATTATACTGCGTAATGATGCAATTTGCTTAATCTCTCAATAATAAAGAATCATTTCAATACATACGGTGATCATTTATTTATTGGTCCATGTCATTTTTCCCAGAATAATTGATACAAATCATTTATATCGTTAGGTAAAATTGGCAAGACATACAGTCAACGCCGACAAAAGCATGCGGAGGTAACGTATACTGTATGATTTATTACCATGTGTTATGTTTCGCCGTTAGTGGCTTCGAAGTAAAACATTTCATAGTATTGAGAAAAATATAAAAGTATACACAATCTGCATCTAGCTGCATAAGAAGTAGAGATACATGAAAAACAGTATGCATATCATTTAGCTTTCAATAGTATTTACACAACAGCGATTTGTTTTTAAAAGATCACACGACATAAGACAATTTACCAATTCACACATCCTGCTAAATCAGCAAATCATGGGTCTTCACCTCAATGGTTACTTGGGAATATTTACAGATCAATAATATGCTTTATCACTCCCCATATCGCATAAGGTGTTATCCATACAATTTAATGGTATTGACTGAGGTAACGTCTTCAACTAATTTGACATTTGATTCTGAATTGGCTCATTAAAGCTGTAAAACAGGGTTATCGCTGTTGTGATAACCTTACCGTTGTTCATACAAAGGTAGTTTGAATGATTTTGAAAGGACCTAGGCCCGTATTCACCAACCTATTCTTAAACTTAAGACTAAGAATAACATATATTCTTGAAACTGTTCTAAAAGCGTTTTAATGTTAAATCTAACTTGGTTTTACACCATCTCTAATTATTGAATTCTCTATTTAGAACTATTTGTTAATGACATATTCAACAATGCTACCAAGTATAGTTGCAAACTCTGAAGTAATTTGTATTCGGTCTGAGACTATTCTTTATTCTTAAGTCTAAGAATGGGTTGATGAATACGGGGCCTATTTGTTAGGGTTAAAACAAATAATAGTAAGAAGCAGCAAGAACTGATCCAAGTGACAAAAAAGTAAAGAAAAATGTATACATTCAGAAAGGCCATAACAAGGGTAAATGTGCTTCTAGGTCGATGTGTAACTTACATAATAGAACATTCAAACGTTTTAGTAACGTTAGACAGGTTGATATAAGAAATAGCTGCTTTTTAAATACGTTCAGTGAATAATGCAAACAATAAAAAGTTTGATTTCAGGCATAGATATTTAACCCAAGAAGCAGTGCGCTGTACGTTTTTTTTTCAATGTAACATGAACTAAATGATCGTTTCTACCAAAGCATAAAGCTCTTAGGCAAACTATACCGTCCGCTGGAAGCCACATTGTTATGAAATCAAAATTATGGAATGTAATTTGCCAATGGCCCCAGCTAAGACAACTTCTGCTAAATATGTTTTTGAATTGGTCCATTAGTTATAGTCAAGAAGATTTTCAAAGTTTACAATATGGACATATCATGACAACTGCCTTGCCACCAGGCGGACGTTTTGCTTTAAAAAATGAAATAATCGGAAGAAACTTGCACAAAATAAAACTTCTCTGAAATATTTTGGAAATAGGCCCGTTAGCTTCTTTTAATCTTTAAAAACTATTGAAAGAAAACTCTTATTTCAAGTTTCTACAAAAAGAAAAACAACGATTTAAGCTAGATTATATATTTGGTAATTATTTATTTCATGCTGAAAACTGTATGTTTAAAAACCATGGTCTGAGTGCAAAGGACTTCAAAATCCATAGCATTATACTATTTAACGATCATTTATCTCAGTGTTTTATTTATTAAAATGTATCTATATTCTGGTAGTTCCTAACTGATGGGGACGAAACACGATCTTTTGAAGATTACTCATTAAATCTTTGTCTTAAATGATTCTTTACAAATGTGAAAATCTTAAACTGCTCCAAAGGGTCCAGAGTTGTCACCCGTCTTTTACTTGTTGTAGTTCAGATTACAAATTGAACCAAAGATTTAGTTGCGTGACATATAATCTTGAAATCAGTCATTACACACAAACGGTATAGCATTGAATGCATAGAAATAAAACACCTTTGTATACTTTACTTTGAAAAATTCTATGAAACAAAATCAATCAGAATTGTCCATCTTGTAATAAACCATTGTTGCGTCATTTACAATGGTTAATTCAATAAAGGTGATTTCATCTCACACCACATTCATTCCTGAAATGTATACACAATACCATAGTCAATGTGGCGTCCATATGAAGAACGTTGATAACCCTGTGTCGTCAAAAAAATAGAATTATAATTAGTATAGATTTACATCAATGGGCACTGCGTTGGTCGCTTCTTAAGGCAACTAAAATGATCACGTAAGTTGATAACTAGATTTTGTTCTTTGTTTTTATAAACAAGACAGTACAATAGTTTGAATATTGACATCAAGAAAATATATTTTACCTCAACGCAAACATTACAATAATGGATGCTTTTTTATCTTTAAATATGGAATAACCTGGTGTGAATTGCAATGTCACATACCATTGTTAATAACCATGACCTAAAGTTTCAAAAAATGACTTTGATAGTCTTATGTTTGGCCATAAAGAGATAAACTATAGTCTTATAGCAACGGCAAAACTCGAGCTGGTAAAAAATAAATCAGACCGATTAAACAGGCGAGACGACAAACAGTCAGATGAGACTGTATACTAATTAATAAATTATACCTGTGTATCTCAAATGCTGCTTAAGTAGGGCAAATGAATTTATTAAAACGTGGCGAGTGCCATTAACAATGTAGATGAACCTGTGTGTATGTGTCTGTTAATAAATGTCTTTTTTGTGCGCTGTGTAATAAACATACCAACTATAGGCCTTAAACCGTCATTACCCTACTCATTAAAAAGCTTTGATTGGTATAATTGATACATCGAGTTTACATGTATAGACTCGCGTGCTTGAACAGTGTAAATAATAAATTATATATTGCAGTGTATCAATATACACGTGAAACAGTATGTAAATACCCATATTTATTTAATTATTATTATTATTCTAATCAGCAAAATCTATACTCTACAGACGTATCAAAGCCGTTTCGTACATTTGAAAAAAGGCATTCAAATTGTACATTGGTCACAAACTGCGAAGTAGTGTATACATATATATTTGTCCTTCGGTGCATCCGTTTAAATTCCTCAATTTTCGTTTCCGCGCGGTTTTACTGGAGAGCGATTAAAATTAATATGCAGAATCTCTGCCAATAGGAAATGCACATCTTGTGAGGTGGTTCGGGCCTGATAATTTTACTGCCTCATTGCCCTTTGGTTATAAAAATAGTGTATTTCTGTTAACGCGCCAAATCTCGGGAGCTAGAGGCATGAATTGAATGAAAGTGTACTACCAGCATCCTACCAAGAGGGCGCATATTGACAGGTGATTCCGATATAGGGATTTTTCAGTAATAATACTAGCAGTAGTAGCATTAATAGTAGTAATAGTAGTAGTAGTTGTAGTAGTAGTAGTAGTAGCAGTAGTAGCAGTAGTAGTATAGCAGTAGTAGCAGTAGGAGTAGTAGTAGTAGTAGCAGTAGTAGCAGTAGTAGTATAGCAGTAGTAGCAGTAGGAGTAGTAGTAGTAGCAGTAGTAGTATAGCAGTAGTAGCAGTAGGAGTAGTAGTAGTAGTAGCAGTAGTAGTAGTAGTAGTAGTAGTAGTAGTAGTAGTAGCTGTAGTAGTAGTAGTAGTAGTAGTAGTAGTAGTAGTAGTAGTAGTAGTAGTAGTAGTAGAAGCAACAGCAGCAGAGCAGTAGGAGTAGTAGTAGTAGTAGTAGTAGTAGTAGTAGTAGTAGTAGTAGTAGTAGTAGTAGTAGTAGTAGTAGTAGTAGTAGTAGTAGAAGTAGTAGTAGTAGTAGTTGCAGAAGAAGAAGTAGTATGAGTAGAAGTAGTAGTAGTAGTAGAAGTAGTAGTTGTAGTAGCTGTAGTAGTAGAAGTAGTAGAAGTAGTAGTCGTAGTAGTAGTAGTAGTTGTTGTAGTAGTATTTACTAATGCAGATATGCTTCACACTTTTTGATTGGTACGTTCATTCTTGTGGACATCTGTTTGCTGACCAACATTCAATTAAGTTAAAGCTCTGTTCTCTTCCAATGTTTCTTTACGCCATATCGGATAGAAATGCACCACGAAAACCCGTATTCTGCAGCGTCAATAATCATGGAAGCTTCATGTCTATCTTTCAGAAATTCTTGAATCGAACATCATGCTTGAGTCTTTGTCAGCTTTCAATACCTTTAGGATAAAAGTCCCATTCTCCTGACATGTCCAAGCTACCGCAGGCGTTTTCACTGCGGAAGGCATACATGCCTTTCATGGCAGCGCGTTTCATGGCTTGTGTTGGAATTATTGTCCAACAAATTTCGCCACATGCACCTTAAATGGACGCTATATTAGCTCATTCACCTGCATAACTCGCAGTGCAGTAATGGAGTGTGCAGAGCACATAGGCCTTGTAAGCTCAATGTTCTCAGTAATGTTGGGGTTGCACAGACGGTTCGGACTGACCATAATTTCAGCTGCTTTAGCATTTTTCTGTTCAGCTCTGCATCAACGGAGCAATGGAAAGTTTACTAATGAAGTAATACCCGATGCCATTTCCCCAATTATATTTACTCTATGGCTATTCTAGTTGGAAATTGAAATTTAAGCCATGATATTAATCATATTTAGACTGATTTTCAGTCCAAACTCATTGCAAGCATTTGCTAACTGAATGACAGGCTGCTGCAGGCCTCTGTTAGTGCTCAGTGCGAGGGATCCATAAAGTATCAGTTGGGTGATCTTCAACAACTGCCGCCAGACCTAGTGTTATTGTACATGCCCTCTCTGTCGTCATTGATTACATATTGCAGTTGTATGAATGCAATAAGAACTAGGCGCAAGGATACATCCTTATTATACAGGGTTCTGTCTACAAAGGTCTCCGAAGTTGATTGACAGCGTTGTGCATGTTATCCGGAAACGAGGTGAAGGAATGCCAAATAGTGATTGGTTAAGCCTAAATATGCCACAGGAGCCCACTACCACTTACCAGTCGAATGCTATTGTCTGTCTTTATAGGCAACACAAAGAAAACATTGCTACAAATAGATACACTGCTGTTTCTGGCACTTCTCTTGCAGCTGACGCAGTACGACAATAATATGTATTGTTTACATCAGCGCTATAGCCACAATAAGTCTTATGGTAATGCTGGATCCTTAGTGTCTGCATTTGACCACACGGACTTTTTGTTTGCAGATATTGGCGATTTGGCATTCTTTATGTTGTATTCCCAGCAAGGACAGATGATATCATGTGGAATGTTAACATGTTCATACTTAGACAGATACTATGTCGTGGAATGGTCCTGTAGAAGAATGTGAACATGTTCCCAGCAGATACAGATGAGGTTATGTGGAACGTTTACATGTTCCCAGCAGTAACATGTGAGATACTTTGTGACATTTTCCCAGCAGAGAGATGATATCCCATGGAAGGTTAACATGTTCTCATTAAGACAGATGAAAACCTGCGGAATGTTAACATGTTCTCAGCACAGACACTGAGCTTATGCGTTTGCTTTATAAGGACTTATTTCCAACTATTCCCAATTTCTTCCTTCTGGGGCAATGGCTTCGCAAGCAAGGCAGTCAATGGGTTCACTGAGCTATTACAGTAAGATTAATGTTGTTTTAAAATATGCTTCACTGTGGGCAAGTTTGATAATTCATACATAGCGTTATCGTGTACAGTAAGGAACTCCAGCTTAATACCATTCGTGTGTCTTCGTGTGTTCGCAGCTGTCTTTATACTGCTGCAAAGATCCAACAAGAAGATGTTGACACTGTGCCGGCCAGGGGTGTTTCTCTGTGCTGCCATAACAGGAACAATTTCTTCAATATCGCCCACACTTGTGTCTCCGAGTCTTACAATGTTCATTGATTTAAATCTTATGGAACTCTATAAGCTCTAATGAAACTCCGAATGCATTAGTGTAGAGGCACGTGAAAATATAATATTATATATGTTTACTTAATACTTGTCTGTAAATACAATTTACAGACAAACATTTTCTAAAATGTCAGAAGACAAAAGGACTGATCTTTCTAATGGCATTATACCAAATAATCATTACAATTATGCCTTACATGAAGGCAAATACACCAACGGCATTCAACTATGTGTTCGTGATGAAATACTTTATCGCGTTTCGCATCGGATAAGGTGTCGATCCCACAAATATTTTTGAGTTTATTGTGTTGGAAAATAAGATACTGAAATTCAAGCTGTAACGGATCGCAGTTGGAGTTGTATCAATACCTTCTATGTTCAATATCCGATATCATCGTTTATAAATATTGTTTACAAGCCATCCCCGTCAAATAATGGAGCCCTGGCTTTCTGAATGGCTAAACGCATTGTCAATCGAAGTTCGTCGACCGGTCAATTGGTGTAGCCTTTACATCACAGTACAGAAATGACGAAATATACGCAAAACAAAAATTCTTAAAACTTGCGTCATCGCTTAGGAATGTCAGTGCAATGCATTGACGGGGTTAAAACCGGCTTAAGGACACTCTTAGCCCAGGTAGGCAAATCCTTATCTGATCAGGAAGTCACTTAGCTAGATCTACCAGCTAGAGCATGCTATGGGTATGTATTATGTATAACAAAGTTTTAAAATACATTTGAAACAGTCTATCTCAATATAGTTGCGTAATAACGCACCATCCTATAGCATTTTGATCAGGTTCACATAACTATGGACTTGGAGTTAACAGGACGGTTTTTCATTGATCCTTCTTTTAGTTGTAATATTTTTGGGAAAATACTTGAAAGCACTTGGAGAGCGCAGAATAACGCTAATATAGCTCATTCTTGATATTGTGCAGCTATGCGTTATACTGCATAATGTAGCTTTACCTTATCACCCAATAATAAAGAATCGTTTGAATACAGACGGTGATCACTGTATGTTTGACCTGATTTGATAGCGAGTTGACAGCCATCTTCTTTCAGATTGAAAAGCTCATGTTCAACAGGTTAAAACTATTTATATAGCGCTGATCACTTTACGCCGCTGATCAGATCATCCAGCTCGGATGCACAGTCTTGAAGTTCACAGATGTCAGTGATGGCCTTTGGAAGTTGGTTCCATTCCCTAAAATATATATTTTAGGTAAAATTGGCAACAAACAGACAGTCAGCGCCAAGAAAAACATGCATAGGTAACTAATAAAAAATTATTTATTGGAATCATGCGTTATGTTTCGCCGTTAATGGCTACGGAAATACACATTTTATAGTATTGGTAACAATATAACAGATAACAAAAACAAATTCGTGGTGGCGTAGTAGATATGGTGTCCACCTAGCGATCGGGAGATCCCGGGTTCGATCCCCACTCTGCGAGCGTTCTCAAGATCTCCCCCAAAGACACCAAGTACTGGTTCTATCCAGGAAACGGACTCGATAGTGTCTATATAAGCCTTAGAGATTTCGATGCATTCGAGCAAAAATAAATAGGTTCAAACTAACAAAACAAATCTCATTCTACGTCAGAAGTAGAGAAAAAGTATTCAGAGCGTTTAAACGACATTATACCGATACACACGTCCTGTATCCATAAAACATGTGCATTCACAACATTGGCTCTTCATGTGTACTTTACAGAACAATGAAATGCTTTATCGCACCCGTATCGTATTAGGTGTTATCCATACAATTTAACCTCATTCATTTAAGTAACGTCTTTAACAAATATGACATCTGATTCTGATTCGGTTCGTTAACGCTGAAAAACTGGGTTTTTCACAGTTTTTATGACCTTACGGTTATTCATAAACTGAATGATATGTAAGGGACTTCTTCTTCAGATTTTACACAAATTAAAGTAGTAAAATCTGGACAAAATAAAATAGGTCAAAAAGAAATAATATAAATCCAGAAACTAAAGCAACGGGGCAAAATGGCTCCTAGGCCCCTCCATCTGCAGACTTACTACTTACAAACTTGAATATTCAAAGTGGTCCCAAATGCAAAACTAATATTATTTTAAGCTTAGTATACTAGTTAGAGAATGCATAAAACAGAGCACGTCATTCTACATAGGTTGATATGAGATATTAAAAAGCGTTCATGGGCCCTAAACCGATCCTGGAAGTTAATGATGGTTTCTCTTCTGCTAGTGTTTCTGTGGTTTTATTAATCGTATAACCCCGAATGAAATGCACTGAAGTTATTATCTATTACTTAAATTATAGGCTGTACACAATCATCATTTTCTTTTCTACCAATGTGGAAAGCATTTAGAGAAACTGCCCTCCGCCCCTGGATTTAACATTGTTATGGGATAAGAATTAGCATTCACAACATTAGCAAAAATCAAATTTTCATTCAAAGGTCCTTTAATTTTTGGCAAGCATTTCCCCCAATAAACACACGAGCAACGCAGACATCACGAAAACGACAAAATACAAGAGTGATTAAACATTGGTCGCATTAGAAAGGTCCATGGAAAGCACTTAAAAATGAAACCGGTTAGAAGGCGCGTCAAACATCACACTTGGCCCTGCATTTAAGTTCTACTAATATTAATGACGTTTATTCCACTGAAAACTGTTTTTTATTTACGAACGGCGTTTTTTAATATCTATGTTCGAAAACGCTTTATACGAACGGAATATACACTAATCTGCATGCTGATTTACTCCAGAGGCATCACCAGCTGTCGCATACAGATAACTTTGCGATAAAGGTAACCAAGACGTTATTGGTTACCGATTTTTATTGTGTTTTGATCAGTAAAGTGTCAATTAGAATCGATCTCTGCAAAGTTGTATTTTTATTAACATATTTCGGGACTGCTGCTTTAACCACAATGCAGTAAACGGAAAAGAAGCATTTACCTTTTAGTGTTGTAATTTTAATTAAATAGTAAGGAGGTTAACCGTTTGTAACTTTGTTCGTCTTGTTTTAAACCCTTAATATGTATCTTAAAGATTGTTCCAAATTGGGAAACAAATGATTATTATTTATAATTTCTTTAAAAACATACCAATAAACAGCAGTTGAATTAAGGTTTTATATGGTAATAACATGTATTGGCGATATTTAATGTTTGTTTAATTCATACTGTTTAAAACATGCTCGGAGAACAAACCCATTGACACTTTAAGCACGATGATGTTTTGAAAGGTTTTATCTCAGCATTGCGTTTTAAATAACTTATCTGAATCATTATTGTTCGAAGTTGGTGGGAAAGAAGAATGGTCGTTTGATGATAAGCATAATTATTTCTTTATAATATACTGCGTTATTGTTCAGGAAATATTGAGATGCTCCAAAGAGTCTAGAGTATTGGCAAGTATTTTATATTTTATTTTGGCAGGGTTCAGATAACGGATTGTATCAACGGTTCAGATAAAGAGTTGTATCAAATAGTGTGTTACCAGGCATGCGATTTTCATAATAAGGTATAACTTACAACAGGTACATCATCGATTGCATCGAAACTATACCTCATTCTATTATTTAATTTATTTCAATACATTCAATGGAACAAACCGATTGAATCCGCATTTTGGTCTTGTGCGAAACTATCATTATATCATTAACGTGGACATATTGTATGTGTCTTTTATTATTTTTCCTCAAAGCACACACCTGACATGTATCCGGTTTCTATTAATATATACCAAACATATTCTAATAAGATTGTAATTTTTAACCGCAACTTCAAGATAATACGTGTCACTGTTTCTTTTCTCCTTAGGTCTGTAATGATCTTCCATCCCCTGAAAACGTATGCTGATGGGAACGTATAGCTGATTCCAAACGCAGCCTTTGTTACAAACCAGGCCCTCTTGAGCGTGTTCTGTCATCCTGCTCCACAGCTCAGGCCCAATAAAAATATAGGTGGAGCCATGATTCAGTCCTTAGAGAGTTGGCTGGATGGCTGGAAAAAGAGACGAAAAAAGAAACAATGAACGAGGAAGTCACTTTCACGGTGAGCTCGTTGTCAAGACGGCTGAAACTATTATGAAACAAAATACGCAACAATTATCTATTCTGGACGGCTCAAGAGGCTGGAACAGTGAGATTGACCTTGAAAAGAAACAAGACAATGTTCTGTTTTCAGGCAAGAAGCTCATAGTCGTAGCGCTGACTGTACCTGTGGAAACAAGATGCGTAGATGCCTAACACAGAAAGAATGCCAATTGTACAGAGCTGTTAGACTTTTCAACAACAAACTGCCATACATGTACATAGATATTTGCTTGGAAGTCGGTTGATGAAGATTGTGTGTAAGCAATCGGTTCTTAAAAGTTGCATTTTAAGTTCACTTTGAGGTGGTTGCGTGTGCGTTTTAAGAGGAAATACGACTTCCTTATTTTGTACGTAGATATCGTTGTACCGTAAAAAAAATAATATAATAAGTATAGATTTCACATTAATGGGCTGTGCGTTGGTCGTTTCTCAAACAATGGACATGATTAAGTTAGTTAATACCAAGATTTGGTTCCATGATTTCAAATGAAAACAATACCGTTTCAATGAATATTCACATCAAAGTACATATATTGCACTCATTTGAAATATCGGAATAATGGGTGTTTTTATCTGATAATATGGAATTAGCTGATGTGAATTGCACTACATACCGTTGTTAAAAACCATAACCTTGGGTTCCAAACAATTATTTTAAAATGACCTTGTAAGTCGTATGTTATACGAGATTAGATATACTCTACTGGAGAATACCAGTGGGCTGTGGGCCAGTAATGAAATTATAACGAAGACAAGACGACAGTCAGGCGAGACTATTTACCTAAAAGTTTGATGATAACTGTGTACCGGATAATCTACTTAAGTAGGTGAACTGAATCATTAATTTTTATTCTCAATGCAGATCAGCTTTCTGTGGAAATGTTAGTATCTGACTTCTGCCGGGCTTAACAATAAACATACCAACTAAAGCTTTTAAACGGCACTGTGTATACTCATAAGCAAGCTTTGGTAGATATCTTTGATGCATCTTGGAAAGAAGTCTTACTTTTTGAGTTTTCAGATATACACTTCCATGCTTGGCAGTGTTAAACGATACAACAATTATTTAATAATAATAATCAGCCAAATCCATACTCTCATGCTAACGTATGCCAGTCGTCCGTTTGACGAAAAATGCCATCACTGTTCACATTTTATAGTAGAAGAAAAGAAAAGAAAAAACATATATAATGCAATTTGCTACTTTCTATAGTATAACTTTAATATAACTAGTTTTTATGTAAGGTAATAAATGTACTTTTAGTTTATTAATTACGGTACATCTCTACAGTAACTTTGAATAGGTGTAAACAGATGAATTTTGTCCGGCAGATTCAATGCAAGAATTAACAGTCATGCTCCCGAAGGGGTTTAAGACGCCTATTTTACTGTGCGACTTCAATTTTGAAATGTAGTAATAGTAGTAGTGGTAAAAGTCGAAGTAGTAATAGCAGTAGTAGTAGTAGTAGTAGTAGTAGTAGTAGTAGTAGTAGTAGTAGTAGTAGTAGTAGTAGTAGTAGTAGTAGTAGTAGTAGTAGTAGTAGTAGTAGTAGTAGTAGTAGTAGTTGAAGTAGTAGTAGTAGCAGCAGTAGTAGTAGAAGTTCTTATAGTAATAGTGCTAATATAAAGTAGAAGTAATAGTAGTACAGCAGCAGTTGTTGTCGTTGTTGTTATACAAACAAGACTGTTTTGCATATTCATGTATGGAAAAATAAACATGACATACAAATTACAAATTGCATACAAATTAAGTCGGTGCAGTATCTGCTGAACAGAGCGGACAGTAAAACCTCAGCCAAATTATCACTTATATCAAATGCTTTGATTACAAACATTTCAAATGCTACTGCCTGCCTCTATTAACAGTTGTTTAATTGCTCGTTTTTCTGGATCACTGGTGTGTTACCATCACCATGATAATGTGTACAGATTCAGTAATCCTATCTGTTCATAGCGTTGTTTACAATTCCTGGATTCAATCTGATACATTTCTGATATAATCTGAATGTAGTTGCTTTTGTATCATTCGTGCGCCTGTAATCTCATTCTAAACAATGCTATGGATTGAATTACAAAATAATCAATCTTATTTACTCGTACAAACAAACTTGACACATAAAATGGACTTTATGAGTTGATATGAATATTAAGTGTGTCTTTTCATTCAGCTTGGGAAACACAATGAAATTTCGAGCAGGATTTAATTTGAATGAAAATTACTTGGTTTTTAATAAAATGCGATTAGGTAAAGGTTTACAAAAATCCCAAGGTAGCTTGTTGCGGCACCGCGTTCGTATTTAATGCCATGAAGTTGTGTATTCGAATGAACCGTATCTTATTGTCGTATCTTTTTTTTTTGACAGACGTTACTTGTTTCACCCAATTAAGTATAAATATTTCCAAGACGTCGTTAAGTCGCAAACATGAAAATGCATCACGATGCACAGACCATCAAGTAAATCTATATCACGCCCACTAATTTGTAGTGTAGTTTTCGTTTCTGACAAATATTTTCGAAATTATCAGTTTACCAATCTGTAAATATGTCTCTTTTAGTGCTAATGTGCCGGCCATAGCAATGTGAAGACCTTATTTTGTATTTTTCTTAATGGAGTGAACATAACACAAGGGGTGTGACATTGTCATATTGGAAATAATATGATTTAGGGAAGAAGTTTGCAATATCAGATCCCACACCGAGTTTTACATATCGGCATAGGACGAATGACGTTTCATTTACTGGAACGAATGGATCTGCATGTAATCCAAACAACTGAGATCCCCAAAATATAATAAGTATAAATATATCAAGACGTTTTCGTTGTCAATACACGAGATGCAATTAAGGAATTTATGTTTTGGAAAACAAAAAAATCATTTCACTGTTTAAACTTACGCACCATAAATCCATGCCATAGTTTTATATTCATCTGTTTGGCAGAGTGCCATCGTTCCCAGGGTGAAAATCGCCATGTATTTGCACACGTTTCCGTTACATTTGGCGCATTAGGAGTTCGGATCGTCACCCGTGCAGGCACTTGTACCGGACGAACAACCTGTACAATATACATATTAACAAGAGCGGTTTGTCAAACAGTTATGTCCCATCTAGGTTAAAAAAGCTAAAATGGCTAATGTTAGATAATCAAAGGCCATAAGTCTACAATTACTGGGACGATGTGGGTGATTATCAAACTTAAGCGAGAACATAAATCCACAAAGATTTTCACTAAGATCGGCTATTAACTGTTGGACATAAAAAACGGAACTGCTAAAACAGCCAATTATAGATAATTCAAGGGCAATAACTCCACAATTACTGGGCAATTTGGATGATTATAAAATTTGGCCAAGATATTATGCCCACAAACATGTTCATGAAGTTTGGTGAAGACCGGATACAAACTGTCAAATTAAGAGAGCAGAAACCGCAAAAAGGCCAATTTCAGACAATTGAAGGGCAAAACTACACAAATCCTGGGGGGAGGGGATTTGGTTGATTTTTGAACTTGACCTAGATATTATTATTATAAACATGTTCATGAAGTTTGGTAAAGATTGGA
This sequence comes from Congeria kusceri, assembly GCA_027627225.1. NCBI lineage: Eukaryota > Metazoa > Mollusca > Bivalvia > Myida > Dreissenidae > Congeria > Congeria kusceri. Next base: position 19,009,890 of record CM051027.1, read on the forward strand.
TGACAACTTTTGGACTTTAAACGGCCACTGAACATCCCTTACAATACCTTTCAAACGAGTGTTGATTTCTAAAACATTTCTTGTTGTTGGCGCTCTCCGTACATAACGCTGACCAAACCACAACATATCACTGCGCGTTATCATGTCATAATAACTTTTAACACATAACTTAGAACAATAACGCAGCTGGAAATATATTTAAAGCCCTAAATACGCATTTAGCAGGAACTATTGTATGTGTGAACAGTAAATAACGATTAAAACATTTTTTGTAACGGTTTTACGTACAACAATAGATTTACAAACGAAACGCAAATTGTCAACCATGTAATAAGTCATCAATTCATCAATAATGCGTACTGATGCGTCAAAACCAAAATATTCCGATATGTTCAACTAAATCGAGGTTTGAATTCAACAACAAGTTCATTCACAAGATCAACAACTACTCATTGTCCGAAAATGTAAACTACGTAACAAATGTTTAACAGTATGTTAAGGCACATTGATGTTTTGCCAATGTAATCCAATGCTGAATACAGCTAAAATTTATTATTTTTGGAAAGTGTTAATTAAAAGCGGAATCATTATTGTTACGCGGAGACCGGATTTTTAGTCAGAGGGGACGGGATTTTGAGTTAGAGTTGGCGGAAATATTAAGTAACTGCCAACGAACTGTTGTTGTCGCTTACATATTATGATGCGTATATCGGAACCATGCAATATCGTCAAAACGTAAATAATTAACGAACATACCTGAGTTCGAACGGGTAAATATACTTGCAGTAAATTGATTGAAGAACGCGCTATTGTAACGAAATGCACATGTTCAGTTACTGCAAGGTTTAAAATCTATTTTTTGACAGTTTTAGAGGGGGCGTACGCCGTTTCCGCCCTCCTCTAAATCCGCCTATGGTACTCATGCGTTTAAGCCATTAAAAAGAAAATGGTACAGTCGAACACGTAACAATAATGATTTAGCAATATGGTTTAAGCCTTTGAAGAACATTTACATGCGCATGCGCATTAGGATAGACAATAATAGCTTTCAATCAAATAACATCATCCAATCCACTACCTGCAGGTCATGCATATTTACGAGGGTGGAACTATCAAACGATGGTTTCGAACAAAAAACGGGATTCAATGTCACTGCAGTGTGGATTGGGAGAGGAACAACGTTAAAGTCAGGCGTGGAAACAGAAACCTATTTCACAATGGTAAGCATCTGTTTGTTATTAATGTCTGCCCGTGATGTTTAATGAAGTAAATTTTTATCTTTTGATACAAAACATTCAATATTTACTTTAAAACCTAAGTGAAGCAGCTGGGTTTATCATTATTTGAATAGCCAACAGAAATGTGCTTGAAAATGACGAATAACCGACTTTTGTTATAAACGGACTGGAATACATTAACATATTATATGACATGTTTAATTACCACGTATTATTTCATGCAAAGTCAATATGAACATGGAGATGATATGCTATATCCCAGTATATTTATACGCCTTTTAGAGAATAAGGTTTAAGTGTGTGATTGAGTTTTAATACAAAAGCAAAGTATATTCGTAGTAATTGTTTCATTGTGTATGAATAAAACGGAAATTATTGTCGAAGTCTGTCTGTCCACTGTTATCAATTCACCCGACCCAAAGTAAAAAGATTGGGTAATCATTCTCTGGTATTCTCCACTTATTTACTACATAGGAATAATTTCTTTATTGCAAAACACCCACTTCTATGTAGCTATATCCATGAATGAGGAATTTAGTGAAACCGTACGCTTAATACGAGAATATCAAACATCCCGAAGGTCTGGTGCTGTACCATAACTTAACGGCAATAACATCTGTTTATGATGTGCTGCATTGTCAATAGTTCATCATATGCTTTCCCCGATAATGTACTAAAGTAGACAATCCAATAACATCAAGAATTTTAAAACTACACAGAAACATATTATAAACCCATCCCACGTTAAATAGAGTTCTATCTCTCCATCTCCCACCTGCTTCACTGGTTGTTTAGAACGTAGATGCCTATCAGGGAACATCATTAGTGCATATGCTGCAACCCTCATCGCTTGCATGCGTGTCACCGAACATCATCAGTGCATATGCTGCAGCACTGAATTCTTAGATACGTATAAGCGAACATCATTAGCGCATATGCTACACACCTCAGCTCTGCCCCAGAGGAAGGAACACAAGTTATATGAGGCACTGGCATCAAACGAGTACCATTATAAATTTCTCTACATACTTCGATATTCCAATGCAAGAGTGGAAGATAACACGACACTTGACCAACCTGCCTTTGATATTTTGTACCGTCAGCGCTTATGTGCTGTCAACACCGTATCCAGAATGCCAAGAAATCCATCGGAAATTCGAGGAGGACGAACACACCAACCCAGAAGAGATAAGAAGGTAAGAACAACAGGTTGCCTAGTCAGTGAAATGCACAGTTGCAGTAAGTACAACAGAGACTGCCACTCAAGTTGTTTGATTGAATACAATCCGGGAAAGCGAAGATATATTAATAGCTACAGCATGGTCGTATCAAGATAAACGAATGTCATATACATGAAGTATAAATGTTACCTATTTGTACCTTTATTAAAGTATTCTTGTGTTTTGCGATTATCGGATAATTGGAAGGCTTTTAAATGTGTAACGCTGGCAACACGTTAACAATGTAATGTTGATGTATCATAGTTGATGTATCATAATTCTACTCACACACCTACATATGTTCAAAACTACACACGCCCAAGCATGCACATTGTCCGTTGAACAACAGTATGAAGCGTCTAGTGTGATGTAAAAAGACACGCTTTTTAGCATATGAGCTTAATGCTTTGCGATAATATTTTGCTATTTCACAAAACATACTCTGGTATTTCAATAAAAAATATGTAGTAAATATAGAAATCAAGCTGTGTCGTTATACGATACGGATATATAATTATAGCGTTTCAGCTCGTGATTCATCGTATTGTTTAAGAATTCATTAATTATTCATTAATGCATAAGTACTTGTTTATTCTGGTTTTAGTGTACTACCTCCACTGACGAGGTAATGCTTTGGTACCGCTTGAATACAGTGAATATGTATGTTTGTTTGTATGTCTGTTAGCAACTTTACGCAAAAAGAAATGAGTGGATTTATATGGAATATTCTGGATATATAATACAGGATTTATTTTATATATTCTTTATTTATTGGCCGATAGAGTAAAACATATAACCTAGACAATTCTAACCTACTGGAAAAGTCAGTCTTTAAGAAGGTTTACGTTGTACATACCTCCGAGTGCATTCTAGTGTCTATTAGTATTTGGTTCTCATACAAGATTTAAATAGCAATAAGTATTACTCTTCTATTACACGATTTTGAATTATTGTATGATGCAGTGTCAAGTGTATGATGCAGTTGCAGCACAACAATAATACACAATGGTTATCGAATCGAGGTACTTAGATTTACTCATTCAATATGAGCTCGACAATTTTTAACCTACAACCAAGATATCTTAAATGAGAATTAAATGCATTATCATCGCAATGAAAAAGTGAAACAGTAAGTCGAATTAGAGGGCTATGCTTTATTTAATTCAAAATTGATGAAACTGTGTGCTGCTGCTACAATGAAAACTGATATATAAATGGGACAACATCATAGCAATTTAATATGTTTTCAAATAGGTTCATAGCTTTAATTGTGCTATGGAATGTGTTTTGATTCTTATATCCTGACTATTACATTGCAATTTAAAAATTAACTTCATATTAAATCATTTATCCTCAACAATGCTTGGTGGCGGCCAAAAAATATTACTTTTTCTGTAATATTATCAGCTGCGACAAATATTTAAAATATATATTAAATGTACCTATGTTCATGTCAAGAGAAACATGAAAGCGATATTTAAACAACGTCATTATTTAAAAGAAAACATATTACTAGTATTTTAATAACTTTAAAATAAACGTTTAAATATATGGCCATATACTCCTCGGGTCGCGTAGCATTATTGTAAAACTGGAATATATTATTTTAACAATATACCCCAAAATGCAACACAGGTTCGAAAACAATTATGTAGCTAAGTCAGGACAAATCACTGCATTTTACAGAAATGTTTACTCAAATCAAGAAGTAAAATGTTTTGCAATGATAATGCCGACAAGACAAGAACAATACATAAAGTATGGAAAGAATAATCACAACTAAAAGGTTTGTGTTGTTTACAATACTACGAATGTGTTGAAATATGTTCTTCCCATAAGGACACATTTTCATTTCATTTTGTCTCGTATCAGAAAGATGCTGCTCTGATGCTGACTGGCATTTATAAAGATGAGGCCTGATGATAGACAATGCATTGGTGGAATTTTTACACAATAAATATGTAACTAAATCAATGGACATATAGGTAAAACTGATATAATTTGCGATTGTTCTGTCGTGATTCGTATACGTTACAATGACATTTTTTCCTTAAGTATAAACAAATCGAAAAACAAGTGCTGTATCCAGTTTGCAAAACCATTATATTGAAATTGATTGCATGTTATTATAATATGTTTACTTGTGACCACATAAACAATATGTCCATGTTCAATAACATTAATGTTGCCGACACAAATACGTTAATCTACTGTTCCTTTCCATAATAAACAGGCATAACTATACATTTAAATAATTTAATTTTTGGAGTATCGATTTCTTCTTGTGTTAACTGTTACACGTCACTAAATGCGTTGTAACATGAAAAAGCAATTAAACATACCTTGTAGATCTATAAAGAAGGGTTTAAGAATTTGAAGACTGAGTTACCGTTTAGATATTAAAGCCATTTAAGGCTCAAGACAATATCGATTGTTTTAAATGATAATATTACTGTAATTATTTATGAAATTATATTTAAATTGTGATATTATGATTAAATTATATTTAATTTGTATAGTATAAATATTGCCTGATTACATATAACTGAATAATACTGAAATCTGAAGTACCAGTCCGACGTTTTCATTCGGTCAGGTATGGTGATTAAGCCAATATCATATTCTTTCTATCAAAGCCATATTCTTTCAACACTCGCAAAGTCATGCAATGTCTTGTGCGTACAAATATATATTTTGAATTGTAATACCTTATATTGTTTCAAGTTGTATTTGTGAGTATGTTATTTGTATGGATGGAATTCATAAACAAAAGAAAATTAGTTTATATAATATGTCTTTATTTTACACACACATAAATCACACAGCAACAAAGACACGTGTCAGTTATATAATTAGATGTGCCAGTCCAGTTGTAATCACAAATTAAACAGTCTTATATCTAAACAAATGTTTGTTTTAAACTATTTTGAACTTGTCCATAACAAACCTTCAAAATCAAATTTTTGATCTAAAATTGTTTGATCAATTTTAAGGACAAAGCAAACTGATCTTCATAAAAGTCAATTAAAGTCAATTGTGATGCACTGTTTGTTATACTACGCTGGGGTTACCAAAAAGCAACAAAATAAAAACGGGTGACCATAATTCTACAAGAATTTTGATCAAGCGTGGTCGGGTGTTCAAATGATCTTTCTCAGGTCAGAAAAAGCTGGTCCTACCAAGGAAACGGACTTGAAGATATCTTGATGAGGCACAAAATCGAGCTAAATACATAGGTTATCGCATCACTAGACTTAGTTTTTCTGATCAGAGTTACATTATCCTCTGTTTAAGATGTGTGAAACGATGGACGGCTCTCACTAACACGTAGGAGGACTATAATCAACAGCACAAACTAAACATCGTCTGGTGGACTAACAGTCCTCACTGACATTTTCTAATTATTTAAAACACGCTCCGGTAAATATATAAAGAAAAGAAAGAGTACTAGATGTTATACTTTTAGTTTACATTATTTTGTTAAAATTAAATGCTAAATATCAAAATATCGGTATAGTTATTATTTCATTTGTTTCGATTTGTTCAAGGTACGAAAACATATGTTTTTATTGTTTTCCTGTTTTCAAGTAATTGTCTGAATATCAAGTTCACTATCAGCAGTATATTCCTTGTGTGAATGGTGGCACATCGAGTGGGTATATAGGTATGTATTTACTGCAGTTTAGAGAGAAGAATGCATGCGATTAATATCGCCATAGACACGATCAGCCCAGCTGCTCCGGAATCTGAAACTACATATTATTTTTATATAAAATAACAGTATAAATGCACGTTGATAGAATACTGATGTTGATATAATATTTCCTGTTGTTTAAATTGGGTTTTAAACATTTTGTAATTAAAGAAAGCATAATAAATAATATTTATATACAGACCCAGGTAACATTTCCCCGTGCTTCCAATGGACATGCCCGATTTGCACGTGCAGTAGCCTGGTCCACACTCGGAATTGCATCCGATTAATATCGCCATAGACACGATCAGCCCAGCTGCTCCGGAATCTGAAACTACATATTATTTTTATATAAAATAACAGTATAAATGCACGTTGATAGAATACTGATGTTGATATAATATTTCCTGTTGTTTAAATTGGGTTTTAAACGTTTTGTAATTAAAGAAAGCATAATAAATAATATTTATATACAGACCCAGGTAACATTTCCCCGTGCTTCCAATGGACATGCCCGATTTGCACGTGCAGTAGCCTGGTCCACACTCGGAATTGGGGTCTAAATCTTCACATGTCGTAGATCCTCTGTCACAGGCTAAAACACATATAGTAACTTTAAGCGTCATTATTGACTATAAGGTAACATTCATGATATTGCTCAATAGATATACATTTAAATTAAGACCTCCAATACATGTTACGAATTATTTAACTATATTATACAGTTTTAGTAATACAATACCGAGCTACAACGTATTTCGCACAGATGTGTTACTTCTCGCATGTGGTAATGTTTGAGCCGGCATAGGGTGTCTTTTTGATGGTTAGCAAAAAGTTGTGAACAGATTCGCTTAAACGTTTCTGGGAAGGTTGATACCAATATATCAATAAATACATGAATAAATGTGATACTTACCAACGACTCAATTAAGAATATTTAACGTATTCTTTATAAATGGGAGACGGAGAAAATTGCCCCAATATGTTGTATAACTCATAGGTTGCTGCTCTCCGATTGTTTTCTGGTTTTCATATAAATTTGTTTCTCATACCTTTGACAGCACAAGATGTGGTAGAAGCAGTGTAGATCAATCCGCATGCACAAACATGATTGGTGACAGCAGTGTTACAGTAACCACCAGCAGCCAATTGTATAAACGTTTAAACCCACGCAGTAACCGTACGAACGCGGTAACCGCTGTGATAACCACGCCGAGGCGGGTTGTATAAACAATGACGTTGACAGTAACCACGACGTTACCGCGGTCAGTTTTAACCCTGCTCCAAGTGCTGGTTAAGGAGTGGTTACCGTACGGACTGACATACAAACATGGCGGACGTTCTTTTCTTTAGACACAGACAACCGCGACGATTTCGACGAATTTACTTGCAAATCACAGATCTTACCGACGACGAACTGCGCCGAAGGTACAGGTTTTCTTCTATGAACTTAGACAGACTTGTTGACCTTTTAGACCCCATTATACGACGCCAGACACAACGAAACCAATCACTGTCGACGCGACAACAGGTGCTAATTACTCTGAGATTCTTGGCTACAGGAAATTTTCTGCAGGTTATCGGTGACACCTTCGGCGTCAACATAGCCACCGTTTCTCTTGTGGTGACCGCGGTCGTTGACGCTATTTTCGGACTGAAGGACCGATTTATTAAGTTTCCGACAAGCGACGAAGACCGACGACGAGCGACAAACGAATTCTTCCGGGTTCGGGGATTTCCATCCGTCATCGGGTGTATCGACGGCATCCACGTCCGCATCTTGTCACCCGGGCAGCCCGACGAAGTGGCATTTGTAAATAGAAAGCATTTCCACTCGATCAACGTGCAGGCGACGTGTGATAGTAATGGTAGGTAAATTATAAAATAACACGTACCTTTTTTTATTCCAAAAATATCATATTGTTAGTTCACATGCTGTATTATAATTTCACTAATGTCCGAACAAATATGCAGTTGAGGCAATGCAGATTACATGTTGACAAACATGCAACTTTTCCGTCTTAAAAAAAACCGCAGATCGAAATCATCGCATGTTTGTATCTGCAATGCCAATGTATATTGAATTAACACAGTCCACATTTTATCCATTACCAAATCCATGCTTCATGAATCTTATTAATTCCGCGTCATTTAAAATGCGACTGTTACCGTCAATCTCCGAATCAAGACTGACCAAAATGAGTACACACTTTACCCTGGACGCTTTATATACATGTACAGACAATTCGTGTAATCCGTTCTGCAGAAGTATGAGGTGCATTAGGGGAAATTTAATATAAATTATGTAAACAAATCATGTACAAAAAATACACATGACACAATCAGTGAAATAATATATTGATAATATCATTAATAAACATCTTCAAACAACAATATAAAAAGTCTTAAGCGTAATCACTGCTCCATCTTGGCGAGTAGCAGGTCTGCTATTTTTGCAAACTTATTAAGACAGACTGTGGCTGTCTTCGCCATCTCTATCTAGCACTCCAGGGCCTCCATTTGTGCATCTTTCAGAGTCCTAAAAGAACAATTTTTAACATTTCTTTGCTTCTATCACTATTATTGAAATACGTATATAATTATGTATATAAAACATGTGTGTGCACTTAGGCCAACACTATAGAAGTTACACAAATGTACCACAAAAATTAAGCTCTCTTTCTGACATAATTATGTAGAGCCAATGTTGTTGATGTTTTTTTTACAAATTAATACCTTTTCATTTCACGGCCATTAGGTACTGTCCTTGCACTTGGACCTTTTTTTGCTGATGTGCCAATTGTTGCTGAAATATTATTATTATAATTATTATATATATTTTAATTATATCCATTATTAATATTCATTATTATTTATTACTATTATTAGTAGTATTAGCAGTAGTATCTTATTATTATTATAAGTATTGTCGTTGATGTTATTCCCATTAACATCCCAAAAACTCATATGATTAATGCATGATTTTCCATAAAGCATCATCTTCATTATCATCATCAACAACATCACCATAAATTATTTTGACTAGTCATTAATCTTAAGTTGTTTTTTTTTAAATATAATTTCATTTGACTGACACTTATACTTACAAGTAGTGCTCTCCCTTGCTGTGCCTTTCAATGAATCTGAAAAGGTGCACATCAGAAATAAATATTTGAAAAAAATAAATAATTATCCCTTTTTGTGCCTCTTGTATATTCGAAGCGAGAGTGCAATCAAGGACATTCAATGGATTAGCCCATTATTTTAACGGGTGGATTCGCTTAGCATTAAAACACACATAATCTTGATATTATGAAATAGTTCAACAAATAATGTACAATCTATTTATTTTGATTTTAAAAATACATTAGTATTTTGGCTCGTTTATTTACGGTACTGTAAACATTCGTATTGATTTTTTAAAAATAATTCCTGAAAATTTACTAGGTCTACAGTGGACTCGCCCTTTTAGACTTGGCATAATCCGTGTGTAAAGTTATCGTCATAAGGTCCACGGATGTCGAAGCGATTGGTTGATGGTTTTTTTTCGGAAGTTTTAGTATGGATTGCTTGATTCATGGATACTTACTCTCTCTCAAAGGCCCTTCCACGCCGAAGGGCTCCGAGCTGACCATATTAAGTCCATGATGGGCAGCTCGAGGATCCCCGGTGATGGAGGAGTAGCCGCTAAAACATGATACAGAAGACAATGAATGAGTTTATGTTTCCACTGTGCGGATATAAACGAATTAATTTATACAACTCACAATGATTAAATTAAATTGTGTCAATGGATAACATTTACAAAGGTAAGAGAAAATTTTGTGTTGTAAATTTGAATTCCTGTCAAACCTTTTATTATAATATGTTATGTTAATAATGCCATGTTACGCATTAATGGAAAATGGCAATTCGCATACATAATATTTAATAATGTTTTGGGTAGTCGTATAATATTTAGATAAGTACCAATTAATGTGTCCGCATCGTCCACAATTCCATGAAAGGAGGCGGAATTATAGAACAGGTTCGCCACTGCCTGAGATGTTTGAGACATCTCGGGAAGTGGCGGACCACCCCCCGTCGCTGCCGCGTGGTTTTTATGGACCGACACGTCCCCCTTGGCACCTTTCATCTATAATTTAAAATATGTTTTCAAGATCTACATAAATGTTGAATAAATATCATGTTTGGCATTGTTGTTTTTTTCATTGGTAAAAATGTAAAACTGTTTTGCTAAATCATTTACAATAATTGATTTATTAAAACATATTTCACGGATAGAACAGATAAAAATACATTGCAATTACCATATTTCGCCACTTTTCTTTGATTTGTTTGGTGGTGCGAGGCCCATTTCCACAAGCATTCACCAGCTCGGTGAGGTCCGTCCAGATTTTATGGACCTTTATCACCATTCCTGGACCTCCCGAGCTGTGACTAGTCCGCAACCAGTGCAAGTTTTCTTTCATGAAATCGGTTATACAATCGATCTCACGATCTGAGAAAGACTTAGCCCGTTTGTCTTGTTTTTCTGTCATGGCGATTGCTACTAACACCGCTTATCGTCTGACATGTTTATCACAAAATCCGCGAAAATGACGTCATTTTCGCGTTGCATTGTTGTTAATATTACTGTGGTTAATTTGAAAATTAGCGTGGTTAGATAACCGCGCGGTAAACTTTATACAAATGACAAATTAAGGAGGTAACCTAACCACACAATTTACTGCGGTAAGTAAATAACTGCAGTTAAATCTAACCACCGTTTATACAATTGGCTGCAGGGAGGTTTGCGCATTCATTACCACTCGCCGTGCAGGTGGCACCAACACCTGTAACATATCAAAATTAACGTGGTAATCTCGATTAAGCCTCGTTAAGCTGTCAGGCATATTTCCTGTACAAGCAAGCCCAATCAAGCAGTCGGTCGAGCTTGGTCCAGACATTTGAACTATCAAATTGATTTGATTGGCAATGGGAACGGGGCTTTACAGAATACAATGCAATGAAACATGAACCGTAATTTTAATTAAAATGAACCTGATAACGTCATGTATATGATTGTCGGTTTTTGAGTATTGTCTATTCCAGAGAGTCCGTGTAATGTCATTGCATCAATTCCATGAACATCGCATTAAAATGTATCGGTAATTGTTTAAAAGTTAGAACCTGTGCCTTGAATCACGAAACTACTCAAGATCAATATTCTGACTCTATGTTAGGTGTTTTCGTATTGTTTGTAATCTCATCCCCAACCTGTTGATCCCGAGAGGATTAGATTTTTAAGAACGAATCAACTTTGATTTTGCGCAAGAATAGGTGTACTGCATAACTGCTTTCTCAAAATCTTGAGGAAAGCTCAAACATGGCAGAAATAAATGTCCTTACAGCATTAGCAAATAATATATTTTTGAGCCGGAATGATAATTCGAGTCAGACTCAACTGTTTTTCAAGATTGTTTACTGAATTGAGCTCAAAACTTGAGAATGTTCATGATATTGAATTTGCTCTAAAACGTGTTTTAAAGCGCAATTGTGTATATTAACGCGTTGTTATAAGAAATATTATTAAATTATTTGAATAAGATATAAATAATCTGTAAACACATCATATACATTTTAAAAATATCGGGACATAAGTAAAAATAACTACTGTTTTGTCGAAAGTTAGGGTTACATCGTTCAAGTAGTACGTTAAGGACAGGGTAATAAACACATTTCCATACCATTATGTATTTGTCGCACTATATACATAACTATACTTGTAATATCGCGGCAAAACATTTAATCATATAAAAGATTACCTTAAGGTTAACTAAATACATCCTGAATAAAATAAAATACAAATGATGTTTTCTACCATATTGATGTAATTTATTGTGTAATCGAATGGATTTTGATAGATATTACCTGGCTGACACTTTGATTGCGTTCCCCTATTAAACATCCCATAGTTGGCCTTGCATTTGCACTTATTTGCACTACTAGTAGTGTCACAATCGGCGGTCGTGCAGGAAGTGGAGTTTGTACATGCTTTGTGTGCAAAACAATAATAATAATTAATAAACAGAATCAGATTGATTTACTCTAGACAAATAGTCATTAAGGACTGTGATATTTATTTTGGAACTCTGTTTGTTAACATAATATGTATATTTATTTTGTTATTTATACATGTGTTCACATTGTATAATATATTTCATGCCAACGTTCCTGCACTTCAACCTTTATAACTATAATCGAGGATTTTTTATTACAAGTTACAATAGTTCCAAAATCAAAATCACAAACTATTGTCCACTAGGCACAAACAATTGAGTTAAGAATAGAGTTTTGTCCAAACCAATTTTGTTATAAGTATTATTACATACGTTAAAACCGTTAAGGTCGTACATTTAGATTGTATATAAAGCATGAGCATAGTCTGAGATCGCCATATTTACCTGATGCATAATGCCACAACATTATACATTTTTGTTATACTGTTCATACAATAAGATCATGATAAAACACATACATTATTCTTGAGACAATAAATTTAATACCTGTTCCCACGCATACTCCACCATTAACGACGAACGCTGCACCGCACGTACACACTGGACTGGTTACCGCTGTGTTACAGTAGGCATTTGCCAAGGCACCGCACTGACCACCATATGCGGTGCAAACTCCAGTAGTGATCGCTAGATATAAATGGTCATAGTTGTTTTACCAAAATACAAACTAACGCACATGAAATTGATTATTTATGCACAATACTTGTTTATTTAAAATACCTTTATAAAATATGATAAATACTAAATTATTGCGAAAAATATATAAAAGTAAGTATTTTACTTTTAAACACCTTTTTTCATAATAATTGTAGTTTGTTTTAATATATAACTACAGTGTGTGTATCAAACTGTGATGAGTATCATATTAGCTCGACTATTGAAGAATATGTGAGCTTTCCTACTCTCACCGGCGTCGGCGTCCGCGTCTGGTTAAAGTTTTTTTAATCAAACGCCTTGTAACTTCAAAACTACATAAGTAATGCACTTGAAACATGTAATATACCTTTGTCATCAACTCCAGTATCAGGGGCAACATTTATCGTAACTCTGTATAGTATTTTGACACAGTTATGCCCCCTTTCCACTTTTTTTTCTGGTTACAGTTTATATTTAAAAGTGTTGTTACTTCAAAAGTACATAAGCTATTCACATGAAACTTGGAATATACCTTTATCATCAACTCTAGTGTCAAGATGAATATTTCTTATTACTCTATTTTGTATTTTGACAGAGTAATGCCCCTTTTGCACATAGATTTTCTGGTTTTAGTTTATATTCAAAAGTTTTGCAATTTCAGAACTACTAAAGTTATTCACTTGAAACTTGGAATATACCTTTGTCTTCAACTCCCGTTACAGGGGCAACATTCCTTTAACTCTGTTTTGTATTTTGACAGAATTATACCCCCTTTTTACACAGATGTTCTGGTTAAAGTTTATATTCAAAAGTTGTGTTACTGCAGAACTACATAAGTTATTCACTTAAAACATGGAATATACCTTTCTTATCAAATTCAGTATCAGGGGCAACATTTACCATATCTTTGTTTTGTATTTTGACAGAGTTATGCCCCCTTTTTACTTAGATTTTCTGTTTTGTTTCTTCAAAACTTCATACGTTATTCACTTGAAACTTGGACCTAACCTTTGTCATCAACTCGAGTGTCAGGGGCAACATTCCCCATAAATCAGTTTTGTATTTCGACAGAGTTATGCCCCTTTTTCACATAGATCTTCTGGTTAAAGATTATATTCACAAGTTTTGTAAGTTCAAAACTACATAACTATTCACTTTAAACTTGAAATGTGCGTTTGTCATCAACTCCAGTATCAGGGTGAACATTCCCCATGACTCTATTTTGTATTTTGACCATCCTTTCAAATAAATTTTTTGGTCAAAGTTTATATTCAAAAGTGTTGTAACTTCAGACCTACATAAGTTATTCACCTTTGTCTTCAACATTTCCTTAACTCTGTTTTATTATTTTGACAGAGTTTTGACCTATTTTTACACATATTTTCTCGTTAAAGTTTATATTCAAAAGTCGTGTAACTGCAGAACTACATAAATTATTCACTTGAAACATGGCATATACCTATCTCATCAACTCCATTATCAAAGGAAACATTCTCTATAACTCTGTTTTGGATTTTGACAGAGTTCTGCCACTTGTTCACATATATTTTCTCTTTAAAATTTATATTTTTCAAAAGTCTTTATAACTTCAAAACTACAAGATTTATTCACCCGAGACTTGTCATCAACTGCAGCAATATCGGCAACGATCCCCATAACTCTGTTTGTATCTTCACAGAGTTATGCCCATTTTTTGCATAGATTTTCTGGTTAAAGTTTATTTTCAGAAGTCTTGAACACTACCTAGGTTATTCACTTGAAACTTGGAATATACCTTTGCAATCAACTCCAGCATCAGGTTCAACAATCTCCATAACTCGGTTTTGTATTATTTCAGAGGTATGCCCACTTTACATAGTTTTTGTGGTTAAAATGTTTGTTTCAAAATCTTAAAATGTATAAATTATACAAGGTTTACACTTAAAAGTTACACTTGTATTTCAACAAATTAATGCCCCTTTTACTTTCTAAGGTATGTACCATCTGAAATACTTCGAATAGTCGAGCGCGCTATCCTCTGACAGCTCTTTTTTAAACGGGTTCTTGGTTGAGCAGGTACAACACATAACACCGGAAAAAATTAAGCACATGAGTGAACGTAGGCACAGTAATTGGTAATGCAATGTTTCAAATAAAACAGTCCGTATATACAAAATTTACAGAGTCGTAAAACTATGAAATAACATGAAATCCAATTAAGGAAAAAACTTAACGTTGGAAACACTAATGATATCAACTTCGACTAAGACAATAGAGTAATATACTGGTAAACTAATTGTGGTATGTTTCACACAACAATGGAACATTATTTTAAGGATTAATTAAATCGCTTACTGTGCGTTTTACATCAAAGATTTACATCTTTTTTTAAATCGGAACAACTTAACAGAGTAATTTATTCATTAATGCATTTATTCTTGTAACATTGTATGTTCTCGCCTTCAGTCGATATACAAAATTCCCACAAAAGCACGTTTTCTGTCAATGCATATTAATTTTAAAATTACAAATATGATATCGCAGAATATTTCACATGGCGATTATATTATTTAAACATTCCTACGTTTATTAGTGACATTTTTAAAACACGTTCAAGTCCCTTTATGTTAGGCAGAAGAAATATCTGTGAAAAACATAAAGTATTATTTTGACTATTTGTGTTTAAATGTTGTGTTGACCTTTGAGATCTTCTATCATGAATCTACTAAGAACTAACACATCAATAAGACGTCTTTCGGTGACGATATAGTTTACGACCTATCTAAGTGCCATTTCTTTAATTGTTATATAAAAATCAAATCCATCTGCTTAAAACTATTTACTTTTAATTATAACATTATAATAACATGAAGAGACTTTTATATGCAAACATTTTGTAAACTAACAAGTCCGCTTACCCGCAGCTGTACAGGTCGTACCCGATGCTGCTCCGGTATAAGTCGGCCCACAAGCACATTTTAGGTTAGACCCACAGTATCCGTTAGTTAGGCAACCGGCATTGTTAGCACATGTTGCTCCGACAGCTAAACAGTTTGTACAGTTGAGATAAAAATTTAAATGGAATGAAGATCCACACGTCTCTATAACTGGAAAAAGTATCTATAAAGTGTGCAGTGTTTTTAAATTATGTCTGTATCTTTAGGCATTATCAACATACACTTAATCATACTTAATTATATTGCAAATGTTGACTGTTTACTCTCTGGAACTTACCAGCTGTCGAATATGCTGTCCTTATGATACAGAACAGGATGCATATCAGTCTACAAATGTTTTTAAATAACTGAAATAAAAAAATAATATACAATGTTAAAATCTAAATATACATTTATACAAAATGAATCGTACGTATTTGAATATTAGTCCAGTGCTAAAAGTGTTGGACCATTTATTGTTGCTATGGCAACAAAAATACAACAACAACAACAACAACAAAATGACCAGCAACAGCAAAACTTAAACGATTGACACAAATAGTGTAATAGTAATTCATATTGCATTGCTGCACAATATAAATAACGAAATCAATGAAAATAACAAATGCTACTAAAGCATTAAATCATATAGTTTCTAACTTTTTATTGCGCTGTAAAACAACGCCGTGTATTGATGTTTATGACATGCAAAAGGGGAGTAAACACGGATAAAACTGCACTTTAAAGAAGTTACAAGTGGTCAGGCCCAGTAATTAAAACCCCTTAAATCGGCACGAACAGGTGACCGGCGTTGACGGCCTTGGAACTGATTTGAATGAAAACTAACAGGGCCGTTGACAAATAAAACTGATCAACTGCATGACTCAGTGACATAAACAATTATATCATTTTGTAATTAGTAGTTGCATAATGTACATTTTTGCAATTTATCTTGTAAACGATTCTTACAATTACTTTAAACCAATTAGTACGAATGTGTCAAAAGACAGAGGCTTGAGTCCGTTTACTTAGTGTATTTCGAGAAAGCTCATTCGAACGCTTCCCCAGTAAGGATCAAACTCACGAATTCCGACCACTGCGACCCCGTAATACATATAATTAAGCACTCTATAACACGGTTTTTATTTATGTTACATTTCTTCGCATATGTTCATATATACAAATAGCTCATGAGCATATATAAAACACTGCATAAATCGGTTTCATTTAAACTAGCAGGCTTATAAAAGCTGTACTACCAACGAAAGATACAAAGATTAAACAAAAAACACTTGAAAAATGTTGATAAATACTGCACTGATTACATATATAACACAATTAATTTTATTGTGATAACTATGTTTACGAATGTAAAGTTCTACGTGTTTACTTCACAAAGTTTCTCATGAGAAACCACCGTTTTGCTAATATTTCCGAAAGTTTAAAAGATTTATATATTGTACAGGAAAATACAGACTATTTATAAGACCAAACATAGTCCATATTATTTCTTCTGCATGAACTCTTGTATCTCTATAATTCCAGACTTAGAAGATTACGATTTTTACTTTATTTTTTTCTTATTTCTGTTGCTGCATACCAGCAATATAAATGTTCTACAGTCTTTTTCTGTCGTACAATATATATTTCTATTTATGCAGACTATTTTCATATTTTCATTTATTTGCTTCCTTTTTAACATTTCCAAACAAGATTAAATATTACTTCCTCACTTTGGTGGCCAACCACTGTATGCAACTATCTCTTAAAATATCGTTATTAAATACATCTCAATTCGTCGTCAAAAAAACAACAAACGTGTCCCATATTGTTTTGCGTACAGTTTCAATGTAATTTTGTATAAAACAATTATAAATCGACCTTTCTTTGCTTTCATGGCAAATTCAATATTTTGCATAGTATGACCGAGATGGGTATATATTAAAATGACATTCGTGCTAAATTATGCAATTACATAAATCTTGGCTGTGAAATATGTTGTGATAAGACCAAACAATCTATGTTGTCCGAGGCGATCTTCATAGATCTTTTTTCAAACATTGGTCAATTATTAAAAAGTACATGTCGTCCAAACGCAACATTATTGACTTTAAAAGTTGCAAAGACGACCACGATACTTGAGTTTGATGTTTTCAAAAACAAAACACCACAATTGCGTTCACTTCCCAATGCCGTTGTTTTGAATAACGTCCGTTCAATGCGCAAACAGGTGGACATTCTAAGAATTCAAAAAAGTAGTCACACAGGTGTCTAGGCAACGAGTAGAATTGAAAGTCAACTTATGCTGTTTTTCGATAATTAATCTTTACAAACGTACATGTAAAAACAGGTTTCGTGGTTGAGACGCGTCTTTGAAACTTTTAAAATCACTAATGTTGATTTGGTTAACCTTTACGCTTGAATTATTGCTCAATTTGTTACGGCATTAAAAGTATTGATTACTTTTATGTATACCCTAAATTTGATATCAAATTCATCCATTCCATATTTATATCTAACAACATACAAAAATACGCAATGCACAAAATAGTCCAGTTTCTTTTTTTCTGTTAGTATATGCTATAAGCTTTTTCCTACAAAAATTTAGAAACATCAGTTCTTATCTTACTACAGTACAAGTCGCGCACCTCAGAGAGGCATTTTTTAACAATAGCCATACGTTATTAACTTATAGACTATAAATATTAACAGGTTATTAATTAGTGTAAAATTACTGTAAAACCAGTAATGAAGTTTTGACAAGAATTCCTAACACAAAGTTTGCATCTAGAAAAGTGTTACAACACATATATGTTTAACTATAAAAGTTACAAAACTGTGCAGCCAGAAAATAACTACAAACAATAGAAAGTTACCAACAAATATAAACATGTACTGAAAAAATAAGGACTTACCATTCTCTTTCTTCTGTTTCAACTACACCTGAGACACCGAAATGAATGGAAGAAAAAGAGCACAGACTGTTGTATCTTCCGTGTGGCCCCTTTTATAGAAGTATCTGGGCCTAGCAAGATGTGCCAGGAATTTCGATGTCAAAACAAAGATAAAAGCCATAAATTTAATAGTCTGATAACTAGTTTTAATCGGAACGCAGCAGTTTTCTTGCGTAATGGTTATGTCAATGAGTACAAATATAAAGCATGCCTAGGCATTGCATTATTTAAAAAAATATTTTAGACTACGCGCCTCTTCATAGTTTAAAGAGTGCTGCAAACAATTGAATATTTTTGACAGCTTTATATGTTGTAATATAGCGACCACTCTGTACCTCGAAATGTTAATAACAATAATGTGCATACATATAACGTTATCTACTAAGTGTTCTTTTTGTCAGCAAATAAAAAGAATACAACAATAGGTACATTGTTTCGTTTGTGACTATACTTTAAAAATGTTTAAGCAATCAAAAATGTGTTAACTAATTAGATCGAATATTTTTGTTGGAGTTGACAGCAGACTACCGCATATAACAGAACTAACAGGGTATGGCGCCTATGTTTTATCGTCACACGTGAAGATTATAATAAAGGTAATGTACGTAATAACTTCATCTTAGTTGTTTTCTTTGTTAAGTGTACGATCCACAAGAAAGCCATTCATTGTGCAAAAAATATCGTTTAAAGTACCATTTAAGGCGTCTAGGATCGCAGCAACACTATTCAAATGATTTGGTGAAGAGATTCGTTATGCAAACTTTTTTTAGAAATAAACAATTCTCAAAATATTAAGTTTACACTTCACGAAAAAATCTCCAGACATATGTGAGTAAAATACAAAATAAATATGTTTGATATTCATGTAGTTCTACATTTAAAATAAATATATTGCTTATGAAAGCACACTCGTCGTTAAATATTTGAAAACATTTTACAGCTAAACCTTCTGTATTCAACACAACGGCTATAGGCAATTTTTGGCAAGCATGTTAATATTTGTTTTGTTTCGCTAAGTCAATCAGGAAAGCAGCTAATATTTGAATATTTACAAAATTTAATTGAAATCAATGTTTTGTGTTTTTGTTTTATTTATTGTTCGTTGGTTAAAGATTATATAACATCTTTTGCATAACTCAACAATTAAATAGTCATTAAATAAACATCAATATTTCATAATGTTATTATGCGTTATTACATTTGCATTTCGCATGTATGCAATTAATTATAAACATGACAAGCGGTCTATTTCGTGTACAAATACTGTACCATAAACTCTGGTTCATAGCCGAGTTATATCTGCAAATGAAAGTATGTCCGACCGTACACTATCAGTATGATGCGGATGCAATGTTATGGATTTTGTTTTCTTCTATAATTGAGTCTACATATGGGCAACAATTTGGTAAGTCTACATTTACATCTGTGAATCATTATAAATTTTGATTCGGAAGTAGGTCGGACAGGAGCGTGTTTATAAATAGAATGCAAACTCCAAAATCTACTAGACCAATACAGAACAGACTCGCATCTAGGAACACAAATTAATTCAAACCACAGTCATTTGTCACAAAACTCAACCTACCAGAAAATGATGAAACTGCAAAAATATGTGCTCACACTATGTATTCCTTTAAACATTCAATCCACAGTAAATAGCTATAATGGTTAATGTTTCTAAACATTTCAAGAATGCTTATTTATCCATTAATGGATAGGCACAACAACTAGCATTCTTGAAAAGTCGAAAGGTTTGGCTAATTGTCAAAACTATATTCAAAGAGTCAGCCTTGGTTAGTTAGAGAAGTATGTATAGGCGAAAAGTGGACATGTAACACATTTATAAAACATTCTCCTGATGTGCTACTGTCCAGGGAACCTTTTCATTTATCTCTTAGAAATTGCACTGACTTTAATCTGTGTACTATATATTTACATCCGCAATCAAAGGCCAGCATTTTGATTATGTATAACGTTTAATTTAATCACTGCCGGTGGTGTTATGTTGTTTGGACGCTAGGATAAAGCATATAGCATTAATAGGTTATATATTCTATTTGGCAGCAATAACCCATGTCTCATTGAAGCAGAACATCCTGGAATCTCAATATAATACAAAGCTATCCAATTTCATTTTTAATTCAATGCATTTGTTCCTGAGAAACATGATTGGAAAGCGCTGTTTGAAATAGAAATATATTAGTCTCGCGCTTGCGTGGGTTTTATTATCGTACATTTCTAATCAATCGATGCTTTATACCAGTTAAAGCCATGACACTGGATAAATATGTGTTTGTTTTTGTACGAAATGACAAGCATATGAATATACATTGTATTTTAATGAGCTATTTAAACCTAGAATAAGGATCACTTCTTTAACAGCATTCATTTGACAAATGTAACAATTGTTTACACATTTATTGCTATGCTTATTTTGATCAAAAACAACCTCTCTACCAATCACTGAAACATTAACCGGATATATCTAAACTGTATGCCGTAAAATATTACAAGTTCCAACGTATGCAGCAAGTGCATATGCAGTGGCAATATCCACAAAACAAATTGCATACCAGTTTTATATATAATGGTCCATAAATCACATAAATGTCCACATACAGTGAATTTGTTATTTTTATAAGATTTTCATTTATTTGCAACTGTGTATTAAAGCAAGCGTACGAGTGTATGCACACACATTTTAATCCTTAGTGCCACAATAAATCTTGGCGACACCAGACACTAAGTATGTTCATTTCGAAAACAGGTGTTGTTTTATTATCATCGAAAAATTGACGAATGTTTTAGCACATGTCTTATTAATAAAACGTTCAAGGTCATCATCGATTACTTCTAATGAGAAAGAAAGTTAGAATCGCGTTGACATAAACTTTGCTTATACCTAATCTTTTTCATGTAGTGGTTTTGTTGCTATAACTATAATCTATACTAGCATTACAGACTGCTCATTACGGGTTAATGATAATGTTAATGTAACTGTTAATCCTGACCCCATATTGAAGACAAAAATACACTCATCCACATGTACCGTTTAATACATATAAAGTACTTGATACATTGTAATGATCACTGCTTATATTTTCATAATTTCTTTTGCTTTTCTATTGCACATTTTTCTTGTAGGTAATTTAGATGTCTTAGAGCTCAATGCAAAAACGATATGGATCATGAAAGTTATTTAACTTGGATAGACAAATACCACATATATATCGATCTTATTTTGAATACTAACAATGCTTTTCAAAAACTATTAACGAGATCTAGCAGAGATCTAAACTTTTCTGTATTTGTGACATTAACGCAATAAACCTGTAAACTACTACATCTAACCTAATAAAGTGTTAACAATTTGCGCATGCATTACAACCCGTTTATGGTAAACAAAACGATAGAACGCCTTAAGTTTTCAATCATGATTTTTATAAAATTTAAAATGCCTCTCAGAAAATGATAACAACGAAGAAAGGGAGAAATAATTTGATTTATACACTGTTGACAACTCATCTTGACGGTTGAAGGACAGTGTCTTAAGTCATGTGAACACCTGTGCAAATATACTGTGCATAAATGCATATCATAAAACGAACGTGTGTTCGTTGTTACAAGTGAGCTAGGCTAACTCGACCAGCAATACATAAGTTATACTTCATACTGCTGTACTTCTGTATAATTACTGAACTATATACTTGTAAAATTAACTTTAAAGATAAATCTGAATTTTAAAATCCAGTTATATGTATTATGAACTGAAGAACTGTTCAGCCCTTTCTATGATGTTACCATACCTATTTTATAATGGACACATTTTAGAATTGTGACTTAATCACATAATATTAATAAATCAACACATGCATTATTAAATTACATTATATCTTATCTAACGATGTTATTATCTTACAAATCTTAAGTGACAGTTGACATAATTATAACAAGTTCGTACCCACGAATGGTTGATCTTGCAGTTCAATTTTATAGTGATTTTACTGCATGTTTTAACACTAATTGTTTATTTTAGAAAATGCATGTTATGGGCATTGTTGATAACTGTCTAAATATATTGCGACAGAAAACATGTGCGAACATATTCAGTGAGATCATTTTATTTGTTGCATGTAAATAAATGACATTGATTAAAAAACAATTTTGCTGGCCATGCAACGTGTTAGTGTGACAGACATCGAATCTTTGAAAGGGACAACATCGATGTATTTATACAGTACACGTATCAGCCTTTGTTCTAACATGTACAACATTTGATGTCTTATTAGGCATGAACACAGAATCTGTGGAATACCAGCTTTGTATTTCGACATATTTTAACGCAAGACAAAATGTTTAATTGTTTTATTTGAAAAAGAACGCTTTGCCCAAGTTCAGTCATTGAATTCTGCTTTGGTAATGGCAAACAATTGTATAATCATGTTAGCCAAGATATTTCTATAGAAGGGTTTCCTCTTATTATACGTATACCATACTAGCTTTTGTTCTTTGTCGATACCAAGTGGATAGTTTCTCGAAGCAGTAACATCACACAAGAAAAATGGTAATTACTTAGTTTTTTGTTTATATATGCTCTATGATTAACATAATTATGTCGTTTTTATGTATTACAATGAATTCATGAAACTATCAACAATATTGACTAATATATTTCCTTGCACTATGGTCGAACAAAACTGTTTTGCTTTATGCAATTATGTTTTCAAATTCAATATTGAATTGTTGATAAATCTTTCGTTTGCATACTTCGAATAATTTCAATTTAATACATTACAGAATTAGTAATATTTTATCATTGGTTGATTGAATGTATCAATGTATTTCAATAATCACTTTAATGTAAAAAACAAAAAGGCATTTCTGTTTTAATTTCTAAATACTTACTGATAATTAATACTGTAATGTAGAATGTCATAGTTAATAGACATTGTATAATGAATGTGTAATACATCGCTGTTATTGGAATGCTGTTTGATTTCATGTAAACAAATTGCAATTCCGCTATGGTTGATCGCGTTAATTTGAGCACACCAGTAACGTATTTTACAATATTGCTTATAAGTCAGTAAATCTATTATTTACTATTTATACTGTTTGTATCTATGAACTTCGCAGTCACGTCCTTTCTTCAGGCACTCTCAACTGCGTGGCTCCTAAATTCGCAGCTAACGAACGAACTCATAGCTAAATGTGAAACAGCTGGTAAGAATATTGAGAGGAAACAAATGTATTGACATTACATCGCGTTACATGACTAAAAGTATATTCTGCACGAAATAAAACATGACATCAAAACAATTGCTTTTATTCGAAGCATTCTTTCAAACCAAAATATTCACCAGTTGTCAGGTTAGTTAACAATAACAGCACAGCAAACATAAACAACACATTGTGACTGAATTTTTGTTTTGTTTTTTTGTTTTATTTTAAATTGTATTTTATTGAAGTTAAACTGTGTTTTAAGTTTTTAAATAATATTCTAATGGAATACGCGTTTTTAGATGTTTCTGCAATTGCTTGTACTGCTGTTGGCGCGGAATGTGACGCAATGGAGAACGCCTTCTGCAACACTGCGACTCTGCAACTCTGAAGTGCAAATGTGCCCTCTATTCAACAGAGTCAACTACTACGTGTACTGCCGCCGTTTAGACTTTCACTTTTTAATACGTATAAACATCATATATGGTTTTACTGATAAAAATATTCCATGCCTGTTAAACTATTATAAAGTGTACTGAGAACAAGACTATTCGAAATGGACACATTCGAAGCTGTAATATTCAATTCAGCATGCCAAGCAACTGAAACCTGCACAGCTCTGGACGCCAGAATGTGTACAGTTAAACTCATATTTTGTACACTGGATAATACGATGTACATGTTTCGTATAATATAAGAAATAGAAAACCCAAAGTCGGGCCCAATTGCATTATAGTGACCATCCAGGCAGCCACAAATTGTATGTGGAGCTCAGCCTTCGGCTAAGGTCAACATACAGTTTGTGGCTGTCTGGCTGGTCACAATATTACCCTAGGGCCCTTAGTAGGGTTTCTATTTCTCAAAAATTATAAGATTACGAGACCAATACAAAATACTAATTCTGGTAATTCGATGTTTGTGGAATTTATTTAATTCTCACAAAACTTATTGTCGATAAGCGAAAAAGGTAGAAACTGTTCTTCACAAGAAATACAGATGTATATATCGGGTACGTATCTGTGATAATAAGTCGTTATTAAGTATGTACCCAAACATTAAATTAATTTCGGAGGTACTTATACTAATTCATAACTAGAGATCTACCACATTATAGATTTAACCTGATTTAACGTAATATTTCCCAGCCACCACAGATAAGTTATGTGTAATATATTCTATTATATAACACGAACATAATTATATATGCATGGTGCACTTTATCTTATTTGCACCAATGTCAAAGTTCAATGTGACATACGAGATATTATATGTTGAAAATATACTCATCGCTTCCACATACTGAAGCATCCAGTGAAGTTTCATTGAATCACTGCCTGTTATTGCAGGGAAATAACATGTAGAAACGGGTTACCACAGAATCTACCACCAGATCACCTTGTTTCAAGAAAAATAAAAAATAAAAAAATAAAATTTTACAAAATAACAATAAATGCAAAATCTCTTAATGCGTTTATTTGCTGACAAAAAGAACACTTAGTAGATAACGTTATATGTATGCACATTATTGCTATTAACATTTCGAGGTACAGAGTGGTCGCTATATTACAACATATAAAGCTGTCAAAAATATTCAATTGTTTGCAGCACTCTTTAAACTATGAAGAGGCGCGTAGTCTAAAATATTTTTTTAAATAATGCAATGCCTAGGCATGCTTTATATTTGTACTCATTGACATAACCATTACGCAAGAAAACTGCTGCGTTAACTAATTAGATCGAATATTTTTGTTGGAGTTGACAGCAGACTACCGCATATAACAGAACTAACAGGGTATGGCGCCTATATTGTCCCAAATGTGTTTCAACCATTAAAGATTGACAAGAGATGTTTTATCGTCAGACGTGAAGATTATAATAAAGGTAATGTACGTAATAACTTCATCTTAGTTGTTTTCTTTGTTAAGTGTACGATCCACAAGAAAGCCATTCATTGTGCAAAAAATATCGTTTAAAGTACCATTTAAGGCGTCTAGGATCGCAGCAACACTATTCAAATGATTTGGTGAAGAGATTCGTTATGCAAACTTTTTTTAGAAATAAACAATTCTCAAAATATTAAGTTTACACTTCACGAAAAAGTCTCCAGACATATGTGAGTAAAATACAAAATAAATATGTTTGATATTCATGTAGTTCTACATTTCAAATAAATATATTGCTTATGAAAGCACACTCGTCGTTAAATATTTGAAAACATTTTACAGCTAAGCCTTCTGTATTCAACACAACGGCTATAGGCAATTTTTGGCAAGCATGTTAATATTTGTTTTGTTTCGCTAAGTCAATCAGGAAAGCAGCTAATATTTGAATATTTACAAAATTTAATTGAAATCAATGTTTTGTGTTTTTGTTTTATTTATTGTTCGTTGGTTAAAGATTATATAACATCTTTTGCATAACTCAACAATTAAATAGTCATTAAAAAAACATCAATATTTCATAATGTTATGATGCGTTATTACATTTGCATTTCGCATGTATGCAATTAATTATAAACATGACAAGCGGTCTATTTCGTGTACAAATACTGTACCATAAACTCTGGTTCATAGCCGAGTTATATCTGCAAATGAAAGTATGTCCGACCGTACACTATCAGTATGATGCGGATGCAATGTTATGGATTTTGTTTTCTTCTATAATTGAGTCTACATATGGGCAACAATTTGGTAAGTCTACATTTACATCTGTGAATCATTATAAATTTTGATTCGGAAGTAGGTCGGACAGGAGCGTGTTTATAAATAGAATGCAAACTCCAAAATCTACTAGACCAATACAGAACAGACTCGCATCTAGGAACACAAATTAATTCAAACCACAGTCATTTGTCACAAAACTCAACCTACCAGAAAATGATGAAACTGCAAAAATATGTGCTCACACTATGTATTCCTTTAAACATTCAATCCACAGTAAATAGCTATAATGGTTAATGTTTTTAAACATTTCAAGAATGCTTATTTATCCATTAATGGAAAGGCACAACAACTAGCATTCTTGAAAAGTCGAAAGGTTTGGTTAATTGTCAAAACTATATTCAAAGAGTCAGCCTTGGTTAGTTAGAGAAGTATGTATAGGCGAAAAGTGGACATGTAACACATTTATAAAACATTCTCCTGATGTGCTACTGTCCAGGGAACCTTTTCATTTATCTCTTAGAAATTGCACTGACTTTAATCTGTGTACTATATATTTTCATCCGCAATCAAAGGCCAGCATTTTGATTATGTATAACGTTTAATTTAATCACTGCCGGTGGTGTTATGTTGTTTGGACGCTAGGATAAAGCATATAGCATTAATAGGTTATATATTCTATTTGGCAGCAATAACCCATGTCTCATTGAAGCAGAACATCCTGGAATCTCAATATAATACAAAGCTATCCAATTTCATTTTTAATTCAATGCATTTGTTCCTGAGAAACATGATTGGAAAGCGCTTTTTGAAATAGAAATATATTAGTCTCGCGCTTGCGTGGGTTTTATTATCGTACATTTCTAATCAATCGATGCTTTATACCAGTTAAAGCCATGACACTGGATAAATATGTGTTTGTTTTTGTACGAAATGACAAGCATATGAATATACATTGTATTTTAATGAGCTATTTAAACCTAGAATAAAGATCACTTCTTTAACAGCATTCATTTGACAAATGTAACAATTGTTTACACATTTATTGCTATGCTTATTTTGATCAAAAACAACCTCTCTACCAATCACTGAAACATTAACCGGATATATCTAAACTGTATGCCGTAAAATATTACAAGTTCCAACGTATGCAGCAAGTGCATATGCAGTGGCAATATCCACAAAACAAATTGCATACCAGTTTTATATATAATGGTCCATAAATCACATAAATGTCCACATACAGTGAATTTGTTATTTTTATAAGATTTTCATTTATTTGCAACTGTGTATTAAAGCAAGCGTACGAGTGTATGCACACACATTTTAATCCTTAGTGCCACAATAAATCTTGGCGACACCAGACACTAAGTATTTCGAAAACAGGTGTTGTTTTATTATCATCGAAAAATTGACGAATGTTTTTAGCACATGTCTTATTAATAAAACGTTCAAGGTCATCATCGATTACTTCTAATGAGAAAGAAAGTTAGAATCGCGTTGACATAAACTTTGCTTATACCTAATCTTTTTCATGTAGTGGTTTTGTTGCTATAACTATAATCTATACTAGCATTACAGACTGCTCATTACGGGTTAATGATAATGTTAATGTAACTGTTAATCCTGACCCCATATTGAAGACAAAAATACACTCATCCACATGTAACGTTTAATACATATAAAGTACTTGATACATTGTAATGATCACTGCTTATATTTTCATAATTTCTTTTGCTTTTCTATTGCACATTTTTCTTGTAGGTAATTTAGATGTCTTAGAGCTCAATGCAAAAACGATATGGATCATGAAAGTTATTTAACTTGGATAGACAAATACCACATATATATCGATCTTATTTTGAATACTAACAATGCTTTTCAAAAAATATTACGAGATCTAGCCGAGATCTAAACTTTTCTGTATTTGTGACATTAACGCAATAAACCTGTAAACTACTACATCTAACCTAATAAAGTGTTAACAATTTGCGCATGCATTACAACCCGTTTATGGTAAACAAAACGATAGAACGCCTTAAGTTTTCAATCATGATTTTTATAAAATTTAAAATGCCTCTCAGAAAATGATAACAACGAAGAAAGGGAGAAATAATTTGATTTATACACTGTTGACAACTCATCTTGACGGTTGAAGGACAGTGTCTTAAGTCATGTGAACACCTATGCAAATATACTGTGCATAAATGCATATCATAAAACGAACGTGTGTTCGTTGTTACAAGTGAGCTAGGCTAACTCGACCAGCAATACATAAGTTATACTTCATACTGCTGTACTTCTGTATAATTACTGAACTATATACTTGTAAAATTAACTTTAAAGATAAATCTGAATTTTAAAATCCAGTTATATGTATTATGAACTGAAGAACTGTTCAGCCCTTTCTATGATGTTGCCATATCTATTTTATAATGGACACATTTTAGAAAAAGCCTTTGTTTCTGGGCTTTAGAAGCTGAATAATTGGACGCGATAGCCTCTTTGCTTGAGCTTTCTTTGCAGATGGATACGAATGTCTGATAAACGATACAATCTTATTAGTACAGACTTTTGTGCGAATATATACATTTGTGAATTTGTATTTACTCTTACTGGACCACTAATTGAGTATTGTATGATACGAGAATTGTGACTTAATCACATTAATATTAATAAATCAACACATGCATTATTAAATTACATTATATCTTATCTAACGACGTTATTATCTTACAAATCTTAAGTGACAGTTGACATAATTATAACAAGTTCGTACCCACGAATGGTTGATCTTGCAGGTAAATTTTATAGTGGTTTTACTGCATGTTTTAACACTAATTGTTTATTTTAGAAAATACATGTTATGGGCATTGTTGATAACTGTCTAAATATATTGCGACAGAAAACATGTGTTAACATATTCAGTGAGATCATTTTATTTGTTGCATGTAAATAAATGACATTGATTAAAAACAATTTTGCTGGCCATGCAACGTGTTAGTGTGACAGACATCGAATCTTTGGAAGGGACAACATCGATGTATTATACAGTACACGTATCAGCCTTTATTCTAACATGTACAACATTTGATGTCTTATTACACATGAAAACAGAATCTGTGGAATACCAGCATTGTATTTCGACATAGTTGTTTTATTTGCACAAACTTGCATGCTAAAAAAATTTGATGATAAAAAGCATGTGCAAAACAAAACGCTTTTCCCAAGTTCAGTCATTGAATTCTGCTTTGGTAAAAAATTGTATAATCATGTTAGCCAAGATATTTCTATAGAAGGGTTTCCTCTTATTATACGTATACGATACTGTTTATATATGCTCTATGATTAACATAATTATGTCGTTTTTATGTATTACAATGAATTCATGAAACTATCAACAATATTGACTAATATATTTCCCTGCACTATGGTCGAACAAAACTGTTTTGCTTTATGCAATTATGTTTTCCAAATTCAATATTGAATTGTTGATAAATCTTTAGTTTGCATATTTCGAATAATTTCAATTTGATACATTACAGAATTAGCAATATTTTATCATTGGTTAATTGAATGTATCAATGCATTTCAATGATCACTTTAATGTAAAAAACAAAAAGGCATTTCTGTTTTAACTTCTAAATACTTACTGATAATTAATACTGTAATGTAGAATGTCATAGTTAATTGACATTGTATAATGAATGTGTAATACATCTCTGTTATTGGAATGCTGTTTGATTTCATGTAAACAAATTGCAATTCCGCTATGGTTGATCGCGTTAATTTGAGCACACGAGTAAAGTATTTTACAATATTGCTTATAAGTCAGTAAATCTATTATTTACTATTTATACTGTTTGTATCTATGAACTTCGCAGACACGTCCTTTCTTCAGGCACTCTGAACTGCGTGGATCCTAAGTTGGCCGCTAACGAACGAACTCATAGCTAAATGTGAAACAGCTGGTAAGAATATTGAGAGGAAACAAATGTATTGACATGACATCGCGTTACATGACTAAAATTATATTCTGCACGAAATAAAACATGACATCAAAACAATTGCTTTTATTCGAAGCATTCTTTCAAACCAATATATTCACCAGGTGTCAGGTTAGTTAACAATAACAGCATAGCAAACATAAACAACACATTGTGACTGAATATTTTATTTATTTTTGTTTTATTTTAAATTGTATTACGATAATTTTATTGAAGTTAAACTGTTTGTTAAGTTTTTAAATAATATTCTAATGGAATACGCGTTTTAGATGTTTCTGCAATTGCTTGTACTGCTGGTGGCGCGGAATGTGACGCAATAGAGAACGCCTTCTGCAACACGGCGACTCTGCAACTCTGAAGTGCAAATGTGCCCTCTATTCAACAGAGTCAACTACTACGTGTACTGCCGCCGTTTAGACTTTTACTTTTTAATACATAAAAATATCATATATGGTTTTACTGATAAAAATATTACATGCCTGTTAAACTATTATAATGTTTACTGAGTACAAGACTATTCGAAATGGACACATTCGAAGCTGTAATATTCAATTCAGCATGCCAAGCAACTGAAACCTGCACAGCTCTGGACGCCAACTCAGAATGTTCTGGAGGCGGAGTCTCTGACAAATGCCAGTGCAAGACAACTCATCTCTTGGGAAATGAAGGGAAATGCGCGTTAAGTAGGGTTCTTACTAGTTATGACAAACTTGTGACATTTGCATTCTCGACATTTTGACATCGTGTTCAATGATTAACGTTCGATATATCTGCAGATACATATACCTTACTAAGTGAGTTCTTGGCTTTTTCTCCATTGTTAGAATGCACCGCAGATGCCACTTGTACAGCTGTCGATCCAAACTCGGTTTGCTGAGGAACGACAGTTCACAATGTAGATACCAACAAACGCGTCATACAAACTCTCTTAACTTTTTGCATTCGATTGCGTTATCCATTTCTCCATTTTAGAATTCACAACACATGCAACTTGCACTGCTGTCGATCCCAACTCTGAATGCTCTGGTACTACAGCCACAGATAAATGCCGGTGCAAAACAACTCATTTTTGGGAAATGTAGGGAAATGTATGTATGTAAGTATGCCCTTACTCTCAAAACGATGGTGAAGATTGTTATGACAAATTGATGTGATAAGTTCTCTCTCGATATATATATACCTTCTGAACAATTAATTACATTACGTTTAATATCTATATACAAACAAATAAAAAAGCGCGTGTTGTTCTTTTGTTTTATTCATTCACTAGAATGTATATCAGAAGATACCTGTACAGCTATCGAACCCAACTCGGAATGTTCAGGCTCTACAGCCGACAAAGACAAATGTCAGTGCAAGATGGGATTAACAGTGGGAAATGACGGGACATTCTCATCCGGTAACGTTGATTTAGAAGCAAATATATTAATTTTAGGTTGATAAGAATTCAATATACTTCGGAATATCAGTTTTTACTAAGATTCGACCGCGTATAACTTCTATCTATTTGACAGTATTATGTCTAAGAAAATTAAACTAGATGCCTGTTGGCAACATGTCTAGTCCGTTGTCAAGAAAGCAACTTATATTGTAATAATTTTAAAATCACATTTGCTAACAAGCACATCTTCACCTTTGACCTCTAAGTGTGATCTTGACCTTTGAGCTAGGGACATGGGTCTTGCCGGCGACACACCGTCTTGACATGGTGAACATTTGTGGCAAGTTATTTTAAAATTTCCTGATGAATGATGAAGTTACAGTCCGGATAAGCGGTATTTTGGCCTGCTTATTCGTGAAACTGATACAGTATATATATATGTAGCTGCAAACGTGCAGTTTTAAAGGACAGTTTAGCAGACAGTTTATAATAATTTAAGTTTATACCACATAACGATGTTAACACTAAACAACTGGTTATCAAAACTCTTTTTTCCATGTGGCTTGCGTACATTTTCATTGAAGATTTGTAGATTACAAACTGTCATCATAATTTTGTTTATTTAGTCCTATACTATTTTACTTTTGATATTTTAAATATGTGTGATTTTCATTTTAGTAAACTACCTTGCGTAAATAGTTCATGTTTAAAAGAAAAAAATGCAAATGATAATCAAATGAATTTGCACGTATGGTTTGTTTGATACTTAAACTATTAAAATAATCAAAGCTTGTTTGGTTTGATAAATGTAAAACATTATAACAAACACCTAATATACCTGCTTAAGTACAAGTATGGTACATTATTGAAAGATTTTGTGCCTTTCTGCCTTCTGTACATGTATGTTACATTTATATACGTAAATACATTAAAATAAAATATTACCAAGGAACATTGTTACACAAAACGATTGAACAATCTAAAGAGAAAACGTATATTATAAAATGGCCGCAATACCATACTAATGTTCTTTCTTATATTGGAATGATGTTTGATTTCGTGTAAACAAATGGCATATTACAACAGGTTCAGTACTTTTTTATTGGAAGGTAAAACAGTCACTTTGTAGCCCAAACGTTATGACGTGTCGTAACATTCTATTGTACCATGCACGAGCCTATCGTAAATAGCTTTTGTCTAACGAAGTCAGAAATCTTGAAGTTGTAGTTTATATGCTGTGACTAGTTTGTGATCAGGTTTAAGAAGTTGTGACTAACACTTTTAAAGCTGGAACATTTGAGCTTAAGATTATATGTTGCGACTTATATGTGTTCAAGCTTATTAAAATGAAACCAGTGAAGTTGGAATTCTGATCACGAAACACAACAAATACGCTGGCTCAGCCTGACAAATACGCTGCGTCAGCCTGAGTTCAAGTTTTCAATAAAAGTAATACATATTCAGTTAATTTCACAGTTTAAGTAGATTTTTCTAAAAGGTAACAAATCACGCGACTTCAAAAATATACATAAATAGATCAGTTCAGTCAGAAATATACCAAAACGCATATTGCTTTTGATACAGCGACCAGTCAAGTATTTTGGGAGTAACAATTATTTGAGCAATGCTAATTTCAATACAAGGTAAAACAAAGGCAAAGACCTTTAAATAAATATACAGATTGTAAATCAAGAAGCTTACTTATGCACGTTCGAGTTCGATTCATGGGTAGAACCAGTACCTGATGTCTTTTGAGAAATTTAAATATTCCCCGAGTAGAGAACTCGCGTTCTCCCTATCGCATCTCGGACTCAATAAAACAATGCGATTTTGTTTTATCGTAATTATTAGTCTTAAAAATTTAACAACCATTCTAATTTGTTGCATTGCAATGGAATGTATAAATAAAAGGAACAGTGCAATTAGAATACTACAACTTGCAAAGTGTAAAGATGCAAACACATATTTGCGTTACTTTACGCTGTAAACTTGCAGTAAACTTAATAAAATAGATAGCGGGCGGTAACTCAAGCGAGAACAAAATGTACGTTCGTGTAGAGCAATGACCCAATTATATAAATAAGTTTTAAGGAACATGCTCCCCTATACGTAACTGCTGCCAGATCGCAAACAAACCGAAACACATCAGGACGCTACACAACTTTAACGCTTCGACCGAATGCAAGGTTGGATCTTGTATATGTGTACAAGTAAAACATAATCAACTGGACCGATTCAGAACTTTCATAAACACTAATATTGTACCTCACATAAATATGTCTTTTATCTATATGACCGTTTTAGACAGTGCGATAGAGACACTCAAGAGTATGTGGACCGGTCTGGTTAAACATTCGCCAATGACGTAAGCTTTGCTGGTAAAAATCAAAGAATCAATTCATTGATTTTATTGATAATACAGTGTGAATATACTGTTAACAATCACAAACTTAAAGCATTGAAACAAAACTCCAACCTTTGATATAAACGTAATTATAAAATATGTAATCAAATAGCATACTGTTTTCACGCGCTACATAATGCAGAAATGATTTATGTGTTAGATGTTCTGGATGACTACTAACTTTGAGAACTTTGAGAGTTCAACCATTTGTTTCAGTATGTGTACAGTTAAAATCATATTTTGTACACTGGATAATACACAGGATGTACATGTTCGGTATAATATAAGAAATAGAAAACCCAACGTCGGGCCCAATTGCATTATAGTGACCATCCAGGCAGCCACAAAGTATATGTGGAGCTCAGCCTTCGGCTAAGGTCAACATACAGTTTGTGGCTGTCTGGCTGGTCACAATATTGCCCTAGGGCCCTTAGTAGGGTTTCTATTTCTCAAAAATTATAAGATTACGAGACCAATATAAAATACTAATTCTGGTAATTCGATGTTTGTGGAATTTATTTAATTCTCACAAAACATATTGTTGATAAGCAAAAAAAGGTAGAAACTGTTTTTCACAAGAAAACCAGATGTATATATCGGCTACGTATTTGAGATAATAAGTCGTTATTAAGTATGTACCCAAATATTAAATTAATTTCGGAAGTACTTATACTAATTCCTCAGTAGAGATCTACCACATTATAGATTTAACCTGCTTTAACATAATATTTCCCAGCCACCACAGATAAGTTATGTGTAATATATTCTATTATATAACACGAACATAATTATATATGCATGGTGCACTTTATCTTATTTGCACCAATGTCGAAGTTTAATGTGACATACGAGATATTATATTTGGAAAATATACTCATCCCCTCCACATACTGAAGCCTCCAGTGAAATTTCATTGAATCACTGCCTATTATTGCAGGGAAATAACATGTAGAAACGGGCTACCACAGAATCTACCACCAGATCACCTTGTTTCAAGAAAAAAAAAATAATAATAATAATAAAATGCAAAATCTCTTAATGCGTGTATGACAAGAATGTTATTTGTGATCCATGGCAGTCGTTGCACACTTGAAAATGGTTAGTCGTAAGAAATCAGATCGGTGAAATACGTCACAGCATAAATATTGTTTACAATGATTTCAACTTATAAAAATCCTACAGTCGTCATTTTTGTAAATTATTTACCGAAACTTCAACGATTCATCCTTTACAATTCCTGTTGGTAATGACATTCGCCGATTTCTGAAAAAGTACCTTTAAAAGCAGAACATCATACACAATCGGAAGTCATGCTTACTGTTTACAATATTTGTACTCCACCGGACCACCTCGGAAGTCACTACCGGACATTTTTCTTAACACCTCCAAATCAGGTGGTCCTAACCGTGTACATGTGTTGTTTTATTTTAAACGAACCATTTAGGTACCTTTCAATTACATGCACATCCAATACCATTATTATTACGTTTCATAACCCGTAGGTTGTCCGCCGCTTTGTCCGTCCGTCTAAATTCCATTTCTACTGCCATTCAAATTCTCCGGTTGTCAAATGCATTTTCCTTGGATTTTAAAATTTCTTGACACAAATGCTTGCAGCAATTAGATGATGTGTAGTGTTCATGAATCTGGTCTTTAGGTCAAATATCAAGGTAACACCAATAGGTCAAATGTCAAAATTGGGACTTTGATTGTCGGTACTTTAGCTTGGCATGGTTATTAAAACTGCTTGACACAAATGTTAATCTCAATGAGATGTCATGAAGCGCATGCAATCCAGGTTCCTAGGTCAAAGGTCAAGGGCATACTTAGAGGTCAAAGGTCAAATCTGGCTTTTTGATTGTCCGGGCTATACCTTGGCCACAGATTGAGAGATTTTCAAATTACTTTGCACAAATGTTTTCCTAAATAAGATGGCATTTAAATTTTCATGAACCAGGACAGTATATCAAAGACCAAAGTCACACTTAAAGGTGATACGTCAAGATTGGCTGTTTGCTAGTCTGGCTTTATAACATAGCCATGGATGGATGGATTTTAAAATCACTTTACACGTGTGTATGTCTCAAAAAGACATTGTGTCGCGTTATGAATCAGGTTCATAGGGTAAGAGGTCAAGGCCACAATTAGAGGCCAAAGCGGTATCGAAAAGCATCCATAGGTTCTACCGATATTCTTTTTTTATTATTTTAGTTTGTCATTTTAATTTCATTTTTTTTTATTTAGATTGTATGTCAAAACATGATTTATGGAGCTATTCCAGAAACTGGAAAGCGGGCAAGCTGTGGCGTTATACATGCACTATAAATTTACGACAGTTGGTAAGAGATTGTTCTTTCAACTTTAACATGCGAAATTATTACTCCACACCAAATTTGTTAATACAGACCGGCATAAACCACTAATATTCTGAAGACTTGGTCATTACAGACTTATTCAAACCTACAAAGCGCACGCAGATTATAAAAAAGAAGATATACTTCTGCAATGTTACAGCTGCTGTTTGGATATATTATTTTGTTCGGTTGAAAGGCATTGGCAAAAATTCCCACAGACTGGTCCGCTGAACACATATTTGGTTGAAATGGAAACTTGGCCTCATATCCATTGCTATTAATATTATGTGCCAAATGATTTGTTAAAAATATATTTAAATATGTTGACGTCAGGTATGATTTTAGCCAACCTAGAAAAAACATTGCCTAAATAATTTCTAAACAAGGACATTTTATATTTTTAATTTTTGTTTTGAGTTTGAAGTTTTATTAAAAACATTATCTTGTTGAAGGGTGCATTTGTTGTACATGCACAGTGTGTCAGTTACCTAATGTGCCATTGTAAAACGTTTAGCATCCAAGACAAACTAAAACATATATTACTTTTAATGTTCACAATACATGTCTGTCATTTTAAATTGTTCATTTATAATTCTTATTTTTGTTATTCTGAGTTGAGTTGAACGGAAACGTTCCTTTGAATAACAGTTTTGAGTTGTTTTAATTGACAAACATGATTTGAAACAGTGTCTGACAATTTTCCACCATATATAAATATTGCGAGATGGACGCATACACTATTACATTATTATTTAAAGATGGAAAATAATATGATAGCCAAGATCAGGTTGTTTGATGGGTAATTATGTTTCTTTGTAAGCATATGAGTTTTAAGTTTCCACGAAAAACTTGAAATATGTTGAGAGTTATCAGTAATTTTCGATCGCCTTACATTTCTTCAACGTGCCTGCAGATATCCTTAAAGTCGTAAAACAAAACAAAACATGAATGTATGATGTTTACATCTTTATGAATCGTCTGACAATTATCCACCGAAAACATCTAACTATCGCATTAAATACACGTTTTAATTTAATTTGCTAATTAAATAAATCAATTTACAATCGCGATTCCATAAGTATTAAAATAAAAACACATAATAGCATCATAAGGAAATATTAACTACTAACATCAAAGACAATCTTACAACAGAAGCTCGAAAATAAAGGCTATGATAATAAATCAACCACATTAGGCACGGATACAATTTACAATAAATTCAAAATTTAGCTATTATTACGGACATATACTAAAAGTTAAAAATATATGTATTTAAATACAAAAAGTGTTTAGGCATCCTTAGAAAAAATTTCCCATTATTTAGGTCTTGTTTGTTTGGCGCATTTCCTGTTTACGTTTTGATGAAAATTGTAAGTATGCTCTATGGCCATAGTTTGAACATATACTTCTCACCATTCAGAATATCGGAGATAATTAGATCGCTGTCAATTGTCGTAATGATTGTTCTTATGACTCCGACGTTGAGAGTTCGATACCCACTCTGTGTTTTCGTTTTTCCACGCTGTTTTGTTTATTTGTTTTAATCATACATCTCATAATGTAGTAAATTATTAATACTTTGTAATACCTTCGCCTTTGTATTGCCCATTTCTATAAAATAATAAAATTATCATATTTATATACAAGGTCATCGTGGTCTTATATTTATATATTAGGTCAAACAGGTATATGTAATGTTAAATAAGACTGTTGAAACAATCCATATTACTTTAAAATATTTGGTAGAAACTTATAAATTTCGATTCAACCAACTAATCATTTAGCAGCTTCTACGGATAGATTGTTATTACACTATATAGTATTTTAAATTATCATGTCAATCAATATGTAAACTCTTTTGTCCAGTTCGTATATGTATGTATGTGTATGTTTTCCTGTTTCTGCCATACAGTTCTTCTGAACTAGTATTATTATTATGTTAATGGCAAAAAACACTGCCAACTTAATGGACATACGTAGCAATAATAAATAAACCGATGTCTAAAATACATTTCGTGTATGCACATATGTTAAATGGGTAAATTATTTGTCGCGATAGATTCGCGCATACTTCACTAGCGTTGCTTAACTAATTGGACCAGTCGCTCTTCGGTTAAAACGAGATTTTTCTCCTCCTATTTCGAAGAAAAGAGTTTGCCAGATGCCAACCCCACTCACCCCTCGTTTGATGTCACTGGAATTGACTTTACTTACAGCATTCATTGACGGATCGTAGTTACACCGAGAGACAAAAACTTACTTCTGCCTTTTCACATGCGTGTTTACACGAGATGTGCATCTGGAGGGCGTATCCAACTGATCCGAAAACGCATTCATGCAATGCTTCAGGACAACTGCACAAAATCACTGCCGCCGCTAGAAGTCTTAGGGAATTGTATCAAATGCAGACTGTACAAGATGCCTTAACCATTCAAGAGACGGAAAAAGCACCGTGGGTTGGTGGCTGGTGGGAACGGCTCATCAGACTGACTACGACAACAGACAACAAAATCTCTAACTCATTGCAATTTACGCTATAAATTATTAACAATATGGGTAAATGTGTGAACCAATTAGTACTTTACCATAGAAGGGTGTCTTGTAAGTAGCTTACAAGTAAGATATTATTGTATTATTATGACCTTGCCTCAGAACATTTGCCACAAAAAACCGGTCCTGAACAGAAATATTTTGATTTTTCAATATATTGCATATCATGACAAAACAAAAATCAACAATTATGTTTGTCTTAATAAAGCCAAATCATTGAAATTTCTATTTTTAAATATTGTTTAGGTTACGACTTAGATTGCAGACATTTATAATCATATAACTCTATAAAAAAAGCCCTACAATTAACAAGATAGTCATTGTGTCCTGTTGTGATTAATTGTCTAAGGAGCTGTGTGGTTAACGTATATATCACCTGAAGAAGGGTAACGACACATTTCTACCAACTAGGATAATACATTCTAAATTTTTAATGTATATTTGCAATTTATTTATATTAAATGATTGTTGTAGAACTGAACGGAACTTTTATTTTTTGTTTTAATATAAGATATTGAACCATTTTAAATAGCAATTTATTTTAAGAATTAAACAACTTGTAATAACAAAAGGTTCAAGAAAATAATAATTAGCAACCAAAAATATATGTATCCTGAATTCGGATACTTTTCGGCAATGATTACCCGTTTAATGTTCAAACATATTCCAATGCACTTATTTAGATACATTTACATTAAATGTCACATGGCAGTGTGTTTATAATGATTCTTTTGCACTATTTTCAGCCATGTAAATGCTGTTTGCATTTGCTCTTCTGCTGACTTATGAGCGTTCCATGTGAAGCAACTGGTAGGTCTTTACGACTACACACACTGAATAATTCACACGAATCCTGTTGGAGAGACAATACGTTTCATTTTTGACATTTCATCATAAGTGACACGTATGCGATCGCGCAGGTATTAAGGCGGAGCATAGTAAATTGTAGTCTTCACTGCAGAAATGTTGTATCAAAGCATGTATTTATCGAACTAATGTACTCATATGTTTATCTGCAAATAAAGAACGGTCGTTTTTTTATGTGCAGTTATTCAACTCACTCGTCGTTTATTTCGCCTTATAACTCAAAATCGTTGGTTGTTAGCAGATTTTTAACGATAGATAAAACGCTTAATCTTTGAAATGCATCAGAAAGAAAATAAACATGTATATTTCAGCCTGAGTATTCACAGCACCAATACAGAAATCAAAAGAAAATTGAGAGAATTGCGAAATCTGGACCGAATGTTTCCTTGATATGTTCATGTTTCACCCTCAACTCAGTCAGCTAATCGAGAATATATTTTTCATTCCAGCATATGTTATTTTTTATTGTATGGACCCTTACTATTTAAACGCATGGTATGGATATTTTTTTATAAAAAAAGAAACCTATTCTCCACTTTTTGCAGTTAAGGATTTCAAACAAAAGTTTCACATCATTGTCGGACATACTGTTCAGAGTTGTTTCCCTTGTTGTAACAAATTTAACAAATTTGTTTTCTGTATATTGTTCACACTTTGTCTGTATAAGGTGGCAAACAACACAATTAAACATGATATGCATGACTATGTTCTTGTCATATTGCATTCAGAATGTTTTGAAGATGATGAAACGCTACATGTATACACTTGCACACTGACACTAAAGGCTGTACATAATTTAATGATTGAAATTCAGTTTATACACTGGATCGATAACTACTTTTCAGATGTTTCCGCCACTGTCTGCACTGCTACAGGCACAGAGTGTGGTTCAATAGTCAATGCCTACTGTAACACTGCGACTCTAAAGTGTAAATGTGCCGCTTATTCGTCAGAGATAACTGCCACGTATGCAGCCACACGTAAGAATTACACATTTACCATTTATATAGGAATTTACCTTTCAAACAATATATGTACACAAGTCAGGATTCGTTTAATTATACACTCCGTATTTGAATACCCGTTGTAATGGCCAAAACAATTTATAGAAAGCTAATATAGCTTTCTTCCTACTACTTAAGACTTCATCAGCACCCTAAAGGGATTTGCCTACTGTTGACTTACACTACTCTGAGTCAGCGATGTTTTTTATTAATTAAACGCTACAATTTTATGAATATTTTATGAAAACAAGAAAACGTTCGATTAACATTCTGCATAAATCATTGATTGTCAATACAGCATGCGTCGCCGCTGCTACCTGCATCGCTTTGGAATCCAAATCGGAATGTTCGGAAACGACAGCTGGCACGGACAAATTTCGCTGCCCAACAGCGACCCATCTGTTGGGAAACGAAGGATAATGCGCGCTAAGTATGCAGTTATTGCTATCAGAATATATAATCTTCATTTACATTTCGGACATTTTACTGATTAGTAATGTTATGAAGTCAGATAAATTATTAAACTGGTTAATTTGCTAATCATACTTTTGGAAGTAATATTAATTGTATATATTTATTTTGAAAACAACAAAATAACAGGGTACTGACGTACTCACAATTTTTAAGACAAAATTTAAAAGAAGGCCAAACAAGCTCGGCCTTAATTACAAAATGCTGTTTTTGTATTTAGAATATGTTACTCTTTCTCATTATTTATATTTAATGTTTACCTGCATTTTATGCAGTTATTAATATCATGTCACATGTGTTCATGCTGTTTTTATAGTGCCTGTTGGCGATTCTTGTATACATAGTCCATTAAAATCAACTAAAGCATTAGTATTTGTATGAATACTCGTTATTACTTGTAAAGTTTTAATATATAAGTATTTACCTTTCCTTTTTTCTGTTTAGAATGCACAGCAGATGCAACATGTACTGCTGACGACGCCAACTCTAAATGTTCGGGCACCACAGCCACTGACAAATGCCAATGCAAGACTGGGTACAGCCTGGGAAGTGATGGGAAATGTGCTTCCTGTATATGAACTTTTTTCTTAAGTCGTATACAAGGAATTCGTGTATTAAGTGACAGTGCGTGTGTGTTTATTATAGGTTCTAAGATAGCGTGTGTACGTTTCGTATTTTACTATGATGCCATTGAGTATAGACCGTTATAAATACATTAACTGAAGGTTTATGTTTAATTTTTAGATAACCATTTCTTAATATTTTTCACATATTATTGATTTAAAAAACACAAATGATGACCTCAATAAATTATAGCAAACATATTTTGAGAATAAATGCCTGTAAAATATAATTCTGAATGAATTATGCATTGTTTATTTCTTGACAGGTGCTTCTGGTGTAGTTCTCTCCATGGTGATGCTTCTGGCTTACTTAGTAACCATGCTGTTCTAATATCACAATATGTTTTACTGAGCGTTATGGTGACCAATATATATAATCTAACCTTTAGACCGCATAGTGTTAAATTAGTTCATTCTTCAACTGGATTGTAACAATGTTTGCAAAATCTGTTTCAATGTGTTAATTACTTTCACGAACTACTAGTATATCTTTTTGATTTGTGTTATATTTGATTTGTCTACCTTTGCGTGACATTTAAGTAGTCCAAAGTCCATACAGTACAATATTTTGTTGATTACAAAGTGTCATTGTCTTTTCTTTGTGAGTAAACCCGCATTAATATATGATCACATTGCTGATTATTGTTGCCGAAACAGTTCATTTGTTTAAAACTGAAAACAC
Source organism: Congeria kusceri (assembly GCA_027627225.1). Classification (NCBI taxonomy): domain Eukaryota; kingdom Metazoa; phylum Mollusca; class Bivalvia; order Myida; family Dreissenidae; genus Congeria; species Congeria kusceri. The sequence continues at coordinate 19,052,832 of CM051027.1, forward strand.
TGAAAAATGTTTGTGTGTGATTTAATTAAGTCATTATTTGCGAATGATAATTTCACTCATTTAATTCGGAAGACATGTTTTTGTGAATAGCATGTTATAAGTATTGAAATAATTGCAATGAACGTGCGAACATGACTTGTATGAGCACACGAACTATCAATGGCATAACTCATGTAATTTTAAAACAAAAAGAAAATGATATAACAACTTTTGTAATTAAATATAAAAGCTAAAAAAATCTTATTCATGGGCAAGTACTTGCTTTGTCTGTGTAATAAAAATTGCTTTAAGAGCGCGTCATGTTTTACTCATCTCGACAAATATTCTTTTGGGAATAACAAACCCAGAAGGTTGTACCGAGTGTTACTCGATCAATCCATGATATTGTAATCTGATCTAAAAATATTTCGAAATCTTGTTAACTTCTATTTAAAAACAACTTAATCAGTTTTCCTAATTACATGATAATAGTAATCCCTGCAAAATCCGAATCGCAACTGTTCTTTTCAGACGTTTTTACTAGCCATGTTAAACCAAAAATCGCCTGCAACTATTGATTACGTACAGGCATAGTTAGTACAGAACAATAAGCAAACATTTCTATCAAGAGAAGTTAGGATTTAGAAATAACAATTTAATTGTAACAGGATACTATTTTACTCGATTTATTAATAATAACTAATTTGAACTTAATAATGCAGGTGGAGAAAAATATTTGCAAAATTAATAAATACAACAATATATAACAATCGCTCACAGATAAAACAAATACAACGATAACAATATTTGCTATAAATAACAATAAATACATTTAATATAATAATGATTACTTTAATATACAGATATGCACGCTATGTCAAGCAAAGTCAAATGTTTACATGTACAAAAACGTTATTATATATTTTTTTAATTAACTTAACGCTAATTACTGGTTTAAACATTAAAATACAACCCACAAACAAAAGCTAGTCTAATAGTAATTATTGTTTACGGTAAATTGTTTTTAACTGCACTTCTAATTACAATAAGACAAAATTGTGTATAAGATTAGTCAGAGTGATCAAGATGTTCAAATATAGAGCTTTTTATTGGTTATACAAATCAGTTATTCAAAAGCACATCATTAGTAATTGTTACGTAAATTATGTTGCTTAAAACGGTTCATATACATTACATGGATAATACAAGGTAAGTGTTGAATAAAGATAAGTTTATTTAGCGATGTTTAGAAAACTTGAACCACGAGCCTCTGCGAGTGTTAAAACAAGCGTGGTAATATTAAAAACGATGAATCCACTGAGCTTAACTTTAAAATAATAAATGAGTTATTTCCCATTAATCATATATCACGGAACTATGGTTCTATTTACTTGTGTAGCATGTGCATTAACCAGTAAATTATTGCAAAGCATTGGTTTGCAAGCTTTAGTATATTGTTAAAGTTATCTTTTTATGTCAAGCAAAACTTAAAGAGATATTCAGATAATTTACTCTGTAAACGTTTAGCTATTCAGTGTTACTCGTAACTGAAGTTTACAATAATAAATAAGTTTAAAATAATAAATAAGTTATTTCCCATTAAACATTTATCACGGAATTATGGTTCTATTTACATGTATAGCATGTGCCTTAACCAGCAAATTATTGCAAAGCATTGGCTGTGCAAGCTTTAATATATTGTTAAAGATCTTATCAATCTTAATCATATTACTATTTTGCTTGTTAGTTCTGTTCGCTACTGTGTGTTACGAAATTACCAGTGTTAACTTTCAGTTATTTTTAAAGTAGTTTTTCTTTAATGTCATTATTACAATTTAATCTCAAATATTCTGCATTGACACCTTAATAAAGAAGTTAAACACGTGTTCATGTTCAAAAATAATATAGTTCATCATTTCAATGCATGGTACTTGTTTTTGCGAAGATGCAAATGGATTGGAATCTCTACTTTCCGATTCGTAGATTATTATTTGTCATCAATGTTCAAGATACCGTATGCGATCGAAAGAAAAACGAGTTGGTTATCCATTTTAACAACGTTAATATAGATTACTTACGTTATCGCCAAACAGTTTCGGATTTGTCGTTTCAAATTAGTTTGAGCACTCGCCCAACCATGAAAGATTTTACTATTTTAACATGGCAATGCCAAATATGCCAAAGATGTTGACACAGAAATTGTATTGTATAGAAAAACTGTGAAAAATTATGTATTTAACACAATGAACCTTGTTTTAATTGAATTTATTTCGATAATTTTAAACAATAATCCAACGTTAAGATAGTTTATGTAACGAAACCCTGGCTAGTGGTTTTCAAGGGAAGTAGGTTTGAAATGTCATGTGTCACTTATTTTCAAGAGTTGTTTCATACAGATAATCTGATTAAACATTATAATTAACTCTAAAATTTAAGACTAAGCTGTAGAGATAAACACGGTTAAACAAGATGTGTTAAAGATTAAACGGTATTCACTCATTCTTTCAAATTTTTCGCAACTTGTTGATCCCTTGTATTGATTATATCAACAAAACAAAGGCAGATTATTCAAACGTCTATGTGAATTCAATGCCAATTACTATCTTTGCATGATAACGGGAATTAACAAACACGTGCTTTTTAGCTCTCCTGGCCACGACCTGTTAAGCGTTGTGCAGTGGTCGAATCATTCGACTGAAAGGACACCGAGCCTAAAGCGCTTGGTGGGCTTTGCAAAGCCAGACGTACGCTGTTTCAGAGTGAGAAACAATAGAGTACAAGATACGTGACTCTGTGGTAGCCGTTGTAGCCATGACGTCGCCTGAGGTTAAAAACGGATTTCATCCAGGTAATAGTGCAAGGAGCACACTGGTTAGAAAAATCGGGGAGTTTTACCAGAAGGTTTTCGACTTCCCGCTAAGGTAACGCGTAACCTTCCGTTACAATGATCGAAAACGAAGAGAAAATTTACAGCATTTGCACAGAGACATAACTTTGTATAGCCTATCACGACAAATAACTAAAGCTTTCATTTTATTTCCAGAAAAAATAAATGAACACATTGCTGGTTATAACGTGAATGAACTCTAATGAGTAAGTTTGGAAATACAACGAACGTGGCTCCATACTTCTGTTAGACATGTACATAAGTATGTAACAGGCTAAACGTTTACACAAGTATTCTTTACTTATAATATTTTTTATCGGGAAATGGGAAAAACAGAACTGTAGGATATTCAAATTTGAGTATTTTAGCTGGAGGATGTGCGTTACATAACCAGGAATCAGTCCATAAAACAGTGTGAAGTAGGTGCTATCCTCATTGATAAGGCATAAGGCTGAATAAGATAGGGAATAGAGTCGGAGTTAGGAAGACACCCTGTTTCACTACTCTGACGATCGGCAATGGATCTGAGAGGCATATGCTAATTCTGAACTTCATGCAGCTGGATGATTTTTATGAGAACTTGATGGGTCAACCGATTTGCTCCACGATGTACCATGTTCATTTTGCTGTACGGTCGAAAAACGCAATATACTGTTCATTGGAATAGCTTTCATTGAGAACAAATAGCATGTTTGTGGTGTATCTGTTTGCTTTAAAGTCACTCAGTTCTGGGCATCAGGTACCAGTCTGTTTGCTTTGGTCTTTGTAAGGATTATCTTTGTAAAAGATAGCAGAGTGAACTAGTTTAATTATGCAGTCTGACTTTTTTTATACCAGATAAAGATGTGTGTGTAGCATAGATCTTGCTTAAAAAAAACAACCTATTATGTGTTGAGCTATTTTTGCGAGACTAGTCAAATAACTCGTTCTAGATAAATAATAGCTTGCGCCGATTGTCACTGTATAGACTTATTCTTAAGGCATGACGACGGTGCCAATAGGTGGGGTTTCTCATCGAGCTGGTAATGACCTTTGTTGTTTCCATCGAACTTAGTTTCTTTCCTATCTTGTGACTTAAGATTTCTGCAGAGTGACATATTTAAGCTGTACCCAAAATATTTCAGGACATCTGGTGTCATCACGCATAGACTGCATCTTGTGCACCAATAGTAAATGGATGTTGTTGTTGCAGTTGCCAGCAACTCCTTTCCAAAGTTTGACGTTTAAGCGTCCGATACTGTTGACACTGTCGTCAGAACATCGATGTTCAGGAAACTGCTTACGATTGAATAAAACTTGTATGCAGGCTGTCCTTGGAATGGCTGGACGTACAAGGCAAATTTTTCTATTTAATCTGACATTTCGTATGCAAAGAAGGGTGCTTCGGGCGTAAACAGTGCAACTTGAAAATGTAATGCAGGGTGTGGAGTACTGTGACCACCCTTCACAAGTTTGACTTGAGTAGTGGTTAACGTGTCGAACTTTTGATCTGGGTGCCCTAAGTTTGAGCAGCTGTGGATGCATTTGTATGCTGGATTTTGCCATTTGTTTGAGTTTAATATATCAGAAGCATTTGTTGTTGGGGATGAAAACGACTATGACTATGATTTATGACGAAAAGATGTGAGTACGTCCCAAAATTAATAAACTGTAAGAAATTTCATACCAAAATCACAGTATCTTGTTGCAACAATTCATAAATTTCTTTATTAACATGAAACATTAACGGGTTTTTTCTCACTTCCTGCATTCATTCGATGGTTGTTCTTGAATAAATTTGACGTGTAATAACCAAATCAAACTGGGTTCTTAGTAAGTACATTTTATTAAGCCCCGCCTACTTGATATTTGTTTCATGCCTTCAAAAGGCTTATGTTCAGTTGTTAGTTAGCCGTTGAATAATAATTTAATCACTGGTACAAACGTGTTCCTCTGAAATGGACACCTAAATACAAAAAGCCGGCGATGATTATTACTAAAGCTGATAGATCACTGAATTGTTTGTCTATTGTCAAATAACTGCGTACTAAATATTTGCCAAATATTCATCTAGTACATAGTTTTCAAGAGTTTTATATTGAATTCCTGTGACCGGTTTTATGCGAATAATTATAATTTTCAATTTATTATCGTATAAATGAAAGCTCACAGAGACTAACCTTTGTTATTAAACAAGTCAATACAAATAAAATAAGCAAACTACCACCGATTGCAATTTCCAATCACTAAAGTACGAGATTTAAAAATTGTACAAAAAAATTACTGCATTGTTTAGCTGCATGACTGTTCAATAGTCGGTGTTTCTCAAACGAACTTTACGAAAATGAGTATCTACATAAGTTGTTTAATAATAATGTCTTTTATCGATTTTAAAGTTTTGAGAACATATTTTTAGGTAATAAATTTTAACACCAAGAAAAAAGCAAATAGCAGTAGCATTCAAGGTTCTTATACAATCTCAATTCCCCTTTTTTTCGAAATCAGGTAAAATGTTCTATCGTTGCTACGCAATTTGTCGACATAAATTCATGGTTATGAACTTAATTTCACGCAATACTGTATTTTTTCTGTAATAACTTTAGAAGTTACATGAATGGGAGTATCCGTTTATCTGTATTGATTATTCGCTGAAAACAAATTGTACGACGCAGCGGGTACGTTTTTCTTCTAATCGTCACGGCTACGCATAACAGCGATTTAGTAACGTTACATAAATGCTCATAACTTCGGCGTTTTTCAGCCGATTTTTTAAATTCTTTTAAGTGCGAACTCGTAATTAATTGTTATATTCATATCTGTAAAAATCTGAAAATCTTTTGTCATTAAGACCGGTATTCTCACGACGCTTCCCATATATAGTGCATGTTTGTTTCTATTTTCACTGATGGAATTATATTTATTCGAATTGTAAACGAAATTGCAAATCATGGCCTTCGTTTGCATTGAATAACAAGGTTGCAGACATTTGGAAAATGGTCAAAATTATACCGCTTGATGGGAGAACACAAATACTTACTTAATAACCCACCGAGCCACAAAAAACGGCATTTATGTTGAACGTAGATCTTTGTCATCTTTTGAAATAACAACAGCGTCAGAAACCGAATTTCATTGAGAAACGCTTCAAGTTTTAAAAACGGATCCGATTCGTGGGCGAATCTGTAAATGTCTACGCAGATGCGCCCCGGAAATTGGCTGAATCGTTTAAATTCAGCACTTCTTTCAAATTGAACAAAAGTTAATGTAAACAGGTGCCTCACGAATCAAAAGTCAGATTCTAATTTCAATTGCAATAAATGAATACGTAACAAAAACTGACTACCGATTTGCAAGCTATGATAAACGTCTACAAAATCGAAGATATCAAGGCAAAGAAGCTGCGGAATGCCTTACTTAGTACCACGAATTAGGGAAAGACTTAAACATGTAGTCTGTCAGCAATACACGGTGAAGATATATATCATTGAAATATGTTGCAAGTTCCCAGTATTCCATTTTCTTTATCAATTACTAAAAATGATCAAACATATCTGAAAAGGTGCCAACCTACTATAAAGTCAAATAATGTAGATGTGCCATTTGATTTATATGTTCAGCAGAGACCCTTGTGTCAAGCAAACACTTCGGGCAAAGCATTTGGAATGTTTGATTTGACAAAAAAAGACTCACTCATACTCGTTATTTATGTAAGTAGCAATGGGAAGAACAAGCAGACATTCCTGGCCACCACATGTGGAGGTGAAACAGATTGTCCTGCAGTTGTATACACAGTTTTATCATACTAATCGTATTGGTCGGATTGAAATATCATGTGTTTAAGTGTAACCCATATTACAAAAAGAGCACGTGCTAAAGCTTTGAAGTGATTGTGATTATTGATTAACGGAACTTAATAAAAAATAAACAGTCAATAGCTAGGGAGGAGTTTAAATGTTCATGTCAAAGACACTACTTCAAATGCGTGCCCACAATTGCAATACATTTTTCGAATATTGAACCATACGAAACATCGACAATATTATGCCTACATCAAGTATTTAATTTGAATTGTCAATTCTGACATAATATCACTGCTACGAATACATACATTGGTCAAAATAGGAAGTTATTTTGGATGTTGTACTGATCAGTTTGTTAATGCAGTATTGCACTACTTCACACGTATCATCACATCTACTAAGTGTGGATTTTGACATATATGGTATTAATTTGTTGTCAGTTTGATCCTATATATTCGTACAGATACCCTATGTTAAGACCATGTAAAATATTGCTTAAATAAACTTGGATTTAACTCTGTAAAACAGTCACATAGATCTAATTCGTTACGTTAGCAAAGATGTATCACATGGTTCGACCATGAAGACTAAATAAGGCATTTACGAGAACTTATTCAGGTGAGCAGTGTTGGGCCATCATGATACTCTTGTTCTGAATATAGCCGCCAAAAGTAAAAATTTCCGTTTATTGTATGCAATCAATATGCCTACTTGCTGTCAGAATATCGTGGACATGAAAATCTTTCCTTATGGTAGTCGACTTGCAACATTAATCATCACACATTTATTTGCAGCGGATTTTTTTTAACAAGCCACCAGCGCGTGGAGCAGTTTCAGACACCGCACAAATCATCACGTTTCTACAAAAATTTACAAAAAAATACAAATGGCGGTGTCAGCTGAAATTTCAAAATAGTGCTGGGTGTTTCAGCCAATACTAGGATGTTGTGAGCTTTATGAGCAGAAAATTGCTATTTGTGTCAGTAATTTACCCTGCGTTGTGCATTAATTTGAAGGTGATATGCTCGGACAAAATAACAAAGCATGTTGATAACAGCTAGTGACAAGTTTAGTCATATACAGGTAAATGGAGATTAATAAACATGTGTTAAGATCTCTTTCTATTTCGATGGAAATAATTTACAGATTCGACAAGAAATAGACATACGTCGGTCGAAATACTTGAACTGCATTACAAGTTACTGAACGAATTTGAACATGATAAAACTGTGTTTGTTCATGTTTGACACTTAAGCAACTTTGCCGTTCTGCAAAACAATTTTAGACATTAGATACCTACATAATCTACCCACAATTCTAAAGCAGTCATTGCAAACTATTATATCAATGATACTGTCGTTCGCACGGTTGTCTGATTTCTTACGAATTACTTTGTTATTAACCACTGTTTTTGCAAGCCATATTGGTATCCAGAGGACAGCTCGCGTGTTTTCTAAAGCCGAACCTGGTCCAAATCAAATTAAAGAAGCCCTGAAAACATATTTGAGAATTACGCCGACTCTTTGATGTTTGTTGCCCAACCGATCAGCCCCAAAAGATCAGAACACAAGATACGATGACTTGGGAGGTATAATGTCTTGTCTACTGCTTCGTAGCTCTTTGGAAAGAGTCTTTTGTTAATTTGAAAGGCGGTGGGGAGGATTGTGAATGCCCTTAAACAATTGTGCGTATTGGCTCTTTGTTGTATTTTGGCACCATATCAGGGTTCTGGTACGCAATTTCTTTTGAAATTTTAGGTGCAAAGCAATTTGTGTTAAATTTTTATTAAGGTTAATCAGTTTTTAAGTTTAAGATTATACACAATACGCGTTTTCGTAACATATTTGTCTATACTACATTGAGGCAACTGAACAAATCTATAACGTGGTATGGACACAAGTCTGTTAAAAATATGACTTCTCAAATATGTTTTTTTTTTAATTTATAACGAATATCATGTTTAGAAAATCTAGGTAGCCAGCATGATTGCGTCAATTTTTTATTATATTATACGAAGTGTGTGTGCTACGTTTTTGGTAAAGATTGTAAGACGTATATAAAGTGTTTCTAAGGTGAATCAGTTGATGAAGATTTTGATGTAATGATTAATCAATAAAATAGGCATCCTTTGTTTTCTTTTGAGGCTGTGGTTTCAATGACCAAACATGTTGTCAAGAACGAACATTTAAAAAAACAACAAAAAACAACATTTCATTATGTGTTTCATGTATAAAGTGATTAAGCTTGCACTTTGTGTCGTTATTTTGCCATGATATCCATATCTCGATATGGATATATGTATTGTTTGACAATTCATCGTACGTTATAGGTCGTCAAGAAACGTGTACGTTATGCAAATTCTCCAACAGAAAATAACATAATTTTTAAAGGCTCGCAATCATGAATGCAGATGAACGTTTTATAAGACATTTTAATACATATCCCCATTATTTCGTTTTCGCTTACATTCAAAATGTTGTCTTTTTGTTGTTTGGTTTGCTTTTAATTGTTGTTTGGTTGTGGTATGATTTTGTTGAGCTGTTTGAAATTGTACAAATGTTCTCAATGGACTTTTTATACAGATGTCAATGCACTATTCTGTGGACACCGTGTTCAAATGGTGAGGTTTATGTCAAGGCCACAACCTTATTTGAAATTCACACCAAATATGTTTAAAGATTAACGCACTTTGATTGTCTGTTGTTCATTGTCTATTTTGTACACTTGACGGAGCAACATGTCAATAAAATAATTGAAGAACTTTTGTAATTCTAACTCTAATATCTTTTTTTTCGTGTAGATCTAGACATTCGGATAAAATAGCTTTTCGGGTGATCGTTATAACGAATAAATACACCCATATGCACTTCCAACTAGACCTTTTTTGATTGTGGTTTTCTCAAAAATGGCAAATTGCATCGGTTTAAATGCTGCACAGCCTCACCATACACATTTTCCAATACAAGTAAGATAAAAATTGAACGGTGTAGTGATCATTTATATTTCATCGTGCTCTTGGGTGTCAAAACAAATAATTGCACGAGAAAACCGTTGTGTATGTAGAAATTTGATGCAGTTTATAATCAAAGTGTTTAACAACGATACTCTAACCAAACAAACATTTAACATTAATTACTAAATGATTAATACCATCCCACAATGAATAATATATGTTTCTACAAATGTCGATCAATATGCATTTAATCTGATATTTCACCCAATTATTGTACTTGGATATCACGTGATTAACGTTTAAAATATTTTACACAAAGGAAAACTTCTATCTGTTTGTTATATTTAATAAATGTAAATTAATCCGTTAACGATAGCTGGGGAGGAGTTTTAAATGTTTGTGGCTAAACCTGGAAAGGGCTACTGTGCAGTATACAGGACGCGCGCGCGCCATCGGTAAGAGGCCGCTTTCCACGCACTTAGGTCATACCAATTTGATTCTATGTTTAGCGTCCTCAGGCTGGTAGGTTTTCGGATGCCTGGGCGAAAAAAAAGATTTTGACTATGTGAACAGTCGGAAAAGTTATACAATATTTAAACGAAAATTGACTTTTTGGTTTTTTTTACCAATATATGTAAAACTAGTGTAAAACTGGTCAAATTACACAGTTAAAATACTGTGTTAAAGTAGGTTCCCAAAATGAAGACGATATATACTAGTAACAGTTTTGCCTATAAACATTTGCTTTAGCTTGGACCACTGCCATGAATAAGTAGTGAAAAACATGTTTTTTTTTATCGACTTGTTGTTTTTTTCTTCCCTGGTTAGAAGGTTTTGAAAAATCATGGGGACGCTAAACATAGAATCAAATTTGTATGGCCTCAGGTATGGAGTAATTAGTATAAGATAAATGTTCTCTTTATTTAGATTGAAATTTGTAAAATCATCAATTTCAATGATTTTTATCAAAATAAAAGGAGAATAACGAACATATTTACTCGTAATTTCTAACAGTTTATTTTGTTTTCGACCGTTTGCGAATTTTTGTGTGGATACTATGTTTTATTTTTGTTAAGTTTTGTATGAAAACGAAATTTCTGATAAATGAAATTAAAAACATTGAAGTATAATATATTATTTTGTGTTGTTTAAAAGTTTGGAGAAATTCGGAATAAAAATACAAACGTTATAGCTGATTAAGCGAAGGTCTATTTAGAAGTGCATATTGGTGTATATGCTTTAACAAAGCGTTCTTTTCAGATTTTTTTGTTGCAGTTTTTTTCAGATTTTGAGCACAACTTTCACTAATATTTAACTGCAACCAAACAAAACACGAGTTAAATGGCTTTTCCACATTAGTTTGGGTACGGTTTAAGAAAACTACGACAGGTGAACTATATTTTTTAATTTTAACAAAACTAGCGTTATCGTTATGGGCGATATTATTTTGCCTCAAATAACAATTTGAAAGCTTCTTTTATAAATCTTTGTAAACGATAAACGTTGTCCCAGGTAAACGACTTACGTATCCTGATCAGGATACGCCCGCATGTGAAGTTATATCTGGGCTTCGTTGCACTTTTGAGTTGTTTTTAAGGAATGCCGTTGAACACATTGACTCCTGCAGAAGTATGTCAAACACAATTTTTACTTAATACAAATTATAAACCATTTGTTTGACAAACATATCTTGATCAGGCCTGTGTAATGGAAAGACACATATAAATTAAAATACAAGTGAAACCTAACTGAAAGATCGCAATTAAGTAACAACACATGTACAACTTAATTGCATTATATTTTGTAGATTACAGGTAGAATTTGTGATATCAGGATTTGCAGCACTCTGTTTACTGACGCATACAATTGTTATTATTACTATGTTTGTTAAACTAAGATGACTTTTATATGCTTAATTCTAAATATTATTTTATTCACATTGTTTCATACTCGGAAGCCAGTAAACTGTATTTCATTATTGTACTTTTTTTCTTTAATACATGTAAGACAGATTCCATGCACTTGCTTGTTAAACTAATATATATTGAAAATTGACGATGGTCGAACGCAACACTGAAGGGATATGTCACTAATGCTTTACATCTTAAAACTTTAAAAACATTTTAAAACCCTTAGACAAACTTTTAGTTTTTGTAAACGTTCGTGTACAGATATATTTGGCTTAAGTAAAGGTTTCAGGAGGCATCACTCAGGTAATCGAACAAAAAAATTATGGTCACCCTCGTTATACGTGGAGATTGTAATTTGAAATCGTAAAACAAAGACGGCGAGTTGATATGGCCTAAAATTGACTAATGTACCAATCTCTTAACACAGCTAGATTGATTGAGACACTATTTCACATATGTTTCCTTATTGCATCCAAAGCTTTTTTCAATTTTAATATGCATGACTGGCACTCGACTGGGTTCTTGTTCTTAATATTGCTATATTAAATCTTGCAGACCGTCTGATCAGAATCGCTCCAGTTTATAATGGTTATATAAAAGTGGTCGTATTCTGACCATGAATAGTTATTCTTTATAGCCTTCACTTTTTCTATTGCATCTTATTTACTTCATTGTAGTATTTTAAATCAAACGATGTTGGCGACGGTGGGGGACCATGTAAATACACATTCGGTTTTGCTAATTCTATGTGGTGATATATCAACCATTGAGAGCCAGAAGGTCCGATGAGCATCTGTGCAAAGAAAACTGGAAGCACCTTTTAGCTTTCAAGGTACGATAAGCACACTTTAAAGTGTAAAGCTTTGTATGCATTTCGGTATATTTTCTACAGCAATTATCTCATACTGCGCATATCTATAATGCATCTCTAAATTATATAAACATGTTTCAAAATTGACTACAGATTCAGTTTACTAACTGCAAACGTTGCATTTTCGCATAATGGACAACCAATAATCATAAATCGGTCACAAGATTTGAACGAATTTGCAATGCACAGAACAAACCGCATGCAACAAAACCGTGCGTCTTTATTCTTTATTGTTTGCCCTTGAAATCGGTTTACGCTTCTAACAGCGAGTTACCGACCGAACCTTAATTCTTTAGTACGTTTTTGTAACTGATCAAGTGAGGGATTGCGTCTCAACACGAACATTTATAAAACAAAGAATCTCATCTCCAATAATTCTAAAGTGCTTGGACTTTTTGCATAGCTCCCAGTTAAATCCGGTCCTCGCATTTGGAACATGAAATACAAGCTGGCCCTTAAACTGACGCGTCAGTGTCTGTTGTCTCAACCGATCAGCTCAGCAAGATCAGAAACCTTGATATGAAGTATTGGGCTTTCTTGTGCAATGTCCCGTTGCTTTTTGGAAATATGCTTTTGTTAAACAGCAAGTTGTTGACAGATTATTCCATACTTTTTTTCTAATTCCATATCGGTAGCTTCTCTGTGTGGGCTTTTGGCACACTATCAAGCCTCAGGTACGAAAGTTTTTTGAAATTTCGAGTGCAAAGTGATTTGTGTAAATTACTGAAGTTGTCCAAAACTAGTATCCCCACTGCGTTAAACAAATTCAACTTGGTAAAGGAATGTGGGTTAAAATCCATATTGGTGGATTGAGATTACAATGAGACACCATTATGATACTGTTATGAATATGCCAGGAGTTCAGAATTTCAAATTGTTGTTGTTGTTGTTTTTACCGCTAACACGATCTATATACAATATTTAATAGTATCGCTGCGTATAATATTTACCACTTTCGATTTCATAAAACTATTTTTGCAATAAATTAGAATTGCCTGAATCTTAACTGAAATGCTAATTGTTGATTCGATCATATAAAATATATATATTTTTTATTCATATAAAGACTAAAACATAGAGTTTTCAAAGAAGCAAAGGGTAATACAGGTGTATAATTTGAACTGCATTTAATGGCATCGCCGATATATCAAAACCGCCATGGATGCGTATTATCTCAATATATCACATTAAAATATAATACTATAGCACACACCGCATTAGAAGATACTGGCCACATGTTAAGGGAATCTTGGCGGTATTTCATCGACTGTTACTTATATCATTGTAAATTGAGATACTGAAACACTACGCGGGCGCAACTTGTTATGATGATAATGTAATACACTACATTTTAATACCTATTAAACAATAAACTTTATTTCAGTACATACCGTTTATTTTTTCAGAAATCTCTATATTGTTTAGTCATTTAATTTGACTGTGTATTCAGTAAAGAATATGTTTTATATTTGCATGTTATTATTTTAATAAAAAGTGTTTCAAGAGATATAAATTTTAAACAACGTGAGCGCCCAGAGCCTGAATCATTGTACAATACAAGTATCAAGAGTTAAACTTTTAAACATGAGTTTCAGGGGAGAGCAACATTGCACACATTGATGTTGTACCCCCTGTATAACACAAGACAATAGCAGGAGTGGGAAACTTTGGACTAGTGTAACACGAGTCTGTATCTTTAAATTACACACATGCCAAAAGTGAGCAACATCATTCAACACGAGATTCGAGAGGAAACGTTTAACAAAAGCGAGAGCAATGTTGTACAACATGCAATACTTGTACATCGCGTGTTTCAAGAGTTTGCATCACTGTACAAAACAGTTTCAAAAATAAGCATTATTGCAATTGTTTGAATGATTATACAACAATCGTGCCGAGATTAAACCACACTGCCCAACACGTGTTACACGAATTAGCCAAGTTATCCAACTCAAGTAGAAAAGTGGACAACATTGTACAGCACCAGTTTCAAGACAGAGCAACATTGTATTTCACTGTTCGCATGTTTGTTCAGGACGAGATTTAATAATGAGCAACAGTAGTAGCACGAGTGCGCAACAATGTACACAACAAATAGCACTGAAGTGCAACATTCCACAAGACGTGAATCAAGAGGGAATCACATTGTACAGCACGAGTGCCAGGAGTAAGCAACATTGTACAAAACGTATTTCAAGTTTTAGTAACATTGTACAACACGTTTTTCAAGTTTTCAAGAGTGAGCAACATTGCGCAACGCGAGTTTCTAGTTTGAGCAACCTTGTACAACACGAGTTTCAAAAATGTTCAATGGTGTACAACATTATTTTGAGCAGTGAGCTGCATTATACAACATGAGATTCAGTAGTGAGCAATGTTGTTCAACACGAGTTTAAGGAGTGAGCTACATACTCCAACGTGAGTTTCAGGAGTGAGCTTCATTGTCCAACACGAGTTTCATGGATGAGCTACACTGTACAATATGAGTTTCTAGAGTGGCCAACGTTGTACAACATGTGTTGCAAGAGTGAGCATCGCTCTACAACATGAGTTTCAAGAATGAGCAATGTTGTGCAACAGGAGTTTCAAGAGTGAGAATCGTTGTACTACACATGTGTTTAGAGTGATCAACGTTGTGCAGTAGAAGTTTCACGAGTGAGCAAAGTTGTGCACAGAAGTTACAAGAGTGAGAAACGTTTTACTCCACGGGTTTTAAGAGGGAGCAACGTTGTACTACACAGGTTTTAAGAGAGAGCAATGCTGTACAAGACGAGATTGAAGAGTTAGAAACTTGAACGACACGGGTATAGAGAGCGAACAACGTAGTACAACATGAGTTTCAAGAGTGAGCATCGCTCTACAACATGAGTTTCAAGTGTTAGCATCGCAACATGAGTTCCAAGAGTGAGCATCGATCTACAACAGGAGTTTTAAAAGTGAGAAACGTTGTATTAGGCGGGTTTTAAGAGTGAGCATTGCTGTACAAAACGAGGTTCAATAGTGAGCAACGTTGTACAACAGGAGTTTGAAGAGTGAGCAACGCTGTACAAGAGGAGTTCCAAGTGTGAGCAACGTGTACAACTGGAGTTTTAAGAATGAAGAACGCAGTGCGACTGGAGTTTTAAGAGTGAGCAACGTTGTGCAACTGCAGTTTCAAGAGTGAGCAACGCCGTACAACAGGAGTTTCAAGAGTAAGCAATGCTGTACATTATGAGTTTCAAAAGTGAGCATCGCTGTACAACATGAGTTTCAAGAGTGAGCAACGTTGTGCAACTGGAGTTTCAATAGTGAGCACCGCTGTACAACAGGAGTTTTAAGAGTGAGCAACGCTGTACAACTGGAGTTTTAAGAGTGAGCAACGCCGTACAACTGGAGTTTTAAGAGTGAGTAACGTTGGGCAACTGGAGTTTCAAGAGTGAGCATCGCTTTTCAACATGAGTTTCAAGAGTGAGCATCGCTTTACAACATGAGTTTCAAGAGTGAGCATCGCTTTACAACATGAGTTTCAAGAGTGAGCAACGCTTTTCAACAGGAGTTTCAAGAGTGAGCATCGCTTTACAACATGAGTTTCAAGAGTGAGCATCGCTTTACAACATGAGTTTCAAGAGTGAGCAACGCTTTTCAACAGGAGTTTCAAGAGTGAGCATCTCTCTACAACATGAGTTTCAAGAGTGAGCATCGCTTTACAACATGAGTTTCAAGAGTGAGCATCGCTTTACAACATGAGTTTCAAGAGTGAGCATCGCTTTACAACATGAGTTTCAAGAGTGAGCATCGCTTTACAACATGAGTTTCAAGAGTGAGCATCGCTTTACAACATGAGTTTCAAGAGTGAGCATCGCTTTACAACATGAGTTTCAAGAATGAGACACGTTGTATTAGGCGGGGTTTAAGAGTGAGCATTGCTGTACAAAACGAAGTTCAATAGTGAGCAACGTTGTACAACAGGAGTTTCAAGTGTGAGCAACGATGTGCAACTGGAGTTTTAAGAGTGAGCAAAGTTGTGCAAGTGGAGTTTCAAGAGTGAGCGACGCCATACAACAGGAGTTTAAAGAGTGAGCAAAGATGTAAAACATGATTTTTTGGATAGAGCAACGCTGAGGAACTAGTGTTTTAAGAGTGAGCAATTCTGTATAACACGAGGTTTTGGAGTGAAATACTCTGTGAAATATTTGTTTCGAGAGTAAGCACCGCTGTGCAACAGGAATTTCAAGAGTGAGCAACGTTGTTAAACACGAGTTTAAGAACAGGAAATGTTGTACAATATGAGTTCAGGATTGAGCAACGCTGTGCAACTGGAGTTTCAAGAGTGAGCAACGTTATGCACAGGAGATTTAAGAGTGAGCAACGTTGTAGAACACGAGTTTCAAGAGCGAGCAACGTCGTACAAAACAAATGTTCAAGAGCGAGCAACGCTGTTCAACAAAAGTTGAGAGAGTGAGCGACGCAATTCAACATGTGTTTTAAGAGTGAGATTGTTGGTACAAAGCAAAATTATACAAAACGAATTTTAGGAGTTAGCAACGTGGTACAACATGAGATTGAATAGTAAGCAACGTTGTACAACACGTGGTTTAAGAGCGAGAAACGCGAGAGACTCCTGTACAACCGGAGTTTTAGGAGTGGGCAACGTTGTGCAAAACGAAGTTCAAGCGCGTGCAACATTGTTCTAAAAGAGCTTCATGTCCTGTGAGGTGGCGGCGTCATCTTTAGGTTTCCGCTCAATAATATATTTAGCTATTGTAATGAAACTTCATACATTGATGCCTAAATCCAAGAACTCGCTTGCTATAACATATGGTAAGATAGGGGTCAAGGTCGCTAAAACTATTAATATATTGTTGAAACTATATTAATAGATACCCTATGTTGAGACATTGCTTTGAATTACATATGGAGTGGGTGGAGTCAAGGTCACCATTATTTAAAATCGTAAAAACGCTATCCACTCAATAACCCAATAGCGGCTTGCATCAAATAAAGAGTCTTTTATTCTTGTAATAGCTTCTATGCATGTCATTATTCCACGTTTCTTGTTATATTATATCTTGTTTTTTATTCGCAGGGTTGGGGGATTGACCGTTAGAATCAAGCGTATTGGAATCAGAGTGAAAAAGTACATCTTAATGAATTCACAAGTCGTGATGACACAGGGACCATTTCGTGCTCGAAATCCCTTCTCAGACTGACCTGGCAGATATCACGTGTTTATCGAAGTCTCTTTCATTGGCTGACTTGCAGTTTGAGCTGACGGCCGTAATAACAGACAAAAGGTACATTCTTACTTTGATTAGTAAGCATTATCAAATTTACTTATTAAGGTTTAATATTATAGAAATATAATATGAAAGTATGCTTACTTTATGAAATATCATCGACTTTTGACTATTGACTAGTGATAGACCGCTTCTCACTTTCCACGATGTTTCCAAACTTATCGCATTGGCGATCAAAGATTGATAAATGAACCTGTCTCTAAATGATTAAATGTTGTAACAGATATGAAATGCCAGTATTATTATACGTGAAAAAAAACAAATGTTTGAAGAAGACGCACATTATCGCATCTAGAAGAATAGATGCGACGAAAACCTATCAAATACATGAGTCTATTGTCAAAAGTCTGTTGTTTTGTTCGATATACGGTATGGCTCTTCGGTCACATCGTGATGACGATACGGCATTATCTTCAAGCCTGAATTTGGATAATAACAAAGAATTGTTACAGTTTCGTACTGATGTAGGGGACACTTTGATACATGAAAGCTTTTCGACTTGCGCAAGAAACGCAACATTCGCATCAAAAACTGCGCAGAATGAGCAACTATGTTGTATGAAGTCTCTCGGCTTCATCTGCCTTCCGCATGGAAGTCAAACTCTGTATGTACATGATTGTAATCTTTCCTAATTAAACAATATCACGTATAAGTTTGTTGCAGTGTGTTGGGTTTGCTTTTTATTTGGTTTATTTGGTATATAGTGGTGACACACTTCCACCCGCCCGCAACCCAAATTCCGGTACCCGCGCCTGGCATATGCATACACGCACATGCCATACGGCGTGTGTTTTGACAGTTTTATGGTTGTGGTTGTAGGTTTTTCAACCAATTGTTTACATCATAAATTTATGGGAAACATGTACACCTTTTATTTGTTATCAAACAAACTTTTAAATCGGTATGCAATATATATATATGAGGCGTGACTTGGGAAAACCGGGCTTAATGCATGTGCGTAAAGTGTCGTCCCGGACGGCACTTTCCGCATACAGTGAATTTATGCTTAGAAGAGACTTCATTGAAACAGAAAATACCATAAAAGCGGAAAGTGCCGACCTGGATTAGCCTGTGCGAATTGCACAAGCTAATCCGGGACGACACTTTACGCACATGCATTAAGCCCGGTTTTCCCACGACACGCCTCATATCAATTTACATTTCTCTAATTGTTCAGGCTTGAAGTTATCTTTGAGTAGTTTGTGACCACAAATATAATGAGTGTAACTATGCACATTATTAAATTACATTGATAGCTCTAGTTTGACAGCATTTTGAAAGCTTTTGGAATCAGATCATTTAGTTGATGTCTAAGCATATTTAAATTTCATAATGTGTTAATAATTGTCTTTCATTGAAATATATTTGTAGTACATTTAAAGATTTATGTCGCGTCGTGAGAAAACCGGTCTTAATGCATGTGCGTAAAGCGTCGTCCCGGATTAGCCTGTGCAGTCCGCACAGGCTAATCCAGGACGGCACTTTCCGCCTACAGTGAATTTATGTTTAGAAGAGACTTCCATGAAACAGAAAATACCATAAAAGCAGAAAGTGCCGTCCCGGATTAGCCTGTGCGGACTGCAAAGGCTAATCCGGGACCACACTTTACGCACATGCATTAAGTCCGGTTTCCCCACGACGCCCCTCATTTAAAGCTTAAACGCTACTTAAATTCAGCTGTTATAAGTGTAACGTTTTTAATGCGTAAGGCATGCAAAGGAACCATAAAACTTATGCGTTTTTACCTTTAATGATTGCACTATATATGCGAAAAAAGAGTCTGGTGCCAGCTCAGAAAATAATGCGTTTACTAGCACACACAGGACTGATTGCATTATCACAAAGGAGAGATTATGAATTCGTGTCACTTCTTCATGTATTTGTGCTATTTTCTGGTCAATTGAACATTCCATACATATGTTGTTTTTTATTAATACGTTTTATACAAGTTTATATCACAGCTTGTGTGTGGTAATATCATGTGTGTGTTGATCATGATAAACATGACAATCTAGCATTCTTTCTTTGCATTTATACATGTACTTGTTTTCTTAGTAAGTTTATGGTATTAAAACACAAGCCCATTGCCCCTCATTGCTCAAAATAATATTGTTATTGATGCGTTTTGAGGCGGTTGGTGGGGTTGGGAGCTCAAACATTTTCCGATGAATCATGTTCGCTTTGCAATTGATTATTATGAAATTTGGTGAGGTGTTCATTTTTATGCTAATTGATCATGCTAATTGACAATCTAGCAAATAAGTAAAATAAAATAAGATTTATTTAAATCTAAGAACAATAATCTGCATTAGTCATGAAATAAATTCTATTGAAGCACAGTAATGTAGCGGCGCGCCTTCTGAATGCAATCTGTACTCACTGACATGACCATTGCCGGTTTAAACAAGCATTCAGACTATTGCATTTATTGTGTTTACTTCTGTTTTGACAACGAATTACAAGACCCAACTCGCTAGCCTAAATATTTCTATAAAAGGGGCCACACCGAGATACTACAGATTTGCTTGTTTGTTCCATTCATTATTGTGTCTCAGGCATAGACGAACAGAGTACGGAGAATGGTAAGTTCTATATAGTGTATAAGTGTAGGAATTGTTTTAAAGACAGTGAACTTTGGTTATTGTGCAACTAACAGTTAACATTTTATGTTACTCTTGTTGTCGCAAATGTTTGTTGTTTAATTGCATCGTTGACGCTATGAATTGAGAATAAATTGTATAAAATATGGAAACAATTTGTATCAGTGTTGCTATGATCATTTAAATAATGAAATGTATTTTCTGTTTTGGCTGCAATGTTTGCATTGCACTCTTGCTATACACAAAAAGCATTTCCAGTCCAATGTTGATGCGATCGATAATGCTGTTGGATTTATTTATTAGTGCATAAAGGTGCATGTAAAACAACTTGCACAGCAAAACCATTTTGGATAGAACTGTATTGTCTCGCAATGCGTGAATTCTCTACATGTATAGCGTTGTGACATTGCTTAATATCATTTTTTTATTATATTTACTCCGTCAACAATAAATTCAATTTAAATAAAATTGCTTGCAGCATCATGTTGAAATGAAAATGCAGCCGCAAAAATCGCAAAAGCCCATCTTGAACCATAATGTGCAACAAAAATTATTTTAAAAAATACAGATGCCCGATCGCAACCAAATAATAAAAATGTACATCACGTTTTAGATTAGCATTAACATATGTGTCAAGAATAAGATGGTTCTAGCCTCATAGTATTACACCAGAATCTTTAAAAAAAAAAAACATTCATAAATTTGCAATCGTTACTCACATAACTGAATGTCTGCTGGTTATTGTTCCTTAGCTGGCTAAAATAATAAAAAATTACAGCGATTTTGTCATGAACCTTCCTTCTAGTTCGTAATATAATGTTATGAAATGTTCCTTTCCTGGCTATCTACTGATGTTCATCTATAGCTTTATTTCATTGTCATTTGTAAATCAAGTTCCGTTGGTGTTTCAAAGGCCATGCTTAATTTCTAATTACCATGTAGTTACACATGCGCAAATGTTTTAGGTTTGTATGCATTTGGGGTTAAATTTCGGAATGTTAATAAATCTTTGTAAATTATTTATATTGTATTTATAAACTGAATCAGTTGTACAATATAAATGTATTGAGTTTGCTAACTGCAACCGTTATCTGTTTTCTCTTTGGTCACAAATACTCTTAAATCAGTCAAAGGATTTGAACTTCTTTGTAACGATCAAATAATTGCATGCATCAAAGCCGTGCATCTTTAGTGCTTGCTTTAAATATATTGGGCCGGTTGTTCAGCTAAACCCGTTTAAGACGGATCCTATAAACCTTGGTTTATCCAACAAATAAGCCGTCTCAAATCGAGTTGCTCACCTTTTCGAAGTTAAGCGCTTATTTGATCCGAGGATCAGTCCGTTTGCTCAGCTTAAAGCTTATTTATGCTTGTGTGATTCAAGTATATATTCGGTGTAATGCTAAATATAAATAAGTTTGTGTGTCCCAGAACCGTTTCATAACATTTTGGTGTTGATAATAATGGTATTAATAATTTATTTTAGTAATATAAAAATAAATCTTACTTTTTGCCGTAATTTGTTGTAGACATTATTTGAAATCTAGTTATCGATGTGTTTTGCGTGTTTATATACGAGTCTCATATTCACCCTATAAGTTAAATTATTGCTCTTTGACAAATATGAAATACTCAAGTCAGCAGGTGTCTGTATAATACTACTAATAATAATAAGGTTCGTTATAACAGACAATGCTCAGAACAAACGTAATTGATATTTATTCTAAGTACGAGTACAACAGTAAAATAATATGTACAAGTATTGTATTTCATTCGCCTTCGTTATTGATAGAAATAACGTAAAATATTTACAAAATAATAGAAGTTGATTATGAGTTTGTAGCTTTGTAATATTAAACAAAATGTATATAAAATCCAAATAGTACTCGTGCTATTGATTAATAGTAGTTTATTTTCAGGGAATAATTATCTACTAGTTGGACTATCTGCATGCAGTATTTATCATATTAGTTTTCGAATACTGTCGTTTTTAGGACAAGCGATTTGCGATGTTAAGTGGTAATTTCGTTTATACATGTAATTGTGCTAAACTTATATTATGTTAAACACGCAGAGGAAATCATTACAAAAAATTAATACTTTTGACATCTGTCAGTTGATGTAATGTGACCTGTTTCGTTTATGTACATAATATTTAATATAAGGTATTTGTTTTGATTACAAGCAAATCTATGCTAATTAAATATGGGTTAGCATTTTAGAAACAACACAAAAATATGATGTACCTTGACGTTTTGATTTTCACTCAGTACCAAACAAAGCGGACATTACGCATTTCTATGATTAACCGGTATAATTTTATTTTTACCATTGATTTTTCTTACAATAATGTTATACTACTTCTACTACTACTACTACTACTCCTACTACTACTACTACTACTACTCCTACTACTCTACTACGACTACTACTACGACTACTACTACTACTACTACTACTACTACTACTACTACTACTACTACTACTACTACTACTACTACTACTACTACTACTACTACTACTACTACTACTACTACTACTACTATTACCACTAACACTACCATCACTACAACCACCACCACTAGCACTACCACTACTACTACCAGTATCACTACGACCACTACCACTACCACTACACCACTACCACTACTACTACTATTCCTACTACTCCTACTACTACCACTACCACCACCACCACCACTACCACTGCCACTAATACTTCTACTACTCGTACTACTTCTGCCACTACCACTTCACCTTTACCATCACTACCACCACCACCACTACCACTACTACTACTACTACCACTACCACTACTATCACTACAACCACTACCACTACCACTAATATTGATGATGATGATGCTGATGATGATGACGATGATGATGCTGCTGCTGCTGCTGATGATGATGATGATGATGATAACACTTTCTTTTTAAGGTATTTAAGTTGGATAAACCTGCTCTCTATCAGGTTTACTATTGAGCGCTTAAAACCAAGACGAAAAGAGCTGAGCAACCCGACTCAAAAATAAACCGTTTATTCCTCGAGTTTCTCAGCCCAATGGCTTAAAAATAAGCGCTAAAATCGCGAAAGTGAACAACTCTATTTCACAACTCGATTTCACAACTCGATTTCACAACTCGATTTCACAATAAGATTTCACAATAAGAGCTGAACAACCTGCCAAATGTATGTTGGCGTTTCTAACGGTGCGTGATAGCGGGTCAGCATAATAACTGGTACAGCTGAGAGATTAAATATGTAATTATTTGCTTGATTATTGGACAATAGTTTACCACAAGTTCATATGATTTCTTGTCTAATGCCCATTTCGAGTAACCTCACTGAAATTGGCGTCGATGCTGTTTCCATGCTTTGTAAGGTAAACTCCAAATCAACGAAAAGATCCCCCTGACGACAATCATAGATGGCAATGAAACTGAACATTTAGTGTTTGTTGATTCAAACTATCAGATTAGATAGATCAGAAAACGCGATACGGTGGATGGGGGCAAACACGTGTCAAGAATTTTAATGCAAATAATCATAATAAACATAATTGTCACTTGTAATAACAGCATGTACGATATGATAATATTTACGTACATTAAAATTCAAGATCCCATAGTAGAACGCTAATTTTGAAAATAATATGATTTCCAGTTTGCATGATTATAAATAAAACAAAAGTAATGCAAAATGCTCGAATTTAAGACAGGGTTCATTTGTCTTTTTTAAGACCGTTCGATATTTAGTCACTTCGAAATAAAATAATTTTACAGTAGTACACGACCAAAGTTTTAACGGAACATGCGACGGTGTTCCCAGTCTAAAACGGAATCTTATTTAATGTGTTTTTTTAGATTACCTCTTTTTGGGCACAAACACTTTTTTGTTTTATTTCAAATACAAAAAGTATCATTAACATGCCTATTTCAAATATATTGAGGTCCGTTTTGACGGCAAATCCGACACAAACTTCAGTCTATTTCAGTAGTATAGACTTGTCCTTGAGTATTTGTCTATATAGCTTGGTTCTGATTTTTATACTATCGCCTGTTGTTTTGTTTATTGTGTTATTGTTATGTTGCTGTTGTTGTTTTCTTTTTGTTGTTGCTGTTCTTTACTGTTGGGATGTTTAGTTGTTTTGTTTGTTGTAGGTTTTGCGTCTTGGCTGATGATTATAGTGTCGCTTGGATATTGAAGTCAAGCCAGATCTCTTTGTAATATTGGCCTATTTGTGTAGTGCCCGAGCTGTTGTAGTATCGCCTGTGATCTGCTGTATTGCCTGATCATTCTGTAGTATTCTCTATATTTGTAGACAGCCTGATTTTCGACTGACTTGTAGATGTATTTGAAAATCATCACTGGCTATATATCTGTCTCCGATATGGATATTCGCAATCATATTGTACTGTAATTAGTCTTGCCATCTAAACTAGAACACTCGATACTGCAAACGTACCTACAGAACATTAATATCGAACTTTGAATTCCTAGACATCTAGCGAAGTTTGCAATATAGCGCTGTTAAAATTTAAGAAAATTGATACCATAAAGATAGTATCTCATTCCCGAACAAGAATGTATTCCTATGTTGTGGCTGGATTTCAGTTTGTATGCATGCAGACAGAATGAAAACAATAATGTTATTGTTTGACTCGTGTTATTCAAATACTAATTTAACTTTTTTTCTATATTTGAAGCACTGTTTTGGGGTCATTTGACCTAAACTTGTATAGCGAATGTGTATCTTATCAAAGGCCACTAAATGACTAAGATTTTTTGATTTTTTTGGTTTCCAAGTGTTTGCCACTTTTAATAATGTATTATTGTTAAGTTACAGGTATTTATTGTGCACAAGTGTACTTTTGTAACAAAGCATATGCTACGGTTTAGTTACAGCGTAATTATTGAAAATAGCGTCAAACTGACTTTCACAAACATATACTAATTATATTTTTTAGAATGAACAAATGGGTAAATTATATTAAATTTAAATTTAAATTTACGATTGCCATCCCGATCTTGTGCGCGGCGTTCGCCTTGACTGGTGTAGTGCAGGTGACGGACGCAGCGAGCGGTAGTGTATTAGTCTCACTTTTCTTCTTCATGACAATTAACATGATTAATACCTATTATTTTATAGAAAGGTAATGATGGAATCGTTTTGGGTGCGTCCATGTCGGTATCGATTGATATTTAAAAACTACAATTCTGGGTCAGCTGAAGCTTTTATATCTATTTTATATTTTATTCAAAACTGCTTTTTAAATGATAACTTTTTCACATGAAATTAAACATGAGACAACTCATGTTTATGTACGGCAAGATCAAACAACATGCATAAGCTTGTCAAAAAGCGGTGTTATCAAACATACCTGTTGTGCTCATCAATAAATAAAAAAGAATATAAAAATGCATTGGTTTTATAAGAATGGTGTCTCAAAATAAGGCACACTCACCATTACAAAAACAAAACACATGGAGGTTTTTTCTCGAAATTGACGAGTGTCTCGTGGTCATTGTATAAATATCATGCTATAAATAAGTATTCTTTGTTGAATCATTTTATATAACATATGGAATAATTCTTTTAGATACGTATCAAAGCAAACGACAAAATGTTCTTCTGCAACTACTCTCATAACCAACTGATTTAATGTGCAGATTATTTCGTAAACTCCAGCATGGAAAAGAACTCGCATAAGCATCTTCGATGCTTGGTTTCGAAGCCATAAAATACCATATCATTGTTGTATATGCACATGCTAATTATGTTGAATATTCATGAACAAATAAATATGTTTAAACTTATAATTCTTTTTCATCTTTTTTATTCAGATATGCCAGCATTATTTTTTTCAAAATAATAAAATAGCAAGTTATTTTTATATGTACGAATAAAAGCAACGTTTCTGCTTTAAGTGGCATACGGACAACCTTGTACAGCCGCCACCGACACCTGCACCACTACCACGGCAACATGTATAGCTGCAACACCAGGCGCTGCTACATCATGTCTTTGTGACACCACCAAATATATGGTGAAAGCGTCAGCCACAGATACGTGCGAATGTGCCACTGGCTACACGGGCACAGTTCCCAATTGTTTCGGCAGTAAGTATTCTCTACGTATTCACATATATGCAGTTACTTTTTTTTAAACGATACGATACGGGACAAGCGAAATGATACTTAGCCAATAAATAGCCATAGGTGGTGAAAGATAACATGAAGAGTAGTAGGGTCGACCAGCCCATCTGAAGGAAATATATATTAGCGATGCGCATGGTAAATGTAAAGAAAACGGTATACAGTCACATACAACACATTTAATATGCTCGTGAAATGAAGAACCAGACTGGTATTGCCAATAAAATGGTATAAATGGCGTAAGAATCTCTGCCATAAATATGTCTGTTTGCTTCTGAAGCTCAACCCACCATATATCTTAACGGTACTACTTAATTTAATTTTGATGTAAATGATATAAATAAGAAATTCCAATAAATATATTGTCATTTTCTAACATAGAGGTTGGATCTACATGTGCGGCTAATGGTGAATGCATTGCAAACGCTTACTGTGGATCCGATAAAAAGTGCGCGTGTAAACCAACACACACAGGGGCCTCCGGAGCGACGACATGCACGGCCCTAGGTAAAGTATACACAAGATGATAATTCGTCACGTTATTATTGTATAATTGCTGTCAGACTACACAAGTAAAATAACAAGAACAACGTGATGTTGACATTGTTACTCATATTGGCATATTAAATTCTGAAAAAGCCATTGGGTTCGATCAAAAGTTCTAATTACATCAGATGCATGACGACCCTTCCCAAAAAAGGTCCAGACTGGTATGATACTGTTATAGCCATGTAGATAGTTTTGCATTTAGACGCGAAATTATTGTACAGTGAGGTATATTAATGAATTTATTATAACATATTAGCATAATGAAAACAATATTTATTAAGAATTTAATACAATATGTAATTATTGTACTTACAAAATGCTCTACACAACCCAGCTTAGCATTGCATACATATACGATAAAACGGATAAATACAGCAGCAGCCTCAGCAGCAGCTGCAGCATCGGGTTGGCTTATTGACCGGTCGATTGAGTATTGACCGGGCCGGAGGTCAATACTGGTTAAACTATGAACACGTATTCAGTACTGCAAACACAATATTTGTCAGTAAATGTGACTATTCCCTTTACATGTAGATAATTAGTCACTGGCATGATACCTTACAAAGTTATTGTATCCAATCTAGAAAGGCATGAAAACAGCATGACTCTTATTATAATTTGTGTCTGAAAATTCACTGAAAATGTTCAGTTGATCACTGATGACCAGCATTGAAAAATATATGTGTAGCACAACAAGATTACAGTATAAAACTTAAAATACATTTTGTAAGAAAATACACTGACCAAACTCAATCGACCTCTAATGACGAATTTGGGGAAATTGTAGCATTCAGACTTGGAATCACTTCCTGTTTTATGCCTTTTTTTTCATATAAAGTGTTAAATGATACTTTGTCTTGGTTTTAGCAAAACAAAGTTTAAGTATGAAATTAATTACAGATTTCGTTTGAATAATCATTAAAACAGCTCTGTTGATCTTAATGAGGAGTATTGACCACTTCGGGAATATTTATTTTTTTAGGAAATATTGAATATATAATGAACTGGATTATTCAGATTTTCAAGGCGTGTTTCATGCCATTTTAACTACCAGATTAAGCGAAAGGTAATTTACTGTCATGGTTGTACAAATCAATGGTAAGTGTGGATTAAAATATATATTTGGCAAGAAAATTACTTGAACATTTTCATTTGACCACCATTTTCCAGTATTGACCGATTTGGGAGTTTTTACCAGGGCGGTTTTAACCGGTTAAAACCGCTGGTTAAAACCGGGGGCGGTTGATTGGTGTCAACCCTGGCAGCAGCAGCAGCAGTAGTAGTAGTATAAGTAGAAGTCGTAGTAGTAGTAGTAGTAGTAGTAGTAGTAGTAGTAGTAGTAGTAGTAGTAGTAGCAGTAGTAGTAGCAGTAGTAGTAGTAGTAGTAGTAGTAGTAGTAGTAGTAGTAGTAGCAGTAATAGTAGAGGTAGTAGTAGTTGTAATAGTAGTAGTAGTAGCAGTAATAGTAGTAGAAGTAGTAGTAGTAGTAGTAGTAGTAGTAGTAGTAGTAGCAGTAATAGTAGAGGTAGTAGTTGTAATAGTAGTAGTAGTAGCAGTAATAGTAGTAGAAGTAGTAGTAGTAGTAGTAGTAGTAGTAGTAGTAGTAGTAGTAGTAGTAGTAGTAGTAGTAGTAGTAGTAGTAGTAGTAGTAGTGGTAGTAGTGGTAGTAGTAGTAGTAGTAGTAGTAGTACTAGTAGTAGTAGTAGAAGTAGTAGTAGAAGTAGAAGTAGTAGTTGTTGTAGTAGTAGTAGTAGTAGTAGTAATAGTAGTAGTAGTAGTAGTCGTAGTAGTAGTAGTAGTAGTAGTAGTAGTTCTAGTAGTAGTAGTTCTAGAAGTGGTAATAGATGTTGTTGTTGGTGGTGGTGTTGTTGTTCTAGCTACAGTAACAGTAGTAGTAGTAGTAGTAGTAGTAGTAGTAGTAGTAGTAGTAGTAGTAGTAGTAGTAGTAGTAGTAGTAGTAGTAGTAGTAGTAGTAGTAGTAGTAGTAGTAGTAGAACTTTAGTCCTCTATTTTTTGTTTAGATCTATTAATCTGTTTCAGCTGTTGGTGGCACGTGCACGGCTTCCGGTGGAGAATGCGGCGCTTTGTCTAACGCATATTGCAATACAGGAGCGACCGCACCAGTGTGCGCATGCGCTACGATTTACACCACTGGCACCCCTTGCGCGGCTAAAAGTAAATTTCAGTATTACGTTTCATAGGGAATGAATGCATGAACAATAATTATAACATTATATATTAACCATCAAATAATATGAATAATGGAGCTACATATTTTACAGGCAAATGTATGCTAAACCTGATACGTGTAAGCGTGAAACGCCCGCATCTTTGACTGTAATGTTATTTATTGAATAACAACCGCGATTAATAGTACGTTATAATATTAATTTCAAACTAAATTATTAATGATCTTATTATTTAAATATTCGACATTTCAATCAACCGAAAATAATGATGCCAATGAGAAATTATTTACTGTCCATTTAATAATACAGCGTGCACAACTGCATCCGCAAGCAACAAAAAATAGATTATACCATATTGCACCAAAGTTTTATCCTAAAATAGTTTGCAACAGAGGTAAAGTATTAAATGAATGTTCTGTAAGAAGTCTGTTTGTCATATATGCATTATTGATGTTGCTGTCAAAATATGTGTTGCTCACAGGCTGTACATCTGGGGGGACTGAATGCACGAGCGTTGATCCTAATTCGCAATGTACCAGTTCTAGCTGTGGGTGTAAAACAAACTACGGAATCTTCACAACTGGAACGAAGGCCACGTGTCAGCCTGGTAAGTAAATCATACCAAACAAAAACATTTCATTATACTTGTAAACATTTCAACATAACAGTTTGGTAATGATCAAGGTATACACACGCTTACATGTACTAAAATATGCTACACTATCGATAAATATGGAAGTTTCGGTACTGAACTGTCATCCATAATACTACTTTATTATTTGTTCGGGATGATTACAAATACGAGTATTTATTGCCTTACTACAATTACGCATAACAGTACTTCAATAATTAAACAACAATTGCTCCAGGCGTGGGTGCCGCCTGCACTGCGAGCGGTGGGGAATGTGCCAATCTTCCTGGCGGCTACTGTAATGTTGCTGTGTGCGCCTGTGGGGCGATCTATACTGCTGCTTCACCGGCCTGCACTACCAAAGGTATATTCATGTTTAAGAAATTGTAGAGGTTTGGGATACAGATTTTAACCTTTAGTATGATAACGGCATTCCGTAATGAGCGTAAATTGCGCATATGCTTATGGCATAATACATGTCTATATTGTATGTAGTCAGTAAAAAGCGTACCGCTATCTTATCTTGTAAATACGAGTGTAATTGAATTTTTTTCAAAATACAGATCACCGAGTCAGTACATGCATACGTCTGTATAATTTTAAGTTTTACTGAATATAATGAATATTGAACAGACGAAATTTCCGATTTGTTTCCAATAAATAAATTTTATTGAATACAAGTTATGTAACTTATATTATGAATATGAACTTAACATTAAGTAGGAAATTAATTAAAACTTTATATGACTAAGTCCATTTAAGGTTCAGCATTCATCAGTGTTACCCACTGGCTGTCAGCTAGTGTCAATTAACGTAATCTAATACACAGTCGATTTGTTCATCCCTTATCAAAACATTTGTACAATTGTGTTTCACACTCTCCTTTCATACCGCTTTAGCAGTTGGTTATTTCCACGACATATGTTGTTAATTGGTGATGTTAAGTGTCAAAGACCAAATGACACTGGTCGCAATAACGGGGTTATTTTGACAAGTATTTGGTACTTTTGGTCTGGGATTAGTGGTCGTAATACGGAATAGCGGGGTGCCCGTAAATCGGGGTTTGCGACCATAGAAATATATAAGAAAACAATCGGGTCTTTTAAAAAGTGTCCGCTTTAGCGGGGTGGTCGTAAAGCGGGGTTTTGGTGAACATATTTAAATATCAAATTGTTTCGCAATCTTCCACTACACGTTTGCATTGGAGAAACGTTACTCAAAATAAGTTTAATGATAACTTGTATGGTCTATGTTTAAAAATTGAAATAAATGGTCAGAATTCACATTAAATCAGTTCTAGATCAAGTTGTAAATTAAATGAAAATTCCGGTTTCAGCTTGTGAACCTGGCTCTACCACCTGCTCAACCGCTGACTCCAACTCCGAGTGTGGCAAGGGATACTGCGTCTGTAAATCAGGAATGTCAATTGGCAGCGATGGAAAATGTCAAGGTCCGTTATCTGTGTATAATCAAATGCGTGGAAGATCGCTATTTCAGATCTGTATAAAAATATGACTGATAAAACTCCAGCTAAATCAACAGGCCAGACACGCGTAATAACTCCATATACTCCTTTATATTAGACAAGTGATCAATTACAATACAATACAACATAATACGAAAAGCATGAAACACACACAAAACACAAACTTGTTGTTGTGTATATAAACGTAGTTGCCTCTCATTGTGGTCAATAAATGTCTGATTGTTTCGTTAAATAAGAGAATACTGTGTTGATAACTGTATATAATATAAACAACATATATATGCAACTCTAGTAGTAATGTAACGACGATTATTTTCGACACTAACAAGTTAGTGTTACAGAATTCTGAATCCATTTCAAAGCTGAATTTTATTTTGGGAAATGTAAATTATTTCACGTCTTCGAAACGTTAAACATGTCTGCTCAAAATACCTAACACTTCTGTATAGCTAGATCTTATTATTGTTTCTTCCACAGGAAATTAAAACGGTACCACAGCCTCATTTAACAAATTGTAACTGCGTCATAGCTAGTGTGCTTACAAGTTTGTCATATAACCTGACCTAAAATGTAGAGACCTAGATTTAACCATTTTGTTCCAAATGTATCTTTCCTTTTGCAATCCGCTAAGATCCCAATCGGGACACAAAATTGTAATAACAATAACAACCTATCCACGCTATGGGAAATCGTCAATTTACATACAAACAAACATAAGTATGCACATGTATATCTTATTTTTAGGTTCTGGGGCTACCGCAGTGATCGTCTCCATGCTACTGTTGATTGCAAGTCTTCTGGCTGGGCGAATGATGTAGAGTCTCAACAACCAAACGCTTACTTACCACCAATACAATGACATTTAAATTTGAGTCCAAATAACCATCCAACGTATACAACGACTTTCGAATATGAGTCCAAATTATCATCTAACAAATACAATGACATTTAAATTTGAGTCCAAATAACCATCTAATATAAACAACGACTTTCGAATATGAGTCCAAAGTACTCTCTAACATATACAATAACATTCAAATTTGAGTCTAAATAACATTTTACATCTTACTTTCCTCTTATGTTAGCAAAATAAATAGATTCCAATAGTAAGTAATGCAAATTGACCTTGCAGATTATTTTTTGTTGTTTTTATACGTGTTTTATTTATGCCTGGAAAAATGTTATACGACATTCCAAGAACTGATTATCCACCAGTCCTGCAACAAACAATCCAAAGGATGTTTGGTCATGACTGTGTTGTCGATTACATTTCTTGTATGTTCCTGTATGTGGCTGTTTGTGTCCATTCTTCTGCCAGCAGTTCTAGACAGTAAAGACATGTTTGATAGACTTAGTCATGTGACTTACTGTTTCACTATGGAAATGCCAGTGTCACAGATGCTATAACAAAACAAACTACGTGTATTTAAAAGTTACATTTCACAAAATTCGGCAATTATATATATTTATAATGTAAAAAAAACTATGATTAAAACTTATAAATTAAAATGTGGTGTTAAAATGTATAAGACATACGTCGGTAAGAATAATTATTGAAATTATGCAAATTGCAATAATGGTGGAAAGAGGTCGCACTGACTTTGATGATTGCATGTTCAATACTGTCCATTTAACTGAAGATATTACAAACAAAACAAATTACTAACAAAACATTAGTAATTAGTGATTGAAAGTTAGTGTATTCAATGTCAGTTTAAAAAGGTAATATGTCAAGGTGGAAGTGGGATATATTCAGCCCGTACTTTGATATTATTAACTGTGATACGTTTGTTTGTTATGTGAACTATTAGGAAATCCTCCAACAACAAAATTCCATGGTGCATTTTTATTTTGTAACTTGAGTTGATATAGATAATTGTAAAAACAGTATAAATTGTAAAATTGCTATGCAAGTTAGATCTACAATAATTTACAAAAGTATCGAAGTAGTAAACTCCAAATAAAAGTTAATTGCATTAACATATTTGATAAAATTGTGTTGTTTCAACATCGGTATATATTTCCAAACTTGCACAGATTAATTATTGTAAAAGCACAATAAAATGATACCAAACAACTTGTTGCTGCTTGTCTATTCATCCACTATCGCAAGCAGCCCTGTGTTTATAAAATAAAATATACATGTTATATTCATAATGAATAGTATGTCCGTCGACAATTATAAACTTTACAAATGTGTTCGCACAATAATCATGCATATTCACTAAAGGAGTGAGTGCCTATTAAAACAAGTAAGTCAAAGTAAGTTCCTATGGACGTCTTAAATAATGGGTGGCAAAACCTGCAAAGATTGTTGCAGCTGATTACACATCATTCATGTTCACACATGGGTCTCTATTTTATTGAATATTAGTAGGCTAAATCAAATGATACATAGTATTCAGAACAGATACACTACACACAACGAGCACACTGTTCTTGTACAAAATGCCATAAAATAACAAACGAAACGTGATTAAGAAAAGCCAAATTAAATATTCTTCTAACAATTAACAAGTTAAGTATCAAAATTCAGCTTTAAACTCATAATTTCAAGCATTCTATATAATTACTAATGTACAATTGTAAATGAATATAAACCATTCCCAAAACTATGATCTTGGATTGTATCTTTATTATTTCTAAAATGCATTAAGTTTGGTTCGCGGCGCTTAAAACATAAATCTGAATTAAAGTCACCTACTTTTCAATAACAAATGACGTTAAATTGATAAGAGCATCCGTATACATGATAAATACTGCACAGGCATAAAATCGGAGTACGTGATATACGCAACAAAATGTCACACAAAAAGGATGCATTTGGATGAAACAAAGAAGTTCATTTATATTTACGATACTCGGTCGATGCTGACCTTTTACTTTTCTATAATTTTGTAGTTTTGGAATGGAAAAAATACTTTATAAAGGAAAATTTTATAACATATACTTAAAATGAATTATAAGACTTTGTATTTTTAAATCTACAAAATAGTTATGGAATTATAACTAAAACTGAGAATAATAAAGTCAGAAACCTAAAATGAATTACCAGTATTTTGTTTAAAGAATTCGTTAAACATCAATTAACAACACAATGTTAGGAGGGTTTATTTTCAAGGGACAAACAAAATCCTATCATAAAGGTTTATTTTCCATAATGAACACACGTCACAGTTTCTGGTAGTCTCCCTGGTACTTCCTCCTCTCCCCCAGGCGGTTATAGCCCTCGTAGTTGATGCCAGGGATCTGTTCAAACTTCACTGGGTCCAGCTCACTCAGCTTGATGGCGGTGGCCTTTAGGGCCTTTGATTTGAAAGTGTGAATAAAGTCTTCAGTAAGACCATTCGAAGTACTAACAATGTTGGCGCTAAAAGGTAATTGTCACAATTTGTTCCATTTTGCGAAAAATCATTTCCCTTTAAATTGTACTATAATTCAATATATCAGCGTCCATTTCGCCATTATTAAAAATGCATAGTTTAAGTACATATGTTTCCAATAGAATATCATATAATTTTACATGTTTATAATTGTAACCGGCGTTTTATTTCAAGTGATTACTACGTAGTAATGCACTTGGGAGATGCCCGCTAGGTCTTTCTACAAATGTCAATTAAACGCAAAACTACTCTGCAAGTTATCCAATTAATGCACGTAGATATCACGTAGGAAACAGGTTAACAAATTCACACAAATGAGCACGTGGTATTGTTATATTAATGGAAATTCATGCGTTTCAATAGCTGGGGAGGAGTTTTTACCTATATGTGGCAAAATCTGGAAAGGTCTGTTCTTTCCTAAGCGGTCTATTTTCGTGTAAAACTGTCCAGCCAGTAGATTATAGTGTTTGCCTTAAAAACTGTCCTGGTATGTTTCAAGAAAAAAAGTCACTGCTTAGTTAATATCTCAGCAAGAAAATAAGATAAACTCCAGAGAGCATTCCTTACTTATAAACATTACACGTAAGTGCAACCTTTAAAAGTAGTATCGTTTTTATAAACTTAACTTACGTTTTTCTTTTTTGTCACGTAAACTAACGCTTGCTCTTATATAGGCATGCGTAAGTCATTATTGTCTTCGTATGTTCGGTGGCATATGTTTCAATTTGGAAGACATATGTTTCAATGTTGGAAGACATACAAGATTTCCCGTAATTTATAAAGAAAATGTAGTTGACTCATTAAGATTTATCAACAGTGCATTAGAAACAAGCCAACATTTAGATATACAGCATATGACAAATGATAAAGAACTACTTGCACAAGCCGGTACTTATATTGGCAATAGACGCTCTTACAGACGACCGTGGGATTAGCATGAAGCCAGGAACACATAGAGTAATCCTGGGTTATATCGGACACCCCTGCGTGATACTTTTATGTCACGCTTCGACGCGGAATGCTTTAGTTTTTATGGTACTGTTACCATCATACAACGAGAGGGAAATTCCCATCCTATATTTAACATAAAAGTCAACCAATGAAAGTGCAAGTCATGTTTAGAGTCGTGACTGGTTAAAATCGGACGTTTCTTGGCCTATATCGCGCGATTCGGTCGCGGTGCTTCTCGGGGGTTTATCGGACAACGTGTATTTTTTAAATTTTACACGCATATGTATGCGTTTGATTGTGTGTACCTTCAGGTAATAATAAATAAATAAATAATGTCTCTGTGTTGTTTGTTATGTATGACATGTGTACGTATTTTTTACGTATTGGAAGACATTTTACGTATTTTTTATGTGGTTCATTGCCATAAATAAAGGATCACGTTTACTTTAGGGTTTTATCTACTGCTAATGCATCTGGATTTTATTTCTTCTAATTTATGATAAACGTCTGTATTAAACGTATTAATAAATTAAGAAAACATTTTAGATCTATGTAGTTTGTATACTCGTGTTTATTCATCTTAAAAGTGTGAGATCATCTGTTCAGGTGCAACCTAAATAAAACAATCGATATCATAATATCAGTATCAGTTTACGACTGAATATATGCGCATAAGCGCGACAAAAATGGAAATTCTTTTTTGTTTGTTTTTCATTTCCCCTTTCTTTTCTTGTTTGGCGAGTCGTGCCAGCTTCCTTTCTTCTTTTTTCATACACTCTTCATCCTTCTTCCGCTTGGCTTCCTCCTTCTCTCTCATGATTTCGTCACTGGTGAGCACTCTGAGAAGACAAACCTACGTAGTTTGTATGTACACATACATTTGAATTATACATCCTAACAAACTAACAAGGTTAATTAGACTGAACTGGTTTGTTATTTTCACAGTACACGTTTTTACGTTCAATGAAAAAATCCCAAACAGTTGCACATGCATATAAACTAAAATTATTATTATTCATACTACGATACAATTAACTCTGGAGTGTATATTACTTTTCAAAGGTTATGAAATGCATGTTTATTTACAAGTTGCCTTACGTTTTTACTGGTACAAAACACAACAAACCTATGCGACGTCAGTTTTCTTTTTGATGTTTGTGGCTCCGAAAAACGGGCTGGTGACGGAAGCTCGAATAAGTGATCAATTTCCTCATTTGCACCAACAATATACGGCGTCTGAGCGCCATGGATGGGTACAGCATTATTCGGCCGTAGAATGTCCGCGGAAGCCGCTGATTCTGAGAGCAAAGAAGGGACGGCAACATTGGGAAAGGAGTCATCAGTGTCGATCTGCATACCGGAATTCATGATGGTCTCCAGAATTGCCGCTGCCGTATGTGCCTCCAGCGTCATGGTCCCATATTCATCTGCCATCGCCAGAACTTCAGAACCGTGTGCCTATAAAACAATATTATATTATATGTTAAGCTCATGCTTATGTATATCATACGGCACATGGATGTATTTATCGCCGAATACTAAAATAAATACTGTATAGTTTTTAAACATATCCGTGTAGGCATATAAGCCTGTTCTAGTTCCAAGTTATGTGGTATGTTCCTGTACACGTAGAATACTTGAATATTCAAAACACATTTATGATTATTCGTAACAGTCACAATTATACCTAATTTAAATCTCCCTCGTCTGCTACTAGCAGTGTCCCGACAGGCGTGCCTGTGACGACGTCACTTGCCGATGTCGCTATCTGGTCGGACGTAGAACTGTTGATTTGTACAGCGCGCTGGTCCTCATTGACACTGGTAGCTTTGTCGAATGCAGACGACGGCATGAACGCACAGGCTGGTATGGCAGACATGGAAGGAGGGTACACTTCACAGGCAGAGAAGCCTTTACTGATGTTTTGCTTTGTAAAGGCCTTCTCATATGCATATTTGAACAGCCCTGGCCAAACCCATTTGCACACCAGGTTGTTTGGAGATACGGACATGAACTCAGTGCACTTCTTTGGTAAACTGTCCAAACACTGACTTGTCCGATGGGTTCAGCCGCTGCGTCGTATGGGGAGGTAAGGCAAATAGAGTTATATTCTCCGCTTTGGCGCAGTCAATGATGTCGAGCGACTCATGTGAACTATGACTGTCTAACAAAAGCAGTTGACGCCGCTGTGTTCCAATGTTGGGGATAAAGACGTACTTGAACCACTCAATCCCCAAACTCTCTTCCATCCATCCCTTTGTTTGCAAAGTCAATTTTGTCCCGAAAGGACCCTCCGACACGTTGAAAACGTTAAGGGCCTTTTATTTTTCCCTTTCACCTCGACCATGGGAGGGATGTCTTGTCCAGCAGCATTAACACAGGCCGTAACCGTAATAGACTCGCGTGAGTTACCGACTCTGACTGGCACATTTCTTGAACCTTTCGCCGCAAGGACGCGCGTTCGTTTGTGCGTCAGCGACACAGACGTCTCGTCCATATTCCACATACAGTTTGGCTTATCGTTCAGATCCAGTGATGCTATCGTTTGTGTTAGGTCGTAGAAGTATTTCTTGGTGATAGTGGGATTGAGCATTCGACTCCTAACAGTCGACAGCGCCACCTGAGCCCTTAAGCTTATTTTATGTCGCTTCAGGAACCCATTGACCCAGTCATCCCCAGGAATGCCGTTCTTGAATGGCGTCTTCAGGCGCATCCTTGTCGCTAATCTTGCCGTTTTGGCCTTCAGCTGCTGTCTGTCTATCCCAAAACCCATCTCTGCAGCTTCCTTTACTTTCAGGCCCAATATCTGCTCTACTTCGGCCGGAAACACGGTCTGTTTGCCAGGCGTGGCGTCGACATTAACTCGATCGTGTAATGAAGATCTCGAGACGTTGAATGCTACCGCCGCTTGCCAAACGCTCATGTTGTCAAGCTGAACTTGAGCAACGGCCTTACTCATATCTTCATTGGCATATTGGCATCTGATGCCTTTCCCCTTTTTGGCATGTCTGAAAAGCGCGCATAAAAACACGATAACTTAATAGTTATAACATACTTCAGAGTGTTGTCTTTGATTTGCGGTTTTCAGTAACTGTGACATCACTTTTGGAAGGAGCCTAACCGTGCAATAATTAGTAGCGTGCGTATAAATTAAATCTATATTTCAATCTACCGCACTGTAAAGATGGTATAAAATAGTTGCAGCATGCTTTTACCTCAACATGTTAAATATTTAACATCGCCCTGCGGGCTCGGTAAATATTTCGTTAAAAGTATGCTACAACTATAACTTATATTAACACAACACAGTAATAGAGGGATCGTTTAGTCATACAACGCGTTGTAATAATTTCGATTATGGGATTCGCCTTGTAAAAAATAAAACACTTATAACGTTGCACAAAACATAAGGCTAACTGCAAAAGTTATAATATATATTACGATCGCAGTGGTGTAATGGTTATGGTGTCCGTCTTGCGATTGGAAAGTCGTGAATTCTATCCCAACTCAGGAAGCGTTCGAATGATCTCTCTCATTCGACACCATATATTGGTTCTACCCAAACAATGGACTCGAAAGTGTCTCAATAAACCTCAGGCTTTCGACACAATTGAGCTAAAATGAATGGGTTTAAACTAAATGTTATAATGCATTATGTGATCTTACATGTGATGTGCTGTAAATAATGTGTGTATCAAACTGACATTTATGCACCTTTCAATATTTTCCCCCAGGGGTGGAACGGCGGGCATATACGGAACTTAAGACTGAAAGCGATTTCCGACATGCGGGAATTTGACACGCCGAGTGAATCCTAGTGCCGGGGAAATAGACTTTGGTAGTATTTTCGATCCCGGAAATATTGGCCCCCGGACCATTTGATACCCCTATAGCATCTCCCACTGAGGGGATTTAGACAAAAATGCTAGGCTCTATGATGGGGAATTACACCCCTAAAAAATAAAATTAGTCAAATTCCCCTGGGTCAGCCTGCCGCCCCCCCCCCACCCCCAGGGGGAAAACATTGATAGGTGCATTACATGTGGTTAATGAACAATAACACGCATGATTTAAGATGTATAATGTTAAATTCTACAGACACAAACCCACATTAAAGGTGAATGAACGTTATGTTCTTGTGTTTTTTCTTCTTTCTACAAGGAGTACATTGTAATTTCATCGGACATTTCCAATAAAGCCTGTCGTTCATTCTCAGTTAAAAATGTTACAATCTTGTCGATAAGAAAAACGTGACTGTCGGCAACAATGACATCTGCAGTGGCAGCCTTCTTTGAGGTTTCCCACATAAGCAACTTATTCAAAACAATGTCAGCGACAACACCATATTTCACCACACGCCTTTTCGCATGACAATGAAGCTCGAATAGCAAAGGATGATCAAAACACCACTCATGTTTGTATGATATGTCGAGGAGTTTCAATGTTTCGATTTGTTTTTTATTTAACGGTCCTTTTCTTCCAATTTCTCCATTACGCAGGGCAACCATTATGTTTCTGGAGTTCATCTATTAAAAAAGTATGAAATATAGTTGTATCGTGATATAGGCCTAGGTGTTTTTATATTTTTCAAAGTTTGAATGTGTTTTAGCTCAAATAACAAAAAAATTCAACACGTATTGCAATTGCGCAATAAACTTCAATAACTCTAAAACGTACTGTGTTGTGTAAACTTGTCGTTTTAAACTTCGCGCCACTCGGAATTTGGCCAAGGTTGAAGAGGTGACGTCACTCTTAAACAATTCGTATCTTCCAATCGAAAATCTCCGATTTATAGTACAACCAATCGGGAATGGTGTTACAGCATACTATGAACACGTATTCATAGAATGTAAACAAGCGCGTACTGTGTAGAAGCAATACTAAGGTTTGAATGAATATTTGACTGTTTGTATTGTCCGATAAACCCCAAGTGTCCGATATAACCCAGGATTACTCTACACATTGTAAAAACTTATTTCAACAGTTGTGCGGAAGTAATTATTTCACTATTAACGTGTAATAGTCATATAGTTAATCAAAGAGATGACAGCTTAAACGAACTGTGAGCAAGCAAAGGTGGTTGGGCCTAGAGTTCAAAGCTGGCACAAAGCCTTCAACTTGTAAAGTGAATGCAACCAACCCCTACCAGCTCCTAAAAATGGCAAGAAAGTGTTCAGTCGATAAAAATTCAGTACAAGAATGCTCATACTTTCACGAAAATGAAGGGTGTTTCTTTTCCTAAACACGCGATCACCAGTTCAGTACAAGAAATTGCCTTAACTAATTGCAAAGATGCCATCGGAGAGTCAAGTTGCTATCAGGGGATACACTGAGGTTGAAAACTCCATTGACATGTGTGATGCAAAACCTGTAGACCAGAAAATACACAGAACATCAACATGCTTTGCTGGAAAAAGAGGATGGCCTTAACATGTACGAAGCTGGTTTTGCAGTCCAGCCTGGTTTGGTAGTTTTGTCTGATTGTGTAGACTCGTCCGTGTGTTTGTGTTTGTTTGTGGTTTTTAAGTCTCGCCTTGTTTTGTAGTCTCGCCTTGTTTTGTAGTCTCGCCTGGTTTTGCCGACTCGTCTGTTTTAGCTCACCTGAGCACGACGTGCCCCGTTAGCTATTGGTAAACGCGACCTCTCCTGCGTCGTCCGTCGTCCGTCGTCAAGTGTCCGTCATCTGTATGCCGTCAACATTTTGTTTTCACGATAGAGACTTCAATTTTTATCCAATCTTAACCAAACTTGCACAGTTTGTGTATGACTAGTATGACTATACCGTCTTGGACGATATTGTTTTGGGGCAAATCACACCAGTAACACTAGAGTTATTGCCCCTTTTTCATGCAAACATTTGCAAAAATGCCTTTTCCAACATATAGACTTTATTTTTAATCCAATCTTGACTAAACTTTCACAGTTTGTGTATGACCATTAGATCTCAGCAGAAGCCAAATATGGGCCAGATTGTGTTACAAACACTGGAGTTATTGCCCTTTGTTCGTGAAAAAAAGACACAAAAATTGACAATATTCAGGATAGAGACTTTACTTTTCATCCAATCTTCACCATTCTTGCACAGTTTTTCTTTAACCATAAGATTACAGGTAATGTCGAATATATGCAAGATCGGGACGGAAACACTGGAGTTATGCAAAAATGAACATTATTCAGGATAAAGACTTCATTTTTCATCAAGTCTTCATCAATATTGCACAGTTTGTCTATAACTACAAGATTACAGGTGAAGTCGAATATAAGTAAGATCGGACCAGAAACCCCAAAATTATTGCCCCTTGTGTGCGGAAAAAAAAACATCCATATTCTTTTAGCGATTTGCTTGCACACGCGATTTTTTATTCAATATTGACCAAACTTACACAGCTTCTGTACGACCATAAAATCTAATTTGGGATTCAATGGTTATGGGACAGATTGCACCAGGAAAACTAGAGTTATTGCCCCTTATTCATTTGAAAAAAGTGCAGAATGCCTTTTTCTAAAGAACTGACTTCATTTTCATCCAATCTTGACCAAACTTCTATAGTTAATGTATTACCTTAGATCTCAGAAAAAGTCAAAACTGGGCATGATCGTGCCACAAACACCAGAATACCCCTTGTTACTCCTTATTTTGAAAAAAAAGCAAAACATGGACTTTATGCGGGAAAGATACTTATTTTTCATCCAGTCTTAACCAAACTTCCACAGTTGGTTAATGACCATATGGTCCGAGTCAAATGCAAACATTGGTCAGATTAGACCACAAACACCATAGTTATAGCCTTGTCTTTGTTCAAGCAAATGCACACATTTACTTTATGCATTATTGCGATTTCATTTTTTCATTTAGTGTTGATTATAACCGGTGAACAGGCATGCAATGTTACCTTTTTTGTCATGCAAAATGAGTGACTATATTGACGTTGGTAACAAACCTGGTCCTATCACAGAGTTTTGCATTTACACTTCAGAGCCAATTAAAGCGGATATAATTTGATTTTCAACAATTACAAACCTTGCATGCAGTTATCCGTACATGGAACGTTGATGGCTTCAGAGCCTGCATTAACGTCATTTATCATCATTGGACAGAAAAATATCAAAAAAGGCATAACTTGACTTTTTGGCACAGCCATCGCTATTATTACATTACAACTATAGTTCTCCAAAACTGCTTGCGACAAGACATTAAAATGTACTGTTTCTGCATTTTCCAGAATTGTCACTGACTTAATGAAAAGGGGTCAGAAAAGAATATCCAAAAAAAATATCTCTGAATTATTGTGGCATAGAACTGCCATACGATAACCACTTAAGGTTCGCGAAAACATTCGTGTTAACTATTTAGCGTTCGCGAACAAGTTCGTGCTAAGACTTATTTATTATGATATTTATCTGGATATTAAGATGGCGTTTGCGAATATTTTTCTGCAATATATTGTATTATTATACTTAATGCCCTTAAAGTGCCCAGAACTGACATTATATACATTTTGGGGGGGTTGCGAGGTCTTCCGAATTATCTTACTAACACGAATGTTATCATGATAATTATGTTACAACGCGAATCTTAACTAGTTAATATTCGTGTTACCAAGTAATTTGTGCCCGAGGTCTTGCGCATGATCTTACTAAACAAATATCATGATAATTATCTGACAACGCCATTTTTAACTAGAGAATATTCGTGTTACCACTTAACACGGCGCGATGTCTTCATTATCTTACTAATACCAATATTATCATGATAATTATTTCATGATAATTATTCGACAAAGCGAATCTTAACAAGATAATATTTGTGTTACCACTTAATTTGTGCGTAAGGTCTTCCGCATTATTTTACTTACACGAATATTATTATGATTATTATCTTACAATGCGAATCTTAACTAGATAATATTCGCGTTACCACTTTATTCGACGCGAGGTCTTCGTTATCTTACTTATACAATTATTATCATGATAATTTTCTGACAACGCGAATCTTAACTAGAGAATATTCGTGTTACCACTTAATTTGTGCGCGAGGTCTTCCGCAGTATGTTACTAACACAAATATTATTATGATAATTATCTGACATCTAGAATCTTATCTAGATAATATTCATGTAACCACTTAATTTGTGCGTGAGGTCTTCCGCAGTATCTTACTAACACAAATAGTATCGTGATAGTTATCTGACATCTACCACTTAATTTGTGCACGAGGTCTTCCGCATTGTCTTACTTATGCGAATATTATCACGAGAATTATCTTAAAACGCAAATCTTAACACGTAAATATTTGCGATACCACTTCATTTTTATTAACTGAAATTCTGATGTCAGTTCTGGGCAGTTACAGGCCTGTTTTTCATAAAGCAAATAAATATCTTAAGTCGAAAAAAATCGCAAACGCTATTATGATATAAGATAAATAACCACGCGAAAATTTTCGCGAACCTTTAGTAGTTATCGTAAGGCAAAAACACCGCACTTTCAATACCCAACTCGTACTTTAGTTATCCCATTGCACTAATTGATGTTTAAAATCAAACCGATCCTAATCCCCTCTGCGGATACATGCGTTTTCTTCAGTTATCTTACTTTTCAAACCTGTAACAACAGTATGGTCTTCATTTGTGCCGGTACTCAGGTAAGCGCTTTGTGCCATCATGGCCCTCTTGTTTAAGTAGTGTTTTGTTTTGTTATCCCGCCTTGTTGTGTAGTCTCGCCTGGTTATGTAGTCTCGCCTGGTTTTTGTAGTCCCGTCTGGTTGGTGTAGTCTCGTCTTGGTTTTTTTTTTCTGGCCATTACTGATCACGTGTGCCATTGTGGCTAGTTATCACACCGGCGCCGTATATTAACCTCTTAGTAATTTTGTTTTAGTTCTAATGGTATATAATTAGTCAGCATTTAGTGATTTTTGGAGTCTCGCCTGATTTATGTTGCCTCACCTGAATATCGTCTGAT
Source organism: Congeria kusceri (assembly GCA_027627225.1). Classification (NCBI taxonomy): domain Eukaryota; kingdom Metazoa; phylum Mollusca; class Bivalvia; order Myida; family Dreissenidae; genus Congeria; species Congeria kusceri. Next base: position 19,097,396 of record CM051027.1, read on the forward strand.
TTTGAAGACATGTTTTGTCTAGCCAGGTTTTGTAATTTGCTTTATTTGATTATGTTAGTATAATCGCCTTGTTTAACGTTCCGCCACTCTTTGTGTTCTTGTCTGATTTAAGTATTATCGCCTGAGATTTGTGTCTTATATACAACGCATGAATTAAATAGTTCAATCTTTACCCTGCTTTGTATTACGCAATCAACTGATGAACTGCGGGCACGTAATATGATCGTCAGAGTCACATTCTGCATTTGAACATACGAGTGCCGTCTTGTGCATTGCGGGTATGCGTTTTCGTTTGCAACAGAAACAAAATAATGGACAGTAGTTCAACCACAAACACATAGTTAAGTTATATTTTACCTCTTGAAATATGTCCTCAATGTCCACTCATAAAATAAAAGTAGGATTTTACACAGAAATCAAAACATGTTTTCTATACCATTATGTAACAGCTTCCATTTCAGGCACGACTTCTGGGGCCCCAAAGTGATCGCGTCCTTGTTGCTGCTGGTTGCAAATCTGCTGGCTCCTAAAATGTAATCAGTTAAAGGGGAAGGGAAAAAATATGAATAACCACCGAATACTTGCATACCTTCTAGCGAAAAACGATTAAAATATTCAAAACAAATGTATGGGCGAATTGTTTTTCCCGTCTTGTCACCACGACCCACAAGTTGATTTATTTAATTTGAAAACAAAACTTTTTTTCATTGATATTATTGGGACTTGTATTCAGTATTTCAAGAAAATGTTTGTCCGATTGTCATGAAACATACACATATTATCATTTTTCTTGTAAAATTACAGGAAACAAATTGTGTTTTTCATGGCTGTTTTTGATTACGGTTCTTGTTAATACATGCGGCTGTTGTATGTGTCCACCTTTCTCTCAACACTCACCGCTTTCAGGACAGTAACGATGTGTTTGATAAACTTAGTCACGTGACTTCCGGTTTCCCAATGCATATGTCTGAATAACGACTGCTAAAACAAAACACGATCATTAATAATTATTTTAAAGTAACATCAATATATAGAGTTGTAAATTTCTAATTTTCACAAAAAATAATTGAAACTCAAATTCGTAAAAAGTGTTTAAATGTGTACAAGTATAAAAATAAATTATTCGATTAACAAAAATGGTAAACAGGGGTCACAGGTGACTTTGATGATAGCACTGTCAATGCTGTCCATTTAACAAGTATTTACTAGCGAAAACATTTGAATATGAACCTTACTGTTAGTCAAAATGTGCTATTACAGTAGAATAAACTTTGGAACCAAACGCTTTTATAATGGCACTGGAGCCTCCACCTTATCAATTTATTTCGACATGTCGCACTACAGTATCTTCAATGCGAGAAGTTGGATATATTCAGCTCTTGTTGTTTGATTTTTATTATCTGTGATAGTTGATTTGCTGTTGAATTATTTAAGCCAATAAAATCCAATGGTGCATATTAGGTCTGTAATTTCAGTTGAAAACAATAAATGTTACCAAATAATAATTTGAATATTTCGAAATGAACTTACATTATGACAAATTAAGACTTTAAGTGAAAGGTAACTACGAGTATTATGACAGTATGTTACATAACAAATGTGTTAATAAAAAAATTGTACTAATTTTCACATATATATTAATTGTTTAAGAATAATAAAATGCTACCAAAGGAAAATGCGTTTCTTGTGCATTCAGTTGTGGATTCACTCCAATCATTTTTATAAAAATAATCGTACATTTTAATTACTACTGCTGTGTCAAACGTTCACAACTTTAGGAATACATGGTATATGGAATCTATGGAAGATGAAATTGCCATTAGTTTTATATTGAAAGGACTTACGAGAAATAGGAGACCTTATATTGCTCATCTGCTTATATGGGCCTTTAGGCGGTATTTCGCATAACTATCGACAATGCTATCGCATTGAAAAATGCCTTAATGTTAATTCTTTGAAAATGAACTTAAATGTTGAACTTTGAACTTTCAATATTATGTTATTCACGACCTATCGTCGATACATTTGACAGGGCACCATTGATGTGTAAACTGAAGAACTGGAATGAACGTGGCATTACTCGTGACATGTAAGCGCTTCATATGTAACAGCGAAGTTATTATCTCTGCATGGTTGGCACGCTAAGGTTTTAGTTACCAGACTATAAAGCTCGCCTATTCAACGCTTGCCTTGTAGGCAATGGCCCAAATGCCCCAGGACCAATATTGACAAAGCTCGTTGGAGTACACTTCACTAAATTTCTTAAATTCAAATTAATTAAGTCTGTGGATGTTTAATGTATGGGTCTGAGGTACATTTAATGTATTAAATTTGTAAATATTTTTAGGCGTTTAGTAGTTTATCCTTTTATAAACAGATGTCTTTGGATTTAACATAGACAATTTGATCTGAAGTTTCCACTTTAATACAACTTAAGTTAAGATTCCCTTAAGAGGTTTGTGATTACCGGCCCTGAAGCTAACCACTGTTGCGTAAACAGACCCATAGTATAGACAATAAAATTAGGATTCTCCTCGATAGATAATTGATATAATATGACTTTGTTGATTATTCATTTCAACAGGGAAATATTTTTATATTGCAACATAATCGAGTTGTAAAAGATATAAATTAATCATACTCAAAGACATTCACATTCATAAACAATAAAGTTTTGTGAACAACCCTTTGTGAACGGAATCTTATATGTTTGTTCAAAGGCACAGTTTGAACAATCAAAATAGAAGACGACAACTTAACACTATTTATATCACAGCTGGACGTGACGGTACTGAAGCAGGTTCATTTGTCTCCCCCGTTTATCGGAACTGAGCAAAATGAAACCTAAGGAATTCTAGAAGAAGGTTAATAAATAATAAAAACTAAAGGAATATAGCAATTTATTCTAGATAATACGAAGCTTTATGAAGATTTTTAACATCTGTATTCAACAGAGCATTCGGCCGAAAATAAATATTTTCAAAATCACAATATAGAATAAGATGCAGTATTTTACTCAAGAAGAAATAACCAGAGCAATACGAAAACAAAAACAAAAGTGGTGGAATTGATACATAATGTGCAGAGGTGTAAAAATGCACAATCAATGAGTTAGCGCCATTTCTTTTGAAATTGTGTAACTGATTATAGCAACACGGCGGATATCCTAAAGCAAACGGGGAGGGCACAAATGCATCTATTTTAAGGGTGGACAATATGAATGTGCCAAAAAAACTACAGAAGCATTACAGCAATAAAATATATTTCACATGTCTTGTAAACCGTTTAACTATGTGGTCTGATGAGCATGAACAACTAAAAAAATCAAGTTGGATTTCGAGAGGGAATCTGGATGGTGGCTATTGTATTTTCTCCTACCCACTAGTTTCACCTGAAAATTACAGTCTATCCTGATTATAGATATCTAGGCTGGTTATTGTTGACTCGCCTGGGTATTGTAGTGACGACTGGTTATTGTTGTCTCGCCTGAGTATTGTTGCCACGCCTGGTTATTGTTGTCCCGACTGATTATTGTTGTCTCGCCTGATTATTGTTGCCTCGCTGATTATTGTTGCCTCGCCCGAGTATTGTTGACTCGCCTGATTAAAGTTGCCTCGCCTGATTATTGTTGCCTTGCCTGATCATTGTTGTCACGCCCGAGTATTGTAGTGTCGCATGGTCATTTTAGTCTCGCCTGAGTATTGTAGTGTCGCCTGGTTATTGTGGTCGCGCCTTAGCATTCATGCCTCGCCTGCTTATTGTAGTCTCGCCTGAGTATTGTTGTCTCGCCTGATTATTTTAGTCGCCCGAGAGTTATAGTCTCGCCTTAATATTTCGCCTGGTTATTATAGTCTCGCCTGGTTATTATAGTCTCGCCTGGTTATTATAGTCTCGCCTGGTCATTATAGTCTCGCCTGATTATTGTAGTATCGCCTGATTATTGTAGTCACGCCTGGTTATTATAGTCTCGCCTGGTTATTGCAGTCTCGCCTGTTTAATGTAGTTACGCCTGATTATTGTAGTCTCGCTTGGTTATTATAGTCTCGCCTGATTAGTGTTGCCTCGCCTGATTATTGTTGTCTCGCCTGAGTATTGTAGTGTCGCCTGGATATTTTAGTCTCGCCTGAGTATTGTAGTGTCGCCTGGTTATTGTAGTTGCGCCTTAGCATTGTTGCCTCGCCTGTTTATTGTAATCTCGCCTGAGTATTGTTGTCTCGCCTGATTATTTTAGTCGCCTGAGTGTTATAGTATCGCCTGAATATTTCGCTAGTTATTATAGTCTCGCCTGGTTATTATAGTCTCGCCTGGTTGTTATAGTCTCGCCTGGTCATTATAGTAACGCTTGATTATTGTAGTCTCGCCTGATTATTGTAGTCACGCCTGGTTAGTATAGTCTCGCCTGGTTATTGCAGTCTCGCCTGATTAATGTAGTCTCGCCTGATTATTGTAGTCTCGCTTGGTTATTATAGTCTCGCCTGATTAGTGTTGCTTCGCCTGATTATTGTTCTCTCGCCTGAGTATTGTAGTGTCGCCTGGATATTTTAGTCTCGCCTGAGTATTGTAGTGTCGCCTGGTTATTGTAGTTGCGCCTTAGCATTGTTGCCTCGCCTGCTTATTGTAGTCTCGCCTGAGTTTTGTTGTCTCGCCTGATTATTTTAGTCGCCTGAGTGTTATAGTATCGCCTGAATATTTCGCCTGGTTATTATAGTCTCGCCTGGTTATTATAGTCTCTCCTGGTTATTATAGTCTCGCCTGGTCATTATAGTATCGCCTGATTATTGTAGTCTCGCCTGATTATTGTAGTCACGCCTGGTTATTATAGTCCCGCCTGGTTATTGCAGTCTCGCCTGATTATTGTAGTCTCGCCTGAGTATTGTAGTCTCGCCTGGTTATTGTAGTTGCGCCTTAGCATTGTTGCCTCGCCTGATTATTGTAATCTAGCCTGAGTATTTTTGTCACGCCTGATTATTTTAGTCGCCTGAGTGTTATAGTCTCGCCTTAATATTTCGCATGGTTATTATAGTCTCGCCTGGTTATTATAGTCTCTCCTGGTTATTATAGTCTCGCATGGTCATTATAGTATCGCCTGATTATTGTAGTCTCGCCTGATTATTGTAGTCTCGCCTGGTTATTGTAGTCTCGCCTGGTTATTATAGTCTCGCTTGATTATTGCAGCCTCGCCTGTTTAATGTAGTCTCGCCTGATTATTGTAGTCGCCTGGTTATTATAGTCTTGCCTGGTTATTGCAGTCTCGCCTGGTTATTGTAGTCACGCCTGATTAATGTAGTCTCGCATGATTATTGTAGTCTCGCCTAGTTATTATAGTCTCGCCTGATTATTGTAGTCTCGGCTCATTATCGTGGTCAATATCGTGGTATCGGTTTATAATTGTCGTCGAGCCTGATTATTGTAGACTGACATGTTTATTTTTTATCTCGCAATATTATTTAGACTCGCATGTTTTACAGACTGGCTCGTTTATATCGTAATCTCGCCTAATTATTGTAGTCTCGCTCGAAAACAGCTGTCTCGTCGGATGATCATTGTTTCACATGGTTATTGTAGCGTCGCACTCGGGAAGGACTGTACACGACATGGTTATTCACAATCGTATGATCATTATTCTCACAATCGTGATTGGAATAACTGATCTTGTAACCACACACATTGAATAGTAACAAGAATTTTGTTAAGTACGCATTGAAGCGCTGTTACTATGTATCTTATTGCCCAATGGCTGAGTTGCAGAATGCGTGCACATGGAAATACGCTATGATATCGACTGTTTTGTAAGAAATTACAGGAGTTTATTTTAAATTGAAAGACAAATCCGTATTTTACCAATAGCCAGCAACAGCTAGAGAATTTGTTTGGCATTCGGCACTTGCTTTTAACGTAAATTGATATTTAGCAATTTAATTTCTTAATACGCAACTTAATTATAAGATCATCTAGGTGATTGACTAAAGAATTTTTTATCACGAACAACATCTGTGAATACGATACAGGATCAAACAGCTTTTGTTTCAGCCCAACGATTAGACAAGAATGATTGGTGAATCTAGAGTTTAATTAAAATACATTTTGAAATGCAGCTGAAAATATTTTATTGCATGGGGGGGGGGTTCAGTAATATTAAATCTAATACACGTATTGCAGTTTTCACTCACATTAAAAGCGTAAAAAAATACTGCAGAAGCTTTACACAACGGGTGGTTTCTGCAGAGCCTAAAGTTTTGTAGGAGAAAAAAAGCAATGCAACGATAATAACGTCTATCTGGAAAGTTACATACAAATGGCAACTACTGGCATATGGTTTACGGGAGGTTGGTTTAGTAATGGTGCTATAAACCTCTCAACTGTCTCTGCGCACAATACATTATCCCCCAGATTGTTCCAGTCTGCAATTTTTACAAAGAAAGATCGTTTATAATGTTTACGATTAGAAGACGGGATTTGATAAGCTCGTTAATTGATGTAAAGTTATTGTTTCTATTCAAAATATATCACAGTCACTGTATTGTTTAAGTTTAACCTTTCATCGTTCTTTTTTCTATGTCAGGTTGTTATTATGGTCCACTGTCGGCATTATGAATGGTTTTGTCGTAAAATATAAATATGCTTAGGATATAAAACGTTTTTGCTTTAAATGTCATTTCCCATGTGGATTCCCAAATTCTAGTGTCTTAATCTTCTTGGAGTTTTATAAGTATGCTCTTGGCTCGTGTTTATCTTTCGATACAATAGACGAGCGTCAGCAAATAGACGGACCACTCGATGGTAGATTGTTTATATGGCAGAGGAAGAACAGTACATTGGGGGTACTTCGGAGTCAACGTTTACGCTACTGAAAACATCACCCTCGACGACGTTTTACATGAAATGTTTTAGGAAAGAAAACAGACAGAATAATGAAAATCATAGGTGGATAATTTATGTAGGTGTTTATGCGTGACTGTATCAAAAGGCCTTACTGAAGTCCAGGATTGCGATATCGGCTTGCTTTTGTCTTTCCGTGTGTAGATATATTATCAGGTCGTGAATGGTGACTAGACGATTGTTTCTGTTGAGTATCCACGTTTAAAGCTACGGTTAAATTTTTGCAATATAGTATGTGTAGTATGTTTTAACAGGAGTTTGCTTCTAGTATTGTGCATGTCACTACGACCGGCATTTTTAAGAAGTTTGAATACGCTTTCAGATTAATTTCAAGAACTCTTACATCTGGAAATAAGTTTTCTGAACGTTTTTGAAACAGATTTAAATTGTTCAACAAGTATTGATTTTGAGTCCGAAAGCAAACTTCCATTCTGTTTCCGTGGTGAAACTCATATTTCCTTCTCTTTTCTTCGATTTGATGTACCGGTAGTTCCAAAAGGTTTTGTGTTTTTTTCTCTGTTTTTCTCAACTGTGGCCATTATACATTTTTGAAGATAAACCTCAGTTATTCAATTTCCAAAGATGCTTCTGCTTCTTCATTTGTTTTATTTTCCCATAATGTTTTATGATTTTATCATTTTTAACTCAAGAACATAAACATGCTCAAGAATGTTCATTGCAGTATTCGTTTAAGCCATACCACCTAAACGCACGCGTGCCATTCCTTCGTTTTAATAGTATTGTCCCATGTTTTGTAATATTATATAATGCCAGTGTCATTGTACACTGCGAATGAATTTAACACCTTTACAACGAGTGTATGATGTTTACATGCTTGGTGATTTTGAGATGTTTGTTATAAGATAACGGAGTTCGTATTTCATACTATTTGATGAACGAATGCGCAAATACCAGAGAACGATTCATGATAACATAGGATTGTGTAACACCGGATTACAAGAAACAGGGGCTCATATATATAAAGATTCTTGTGTTATTCTTAAGTTGAAAATGTCAAAATGACCTGCAGCAAATTGATGACGAACACATAAGAAACTCTCTAGGCTAACGTAGACATTGCCTGCCTTTAAGAGACTCGTCGAACTGACAGTGGCACTATCAAGTGGGCCAACTAAATCTCCTTTTGGCATGTGAAGTCCTGGGCAGAACGGCGTTGGCTTTGCTGTGAAGAACACGCTCGTCACCTTCATTGAGCCCCGTCCTCAGGCACAGCAAGGATCCTTGCCCTCCGCCTCTCAATAGCTGCGGGCCCAGATAACATCTTCAGCGTGTACGCGCCAACCTTCTGCTCAACCCCTGATGATAAAGACCAGTTCTACGAGGCCCTAAAACGATATCCAGGATCTCCAGTACTTAACCACAAGACATGCATGGAGACTTCGACGCTAGTGTAAGAGCTGACCTCAGGGTTCACCTGTTTTGGTCCTCACGAAAGGGGAAAAACCAAACAAAAAGGGCAGCGTCTGCTGGAGATTTGCTGCCTCCTTGGTTTATGCGTGACCAACACCTTCTACAAATGCATGGATATCCACCAGGTGTCGTGGAGACACCCACACTCTCGGCACTGGCAACAGCTAGACCGCGTCAACACCAGACGTGCGTAATTTGCCAGTGTCCTCCTCAGACTCAGTTACCACAGTGCCGACTCCGACACGGACCATTCCCTCGTGGCTAACGAGGTTCGAGTTCTCCCGAAGAAGCTTCACCACTCCAAGAAGGGTCGTCCGCGCAACAACACCTGCTGTGCAAAAAACCCCGAGAGGGCGCAGCAGTTCGCCAGTAACTTGCAAGAGGCTCTCACAGAGCAGGCGTCCGATTACACCATCGACTCAAAGTGGTCCCACTCCGAAACGCTGTGTACGTCGCGGCCAGTGCAGCCTACGGAATGAAGGCGCGAAATAGTGCCGACTGGTATCATGCCCACTTGGAGGAGATGGAGGCCGTGACTGAAGCAAAGTGGAAGGCCCTCTTGGCTTACAAGGCATCGGTAAATTCTAGTACGCTCGAATACCTCAGGACTGCAAGGAACATAACCCAACAGACCGCCCGCCACTGCGCTAACAATAGCTGAACCTCTGCAGCAGTATACAGACGGCTGCTGACAACGGGGATGCTCGAGGCATGTACGAAGGGATTAAGACAGCGACCGGCCCTACAAGCTCTAAGACAGCCCCTTTGAAGTCTAAGAAGGGTGAAGTCATCACCGAAAAGGGGAACGCAGCTGCAGTGCTGGACCGAGCACTACCAAGAGCTGTACGCAACCCGCAATGTCGTCACACTGCACTGGACGCCATCCCAGACCTGCCAGTTATGGAGGAGCTAGACAACCCACCTACATTGGAAGAGCTCAGATAAACCATCGACTGTCTCGCTTGCTGGAAGGCTTTTCCAGAAGTCTTGAAGAACGGGAAACCTGCGCTGCTTCAGCCTCTGCATGAACTCCTCTGAATGTGCTGGGAACAGGGCCACATTTCACAGGACATGCATGACGCAAACATTGTCACTCTGTATAAGAACAATGGGAACCGCAGCAATTGCGACAGCTACCGGGGTATACTCAGTATCGTAGACAAGGCCTTCGACCGCGTCGCCCTGGCGCATCTGCAGACCCTAGCCTCCTGCGTGTATCCCGAGTCCCAGTGAGTCTACAGAGCCGGCCGGTTAACGGCAGAAATGATCTTCTCACTACGCCAGCTGCTAGAGAAGTGTGGAGAGCAGCAGATGCCCATCTAGATTGCCTTTATCAATCTGACGAAGGCGTTTGACCTGATCAGCAGGAGCGGGCTCTTCTGGCTGCTTCAGAAAATCGGATGCCCACCACGACTGTTTGCCATCATCACGTCCTTCCACTAAAACATGCACAGCACCGTCGTCTAAAACGGTGCAACATCGGAGACCTTCTCAGTCAGCAATGGAGTTAAACAAGGCTGTGTCCTTGCGCCGACGCTCTTCGCGGCATGTTCTTCTCTATGTTCCTGCGGTACGACTTCTAGAACTGCAGCGAGGGAGTCTACATCCACACCAGGGCTGATGGCGAATTGGTCAACCTCGCTTGTCACCCCGCCAAGACTAGGTTCACAGAAGTACTCATCCGCGAGAGGCTCTTTGCCGACGACGCAGCCTTGACGTCCCACACGGAAGACGGCCTGCAACAGTTTGTCAGTTATCTCTCCTACGCCTGCAACGAGTTTGCGTTGACCATCAGGCTAAAGAAGACCAACATCATGGCCTAGGACACAGACTCTAACCATTACCATTGATGGGTATAACCTGGAAGATGTGGAGAATTTCACCTACCTTGTGTCAACAATCACCAGTTCGCTCTCCATCGACACAGAGGTCAACAGCAGGATCGCCAAGGCAGAAACAGTTTTGGCCAAACGGAACCAGAGTGTCTGACAGAACCCAAACTTCACTGAGAAGACCAAGCTGCGCGTCCACCAGGCCTGCGTGCTCAGCACACTCCTCTACAAAAGCGAGGCATGGACCCCTTATGCGAGGCACGAGATGAAGCTCAACAGTTTCCACCTTAGGTGCCCGCGACGCATTCTGCATATCAAATGGCAGGAAAAGATACCCGATACAAAAGTCCGAGCTGGCATGAACAGCATGTTTGCCATTTTCAGCGAGAGGCGTCTTCGTTGGCTCTCCCACGTCAGAAGAATGGACCCAGGTTGCATTCCAAAGGACCTACTGTACGGAGAGCTGGTAGAGGGCACACGGCTGATAGGACTACCACGTCTGCGCTACAAAGACGTCTGCAAAAAAGCCTGAAGCTGTTTGACATCATCGTCAATTCGTGGGAAAGCCTTGCAGACGACCTCTCCGCCTGGCGCCTTGCTGTTCAGAAAGCTGAGGATGCCAGAAAGGAAAACCTTGTTGCAAAGAGAGCCAGGAGGAAGGAAAAAAACAGCAGCCTCAGCAGGCACCACTTTTTACATGCAGCAAGTGCAAAAGAGACTGCCAATCAAGAATCGATCTGCACAGCCATTCAGAAGGTGCAGATAGAATATCACCCAATCCGGAAGCTACATCATCGTCTCCCGAAGACGGACGGATTCCGACGAGTTTTGCTGCATTAAAACAGATTTGTCCTTTATGATTGTCATTATTATGACTATTATTAATCCTTTATCATTCATGCTTTCCAAACATTGTGTTACTGCTTCAGTTTCAGGCACGACTTCTGGTGCCCCAAAAGTGGTCGTGTCCTTGCTGCTGGCTGCAAATCTGCAGGCTGCTAGAATGATGTAGAATAATCAGTTGAAGCGCACAACAAAAATACACATCTACAGCCACAGACTGCGTCTTTATTTTCCAGGGACTAATGATTAACGTATTTAAAACACGTACATGGGCAAATTAGCTCTTTCAATTTTAGTTTCGACGACGCGTTTCGAGTTTTAATTTGAAAACGAAACATGTCTCGTTTGTTGTTTGTTGGGCGTTATTGTTATACAGTGGGATTCTTTCTAACACGAGAACAAATTGAGCTATTGTAATGAAACTTGATACATAGATACTTTATTGCAAAACATCGCTTTCGATTGCATATGGGGTGGGTGGGGTCAAGGTCACTGTTACTAAAAATAGAACAAGCGGGCCATGATGGCCCAAAGCGCTCACATAAGATATGGTACAGCTGAAGACAATACTGTTGTGACAGGTTTGAAAATTAAGGTATATGAACAATACGCAAAGTGGGGTATCAATTTGATTTAAAACATCGGTTAGTGCAATGGGCTAACTAAAGTACGAGTTAGGTAGTGGATGTGTAGTGTTTTTGCAAATGGTTCTCAAATCATTTTTCTCGAAGTCAGTGACAATTTTTGGAAAAAGCAGAAACAGTAGAATTTTTTTCGCAGACAGTTTTGGAGAACTAATTGCAATGCGATAATTGCTATGGCTGTCCTGTAAGGTCAAGTTTTAAATAATGTTAATGCAGGCTCTGAAGCTATCAATGTTGCATGTAGAAAAGGTTTATTACTGTTAGAAATCAAATTGTATCAATGTGTCCATTTTTGTATATTTTTTTTCACAAACAAAGGGCAATAAATCTGGTGTTTCTGGTCCGAATTTGCTTATATTCGAATTCAACTTTAATCTCATGGTAATAGACAAACTGTGCAAGACTGCTGAAGATTAGATGAAAAATGAAGTCTCTATCCTGAATGATGTCCATTTTGTGTATTTTTTAATAAACGAAGGGCAATAACTCTGGTGTTTGAAACACGATCTGGTCCATTTTGGGCGTCTGCTGAGATCTGATGATCATACACAAACTGAAATTTTGATTGGATGGAAAATAAAGTCTATATTATGTTGGAAAAAGTCATGTTTGCACATTTTTGCATTAAAAAGGGGCAATAACTCTAGTGTTACTGGTGTGATCTGACCCAATAACAATCCCATCCGAGATTTTATGGCCATACACAAACTGTGCAAGTTTGGTTAAGATTGGATAAAAAGTGAAGTCTCCAGCGTGAATAAGAACCCAATTGTTGACGGCACACGGATGACAGACGACGGACGACGCAGAACAGGTCCCCTATACCAATATCTCACCGAGCCCTTCGTGCTCAGGTGAGCTAAAACCGGATTCTTCTCAATAACTTGAGAACGCATTGAGATATTTCAATGAAACTTTATACGTAGATACCTTAAATCAAGACCTCGCTTGGTATTGCATATGGGGTGGGCGGGGTCAAGGTCAAGGTCATCGTTACTAAACAATAGAAAAATGGTGTCCGTGCAATAACTCGACAACGCATTGAGATGTTTTAATTAAACTTAATACATAAATACCGTATATCGACACCTCGCTTGGGATTGCATATGGGGTTGGTGGGGTCAAGGTCACTGTTACTAAAAATAGAAAAACAATTTCTGCTCAATAACTTGAACATGCATTGAGATTTTTTAATGAAACTTAATACATAGATACTTTATATTGGGGCCTCGCATGGGATTGCGTATAAGGCGGGTGGGATGAAGGTCAAGGTCACTGTTACTAAAAATAGAAAAAGGGTTTCCCCTCAAAAACTTGAGAACAAATTGAGACATGTCAAGGAAACTTCATACATAGATACCTTATATCAAGACATCGCTTGATATTGCGTATGGGGTGAGTGGGTTCAAGGTCACCATAACTAAAAATAGAAAAACGGTTTTCGCTCAATAACTTGAGAACACATCAAGATATTTTAAATTGTTCATGAAACTTCGTGCATAGATACCTTATATTGAGACCTCGCTTGGGATTGTGTATAGGGTTGGTGGGGTCAAGGTCACTATTACTAAAAATGAAACAAGATGGCTATGATGGCCCAAAGGGCTCACCTGAGTACTGGCAAAGATAAAAGCCTTACTGTTGTGAAAGGCTTATGGGTATGTACGCCATAATGTCATTTAATAATTTGTCTAGCTGATTTACTCTCATACATAGAACAAGTAAGAACCTGGATATATTTTCTCTTCTCTGGTATCCAACTTTTCACAGGCAATTTCGGAGGAATAGTGTTAATGCTGCAGATCTGAAAGATAATGTTTCAAAACAGTAGTGTATTGCCATTTACCCGTCCTATATTCAAATTCGCTTAGATGTTATGGAAATAGACAAATTGTGCAAGTTTGGTCCAGATTTGTTGAAAATGTAAGTCCCCGTCTTGCAACAAATTAATTTTTGCATTATTTTTCATAATTAAGGGGATATAACTGCTGTGTTCATGGCCTGTCTTATTTGCTGCTTATGTTGAGATCTTATGACCATACATGCATGTGGAAGTTTTATCAAGATTGAATGAATGAAATCTCGATGCACAAAAAAGGCAAATTTTGCATTTTAAAAAAAAGGCAATTTTTGCATTTGTTTCACTAACAAAGGGGCCATAACTCCAATGTTTGTTCCTCAGTCTTACCCATTGTTGGCTTCTGATCACATACAAACTGTGGAAGTTCGGTCAAGATTGGAAGAAAAAAAAACTCTCTATGAGCAAAAGAGGCTATTTTTCCCTTATTTTCACATAAAAGGGGCCATAACTCCAGTGTCTTTGGCCTAACCTTACCCAATTTTGGCTCGGCTCCTGTTCAAATCTTTTGGTCACACACAAACTGTGGAAGTTTGGTCAAGATTTGAAAAAAATGTAGTCTAAATCAAGGTGAAATGGCAATTTTTGCATATTTTTCAACAAAAAAGCGGGCATAATTCTGGTGTTTGTGGCCCAATCGGGCCCAATGTTGACTTCTACTGTGATCTTTTGATAATACACAAACTATGGAAGTTTGGTCAAGATTGATAGAAAAAATGAAGTCTCTATGAACGAAAGAGGCAATTTTTGCATTTTTTTGTGCCACAAACAAGGGACCATAATTAGGTCAAGGTCAAAGTATATGGGTGGATTGCAAATGGTCATAAGCAACAACTGTGTAAGTATCTAAGTGTTGTAGTAAACGGTGTTGGTGCTAGACGAAACGGTAAATTTACTTAACCTTGTCACGGACGGACATGACAATCACTATATGCCTCCCGCATCAAGATGTCGGAGGCATGAAAATCTCTGCATGAAGCAACTGGGTCTTGCATTGTTTTGTTGTTTATTTTGGAAAAGGCTGGTATACTGTATCTAACAGTGTTTTTGTTTTATTTTTAAACAAAATGGTATAACCTAACATTGTAAAGTATCAACCAAGGATTATTGTGTGTAATTTTGCATGAAAACTGAATTTTGAACATGTACCGCTTTCCTTTGAGCAGTTTTGGCAGAATTCTGGATATTTCAAAACATTAAAACAAAAATCTTAACCCTCTTGTCCAACAGCGGTGTGACTTTGACAATAGTTGGTTAAAACACATTTTTCCATTCATGGAAACAGCATTGTTTATACATTTACAAACACTGGGACTAAATGAACATGCATTATCTGGATTTATTGATTGGTGAAAAATAACAATGAAGAAACAAAACATGTTAATGACGATTTATTCACTTAGCACAATTCACAGTTTCTGGTAGTCCCCCTGGTACTTCCTCCTCTCCCCCAGGCGGTTGTAGCCCTCGTAATTGATGCCAGGAACCTGTTCAAACTTCACAGGGTCTGGTTTGCTCAGCTTGATGGCGTTGTCCTTCAGGGCAGAGAAAAAGGCTTCGATCTGAAAGTATGAATGAAGACTGTAATAAGACCATACTAGCTTTATTGGTGCTAAAAATGTTATATTGTTTGAAGGGTTATTAAAGGGAGACAACCAACGTTGAATGTTCCTTATAATTATAATGTTACACTGCACGTGCATCTTAAATGGTTTCTCTAAGGAAAATTAATAATATTCAATAAGGTTACTGTAAATTTATCTATTTTTGTTGTTTTGCAAGAAGATTCAACTACCAATATGTTTTTTTGTTTTAGATTCATCAATTAACCACCATATATGTACAAGGACTATTGTGTTAGTCTTACAATGCAAAGAAGTATAAGTAATAGTATGGATAATAAATTAATAATATATTTTGTCATGTTTTATTTACATATTGTATTGAACTTGATAAACATACATTTTAAAGATTCCAGCACAATAAGTGCTTTATTTAATATTTATTGATCCAATTAATTAGATTAGAATTTTTAGGAATGTTTCATGATAAAAGACTACGATACCCATGTGTTAACACTGTACTGTGTACAAATGTGTTTTGCTCTTTTCTGTTCTTGATAACATTATATTTTCTAGATAACAGAATAAAAATGACATTTAAACTTCCCATTCTCATAAAATTCCCATGAATGCATCGTAAAAATAATAAACAAGTGATGTCACTTTCAGGTGACATATTACCCCGAAGGCGCTTTCAGTAAGTGCCACATTGACACCTAAATCAATCTTTGTAAATAAAAGTGAATGAAAAATGTAAACTATTACTTCAGTCAAAACGGCTGCTCTAGAAAAGCTTATGACAAAATTTAACCAAAATTTCTAAATTAAAAAAGGGGCATAAATCTGCCAAAGTACCAAACAGAGTTACGGGGGTTGCTTTCCCTGGTGGAGACATTGGTAGTAAAGACGTATTTTAAGTTTAAAGTAAATACCTTTGATAGTATTCAAGATATTGGACTTTATGAAAAACTTCGGGGGCATAATAAAACAAAGCATGGTTCACACATCCTACTTTTTCTGAAGTTTTTGATGCTTCTATAAAAACCTTGCCAGAGAAGTGAACGATGCAGGCAGACATCTTTAACTTGTTGTACACCAATCTAAAACATTTCCAGTCGGGAAAAATGGTTAAAGTGGCCTGAAACTTTTCCCCTTATTATGTCATACCATTTAAACTTATGCTAAGTTGCACATGTGATAATACAGGATCGAATGCCAGCCAAAAATTATGAAAAACAGTATAGGATGTGGAGATTAGTAAATGTGTGTTGCACACAAGTTGACATAGAGTGCCTGTTATGAAGTTCATCATACATGTTTATTATTATCTGAGCATAAATAACATGTATAATGATTTTTCAAAGTATTACTAGTATATAGATACAAACAATAATTATTATATAAGACCTTCGTTATAGCAAATATTATGCATGCCAATAGTATTGCAAGTTTAACAACAGCGAAGTTAAGTCTTACTTGTGATAGAAGTCTTTTTGAGGTGCTTGGAATTTCCAGCCTTGCATTTTCATTGCAATACCCATTCGTTCCAGAGCTCTGAAAAGGGGTTGATAAAGAAGTTATAATCAATTGTAGATTTTCTGGTTTCAGCACTTTTTTGATAAAATGTTTGACTCCGGAAGACTGTTGATTGACTGAGCTAGATTCAAAAACTATTTTCTGTGCAAAAATATTTGCAAAAGTCGTAATAAATGTTGTGTTAAATGCATGCTATATTTCTTCAAAAATGATTGATTGTAAGACTCATATGGCAAAGGCACACACAACTGCAAAAATGTAAGCCTACTAATTATAGTATATTTATATATATACATACCTTGGATTACGATTTTCAAACAAGGGATTCACTTTAATCTCGCAGTTGGCCTTAACTTGTGAATCACAGTAACATCTTGTAACTGAAATAGACAAAACATCTTAAATAATAAAAATATGTTTAAATACATTAACCTTAAAGTAATTAATAAATTGTGTCCATTACGAAATCCTGTTTCCGCCAGTTCAATTTTTCGCCCTGTGCTATATGAAAGAGCGACGATGCAACATTTCAAATTCTATAATGTGCAGATCTTGTACCGAGACATTTCATAGACACCTGAAATTTGGATGATAATCATTATAATATTATGTCTAATACGAATGGTACCCAGCGATAATTATTGCCCAAATCGCGCATCATTGATCGCATTGTCGCCATCTGGCACACAGTGATAATTATCGCCAACCCCCCAGACAATATGCAGGAGATGATAAGACTGTTGCAATGATATTTACTTTTAACCATGCACCGCCTAACAGATATAACCTTTATGTTATAATGATAATAATTGCTTTCATTTAAGAGATCTCAAATTCTACAATATCATCAATATCGGAGATCATGTGCCTAGGGAAAGATCTAGAAAATGTAATAAGACTGGTCCTGCTTTCCGCCCTGCTAATTTTTAGCAGCACCCTGTACCTTTTGTAATCCTCGATCTTTCACTATGTGCCATCGCTTTTACTGTTATGCATGAACACAACTTAATTCATGTAAAAGATGACAGTACATAAAATATATTCCTAACAACAATCAATCCGGGGGCCAAGATACGACGATGCAACAACTCGAGATTTGGGCGATAATAAGTGCTGTGTGCGATTTCATAGACAATGCAACAACTCAAGACTTGGGCCATAATTATTGCTGTGTGCACTTTCATAGACATCACAATTGTGACAGTGTGTGTCCATGTTTTAGAAAGTGTGAGATCTGTAGAAAATAATAATTAAAATGTCACAATGCTGCATCGCTGCAGTCTTGTACAGAGCGAAATTTTAACTGGCGGAATCAGGATTCTTAGTCCATTATGGTTTGCCTTGTTTTTTATTCAATTGAGCAATTCAAAGAGCGAGATCTGTAGAAAATAATAATTAAAATGTCACAATGTTGATAGGTTATTATGTATGTGCATACATTTTCAATTTGTTCCTACCTTTGATAATATAAATTAGTTGCATATTATTATGTACATTTCGATGATAAATATCCGAATGTATTATCCGAATTTCCAGCAGTGCTGATGGACATTGGAAACAAATGTAAAAGCAAACTGCTTGAACTTCTCGATTACAAACCTGTTAAAGACACTAATGTTCGACATGAAAACGGTAATGTATCAATGAAATAAGGCGAAATCAATCGTAACAATGACATTTTTAAATACATCAATGAAGGACATTAATATTGCTATTTTCATAACTCAATTTTTTTTAATTTAGCAAGAAACAACAACAACAAGAACACAAGATGATGAGGTGATGGGGAAACGTTATTACTGTGATTTCTGTGACAGGTCATTTGCTGATACGGGTGTCAACAGAAAAATCATTTTAAGGGCGTCCAACACCAACGCTTCAAGAAGCAACATTATGATGCATTTCGTGGTAATGGTTATTTTATTATTCGCCCCCCATACCTTTCGATCCAATCTAGTCAATAAACAAGATCTAGCTGCTTGATTTAATAGTAATTGCTTGGACATTCAATCATGTTACTCTTTATGGCCTTGGCAAATATTTAGTTACTATATAGTGTCAGTATTTGTCTTAGAGTCACAGCGAAGTAGTGTGCATGTGTGAGTATAAGAACCAGCCACCCAGTTAGCTCAGATGGTGAGTGCCATGCTAGTGTTCGGTCAGTCGTAGGTTGGAGTCCCGCACCTGGCGCACTTTTCCTCCCAGGTTTACTTTACGAATGTAGCCCTATTTAAAAAGGAATGCTAAATTTGTTTTGTTTTGTCAAGCCTTAGTAATAATACAGGTGTTGTAATTCATTATTTTCTTTGCTTAGCTTATATGGTCTGATATCTTGTGTCTTATATGTTTCTTCTTTTGTAGATCCAGCTACAATACTTGCAGAAGAGAGCACTAAAATGCATTGCACAAGATTCCAGTCAGGTCTGTGAATTGGGTTCCAAGTATGACGTTATATTTTAAGGACTAGTGACAGAAACATGTTAACCAGTTTTTAGATTAAGATAGTAGAGAAGAACAATAAGAATGTGTACTTTCTGTTAAACAATCTAGTCAACACATTCAAAAGTTCGAACATCAAAGAGTAACAAAATAATACAAATGTCACAGTAGTGCATTGGAAATGATGTTCACCTTGTGATGTAACTAAACATGTTAGATCCCTACTCAGAATGCTTATGATGAACTTTCTCAAGACACCAATAACTGGTTCTACCCAGACAATGGACATTAACATGTCTCAATAAGCCTTAGGCTTTCAACACCATCAAGCTAACATAGTTTTAAACTTAAATAATACAATGTTTATCTATGAACTGTTTTTATCTATCTTCACAAATACTTTTGTGTACGTCTTCATGTATAATAATATTGTTAGCATAAAACTAAGGCAAAACTATCACATTATTTAATTATTTTAAGAACCGACAATTTCCATCCTTTTTGTCATCCATTTGACATGCGGCTAATTTCTAACCATATTTGTGACTGATCAAAGTAGTGGTGAATGATTTTAGGTAGTTGTGACTTTGGCGACAGTTGCAAGTTTTCCCACATGACACCAGATAGGCGACACCATCTTCAAGAACTAGGTAGGTTGGAGTAGATGACTTCATCACAATAGGAACATAAACACTATTAGTCTCAGTCTGAATACTGCCAGGACTGAAGACTTTTAATGCCCCCCCCCATCTTGATGCGGGAGGCAAATAGCGATTGTCCTGTCCGTCCGTGACAAGTTTAAGTAGATTTTACCATTTCGTGTAGCACCAACAGTGCTTACTACAACACTTGGATACTTTCACAGTTGCTGCTTATGGCCATTCCCTATCTATCCATATCACCCGACCTCATTTTGACCTTGAACTTGACCTAAATTGCACTTATTCAAATGTGCTGTTTCTTGGTTGACTAGATTTTACCGTTTTGTCTAGCCCCAACACCTCTTGCAACAACACCTAGATATTTACGCAGTTGTTACTTATGACCGTTCCCAATCCACCCATATCACCCAACCTCACTTTGACCTTGACCTTTACCTAATTTGCACTTATTATAATTCAAAATGGGCTGTTTCTTGTTGACACGCAAACCTCCACAATGGCCTCCCCCTACATGAAAACCATAACATCTAAAGGGGACCCATTACTCCATGTTAAAGATCTGCCACACAAAGGTCTCCAGCTACACCCCATTCACATCAGTGAATTGGTGGATCTTATGGCGGTGGCGATCCGTGCCCCAGCCCGGGGGTACCTCTGGTGTTGGGGGAACCAGCGTAGCGTGCGATTCCCGGCCCCGGCCCAGTCGGCCATTGCACTCAACCGGCCGGCTAAAAGCACCAAGGTCATGCCGGAAACTGCACGCTAGAACCCCACGTTCCTCCCGTATCCCCCAAATCTCATCCATTAAGCGCAGGTTATAAGCCCCGTCATTGATGGAGAGCTGAATATCTTTTCTCATAACTTAGGTGGTTTATCTAGCCACAAATTTGTTGAAATTGAACATTTTCTTGACTTAAATAATTTTATTGACATCGTGGCAATCCAGGAAACAAAATTTTCTGATTATAATGTTAGCAAAATCCCCGGCTACAGAACATAATTCAAAAACCATACTAATCTTGACTCTAATATTGCCGGAGGAATAGCTTTTTTTTTAAGGACAATATAAACTATGAGCTAATGGGAGTGGATAACCCTTGAAAGGTTGATGGTAGTACGGCCATTGAGGTGCTGGCAATCAAAGTACACCATAAAAAGAACCGTCCACTAATATTGGTCAACATTTACTCAAGAGGGTGTGCACTTGAGTATCTTAATAGCATCAGTCAACAACTTAGGACAGTTAAAGGACCATGTGATATCGTTTACACAGGGGACACCACCATGCATGGGGCTCCACACATACCACCACGGAATGTTAAGCTGTGATTGACTGGTTGGAAGAGCAAGACCTTCTGTTGCTTAACGACGGTTCGCAAACCAGGTTTCACTCTACCGGGTTTACTTTATGTTTAGACCTTACCGTAGCCAGCCCCTCCTTGGCCAGTACTTCTGTATGGGAAACTGGCAATGATAATTTGGGGTCTGACCACTTTCCGCAATTGGTCACCCTGTGTGACACTGTTACACAGGAGGCCAGCACCCACACCTCCCAGGAGATCAAATTTCTTCTCAAGGAGGCTGACTGGGACCGGTTTGGGAAGTTGTGTTCAGACCTCTCCCTTGCAGATGTCCACTCCCAGGACATTCATATAATTTCAGCAAGTATGTTTTGGGACTTGATCCCAATTGCCCCAAGTGCGGGAAACCCTTCACTGCTGGTCATCTGCTGCTGGAATGCCCCCAGTTTGACAGTCCAAGAGCAACTTTTAAACAGCATTTTACTGAAAATGCTGTTCCTTTTCATTTAAACACCAGTTTGAGCCCGGGTGGGCCAAACAGGGGTCTCTATCACAGAGCCCTTGCCAACTATTTCTTGGACTGTCAGATCACCGACATAATTTAATTATCTATGGGCGGCCTGTTGTGTTACCAAGTCTTTCCCCACACAGGACACTAAGCCGGGGATCAGCGCCTGGATGGGGACTCGAGTCACTTGCCTTAGATAGTTCTGTGTCAAACTATTATTTTACATACATGATAAATGACTAAAACTACTTACTTATTTACTACTATATTTTGTGTATATTGTTATGTACACATCTTTCTCCCTCTTATTGGGTTTTAAACCATTTAATCTCTTCATAAGTATAGTTAAACCCACGAAAATGCAACATATATTCCCCTCCCAAGTATAATTTACCTCATTTTGTACTTCCTTTGCATATGTATTGAAATTTGTTTACCGTTTTGGCAGTATTTTGCCCTATTTATTCCATCTGCATGTTTACTCAACATGCAGCTAGTTACACTGGGTAAATAACATGATTTTTACCCTAAAATACCTTATTTCCCTTAAAGGGAAATAACCCTAAAAGGTTTAATTTACCTGCTTTTACTCAATACAACTGTTTTACAGTAAAAGGGAGACTACTCCTGCCTTGAATATTTTATATGCATGTCAGTACTCCATTCTATCCCTTATACCATCCGAGGGAGACTAGCACAGCAAACACTCCATGTCCTCTATCTAGGACACAGGCTGCCCATAGTCTACACTCACTGAGCTGCGATGGTTGGGGGGGGGGGGATGCCATCACTCCTATATATTGCTCTTTTCTTTTAATTCATGCGGTGAAGTGCCCCGGCCTTTCCGACCAAAGCCAACCTGGTTGACTTCGGTTTCCTTATTTTAAGAACCTTTTTTTTCCAATAAACACATTTCAGAGTTTTAATTAAACCTGGTCTTAAAGCAGTTTTTAAAGTATATGAAATCTTGTTTCTTAATTGCTAAATACATCTATTGTGTGTTTGACACAATATTTTATTCTTAATTATTAATGTGCCTTGATCATAGTGCATTCAATTTGTGTGGACCTTATCCCATAGAACCACTACTACGTCCCCTCAAAACCCTGGTCCCTACATCTGCCGTGCCAGCTTGCGTCTCTCCACACTCTTCAAATCCGCCTACCATCCTATATTCTTATCCGCCATTTAAGTTTTTACCCCACCCGTTGGCTAAGAACCTTATTTTTGTAGATAAAACACTATAAATTTTACTTTATTAAATACTACTTTGACCCAGTGGTTATATTTCTTTAACACATCGTTTTTTTTATAATTAAAATGGCCTTATAACACTTATTAAGGCATTGCTCCATATACCTATGTCTAAAGACTCCAACAAACTCTATGAATTATCAATAGATTCATAGGTTTCAATAACTTGGTGAAGAACCCTGCATAAACTACCCTATGCAGACAACTCATTAAGCTATTTATTCCTCTAGGCAGCAAACAATAATTATAAATAATAGAAATACTCTAAAAATTTAATTTTTCCATGTAAGTGTCTTTTGTTCGTAAGTTTTGGTGAACCACACCCTTTTCTATAGCAAACAACACGTTATACACGTGCTGTGAACTTCAGAAACATGCTTGTTTCTGATTGGTCAACAGTCATTAACGCCCAATTGAAGTTGGTCAATCCGTTTTTGGTTAATTTGTCGTATTTTTCGACTTTAAACTGCTATTTACATCGTTTAGCATATTCCTAGTCCCTTGACTCTTTCTAACTTACACATTACAAACCCATATATATTTGGAATTAGTGATATTTAGCATATTGAATGGCAGATAATTCCTGCTTGTCCAATTTCTTTATTCATTTTTAATCATCTCTATATCTTGCCATCATGGGAGACAACTCTTAACAGACCAACTTGTATTTTATCTAGTACACTGGAACGATAATAGGCAATGCTCAGTAGAGCATTCAGAGGGTTAAACCCAGCCTGTTTTTACATTGTATAGTACTGGCTTTGTCAATGGTTAACAGTAATGTACTTTTAGTTTCAATTTATTTATTTTTGCCTGAGTTATAAGGTATTAGAAATGTTATTTCTGAATTTTTACTACTTTGTGCTCATATATTGTGCACAATTTATATTGATTATTTAAATTAACATTTCATGGACCTCAGACTAATTGGCAAATAAATGCCATACTATACTGCGATTACTATACTGAATTAATTTGTAAATTATTGTTTTCAGTGATGCAATAAATATCGTTCATAAGCTGCAAGAATGCCCCTATCTCCTCTCTATATTCCCCCTTCCCTCCGTGGTTTTTCATGAGCCGTGCTGGGCCGGGCGCACAGGAAGATAGTAACACATATCTTAATTTAAATTTCATGTTATTATATATGTCTCTGTTGCTAACGGAGCCCTCCTGCAACCTTGGCCAATCTGATTGACCAAGGTCTCCTTATTTTAAGCCATTTTTTAGTTAAGCAGTTTGCCCCGTTTACTATTGTCAAGTATTAATAAACCCCATTTCATTGCAGATTTTATATAATATGGGGAGGACCCAGCTATCAATTGTTTAATGTGTACTATATATTGTTTTAACCCACATGGGTAGTAAGTTTCTTAATTTTATGGCAAGTATTTTGATCATATTGTTAATAATGATCAAGTTGCCATTATTTCTTTGTGATATCACATATTTTGATTTTCTGCAGTTATTCTTAATGTAGAAATTTGTATATTTTTAACAAATAACTGTTTTATAGAAGTGTTATCCACATTTAAAGTGTTAAACTACCTATTTTAAGTGTCCCTATCTATGTAGAGCATGTAAACCTGTGCGCCCGCCTGGTCCCAGTATCTCAAAATACCATTCAAGCACCGCGGGCCAAAATTCCCCTCCACAACCGGTGCTATCCCTTCTTTTAATAATCACCAACAAGACAAAGTCTTCCTTTCATGTGCTCCCCGGGGTGATTTTCTTTTATTTGTATATATCTGTACAGTCTAGACAGTTCCTTTTATTAGTTATATCTTGTTTTATTTGTGTTATTTTTAAAGGCCCTAAAAAGTAAGCCGTTTGATAGTGCCTGAAGGATGTAATATATGTTTTATCCTAAATTTTACTGTTATGTTGTTCATTTTTTTGAATTGTCACCCTGTGGTAGGCTACACTCCACTAACTAGCCCAACAATTTTGCATAAAACTCAAAAGACAGGGTCTCAGGTTGGAGCAACAAGTTATAATCCCTGTCTACAAGAGTTCACCATCAGTGAAAAGCATGTCATGCAATTGTAACATCCATCATTAAAATATATATACCCATTATAAAGAAAATATTACATACCAACCAACATATACTTGCAGATGCAAGTTACTTTAGCAATCTCACATTAATTTACTTGCTTTTAATTGAATAGTCCTTCTTCATTGTATATTAAAGTATTACTACTTGTACCTTATAATAAATAAAGATTAGAAAGCATATTTTAACCTATTTTCTCTATTTCCATATATAAAGACATGCACATTATACAGATATTGTAAAACAATGCTGAACCACTTAGAGATCTGGATATAATTAACATTGTTTACAGTCGATATTGTAAATATCGTCACATGTGCATTTGCATATTGGTTTTAAATGTAATATTACATATTGTATATGGTAAGTTTTACCTGATTTTGACCCAATCTCTAAGTAAGAAAGACTCCAACAACACCGTTGCAGCATTTGCTGCATAACGGGTTTCGAAAAATGATGATACACATAAAATTATGTGTTCCCACCATTTAACTCTTATTGTAGTTTGGCTATTTTCTCCAATCTTCACTTTCTCATGTTAATATAGGTTAATCTCTGTTTTTCATTTTTTTCTCTGTTTGCAAAGAAACTTTTACTTATTTAGTCCTCTTGTCAAACATATATATCTTAATAATAAATAGAATAGTCTGTTACACATTTCCACAATATATATTTTTTGACTGTTAGTCTCTCATAATATTAATATTAAGTAAAGGGAGACCTGATTCAATACCTGTTTGCTTGGTTGTTTTACAGTGGAGGTCTATAATTGTATAAGGGAGGTAACTCCTGTTGACAAATGAAAGGTAATTGCAGAATTACTCTTCTTTAAACTGTGTATACCTTGTTATTTGATTTCTTGAAATAAGAACAGTGTGCTATTAAGTGAAATGTAAGAAATCCTAAATATTATTATTATATATTATGGTATTATTATGCTCTCTAGTGATAAATATGCAGAGTATTTGTTTGTATAAAGTATTATAACACAATACAGTTTTATACAATAGTATATTGTGCTTTATGAAAATTTATGGAACAGTTTTACAAATTTTGCTATTTTTAAAGCATAGATTTTTACTATTAGCACCGCACCCACACTGCAAAGTTTTACATTACACTGCAAAGTTTTACGTATGGAACTTTCCTGCCATATTAAGGGAATTATTATATTTATCATTTATGCTAAGTATTTATGTTAAGCAGTGTGCTCGGGCAATTGTTTTCAAATGAAGTCCAGAGAGTAAACAACCCCAATCATTCATTCTTTCTAACTTAATTATTTTAGGTATTTACTACCTATACCATGTGTTGGTTCACCAAAATATGTTATATTAGAATAATTATTAAAGCCAACACTTTCTGTAAAGTCACCGCGTGAGCGGTTTTCAATTCTCAATGACTTTACCACATAAATTTAACATTTTATCGTTCTCCAAATCCATTTATGTTTTAATATGCTATAGTATATACCTGTGGCATAAGATAATGGCAATCCCAAGTCAAAAAGTTATTTATTAACTTTTATTTTAACCCCCAAACTCATTACATTTTTTATAAATGTTAACACGATAGCAATACCTTGACTGTGACGTCACGCGCACTCCCCAATTTCGATTGGCCGTGACGTCACGCGCACTCCCCAATTTCGATTGGCCGACCGATTTTCCCTTGTCATTGGGGTGGGGTGGAGTGTTAAACTGATACCGTCTCGAGGTTCAAGTTGTTTATTAACGCCGACAATGTATCGGCATTTATATATTAAATGTAATATATAAATGAAAAAACCTACAACAAATAACATCGAATTACAATACATCACAATATTCACAAAACTAATACAATAGACGAAAATTCATGCATTTCATTCAGTGAATTGCATAAAAACAAATTTATAAATGCAAATTAGAATAAAAACAAGCACACTCACCAGGTTGGAGATATACAGAACAGCAAAAAAAGAAATTAAACAGCTTTGAAGGTCTTGCGACTCTCTGCTGGCTTAGCACAAAGGGAAAGGGAAGCATGGTCAGTTATCTGGTCACTATAAAACATGCTCTTTCCAACCTGACCAATCAAAATCTTGTTTATCACACAGCTTTCATACTAACTGGACAATACAGGAATGACATCACAGTACATGGCTGGACGCACACAAGACAAGGGACTGAATCTCATAAATGGGACAAATAGACACATGCAAGACAAGGGACATAAATACTACAGAACACTAGCGGACAAGGGACATAAACACTATATGATACTGCTATATAATTTGATACTATTTAGAATAGAAAACTGACCTATTCTACACAGTCCCTCCCTTCTTCAAAATGTCTCCAGACATTTATCAATTATTATTAAACTTGTAATAAATAATTCACTGAAGAGAAAAAAATTTAGAATTTAAAACAACAACAATGTAGTAGAAGGTACGAACTTAGTAAGAGAACAATAGGATAGACCTAAGTGAAAGACAATCGAACCTCGAATAACAATAACACGAAGAAAATGATACACACAAATAAACTGTACTATCATGACACTACAGTCAAAGGCGAGTGACTGCGTCAATCATATATTCAGTATTTATAAGAGTTGTCTCCCATGTTCCATAGCAACCTAAATTTATGAAAAATGGAAATAATGAAAAGACAAAATAGAAAAGGTTTAAAATTCATAGAAACTTTAAACATATTAACTCGATACACAAACTAAAATATTGGAAACAATACTAATATGGTTATAAAAATTTCACCATATTAATTTAATGAAACAGATAAGTGCAAATAGTTTTGGTGCCTGTTTTAAAATAAATGTAAGCACTGTACAAAAAAACTTGCACCACTTTTACTAAAAAAAATGATAAAATATATGTACAATATTCACAATAAATGAAACATCTATAACAGTATATGGATTTATTTGGAATTTCGAACACCCTTTTGTCAAAGATGTTGCCCAAATAAAGTGGAAATTGCTCTTTTAACCTGCTAGAGCAAGGCTTGCAAAATACAATTGTTACAGATAAAAATGACACAAAAATGATTTCAGAAAATGAATGGATATCATATTCTTCACCTGTCTTGAAAATGTTAATATAACCATGGTAACAAGCACGGCATAACTTTTCACTTAATGCAAATATAGAATTTACAATACCTGAAATTGCACAATTAATGTATATACACTTTTATATAAATTTAATAGTAAAACTGGACTTTGTAGGTTACATGAAACCATAGGGGCTACAAAGCACCACACTTGAAAATCTGAAAATTGAAGCAATATGAGTGCATTAAACAAAATACTCGACAGTTTGTTCAAATTGCCATTCGCCAAACCGGTCTGGTGGGCGACGTTGGCGTACAGGTCTGCTGGGTGGAGGACTTTCCTGCCCGGACAGGGTCAGAGAAGGACTACTGCCAGAACTAGATACATGGGAAGAAGGAGAACCCACTGGACTGTCTACAGGAGGGGAATGACTGCCTGTGACTGAGGGGGTGGTTGGACTTACAGGACTGGGCTGTGAAACGGAATCAGTACAGGGAGATGGAGAAGAATCCGAAATGGAAGGGGTGCTGATGCTGGTCACTGGGCCTGGAGTTACAGCAGTATGAGTGTAAGTGTTCCTTCCCTGTGGAATCCTGTAAAGCTGTATAACAGAATCAGAACTTGAACTACAGTCACTATCACTGCCAGAATTCTGAATAGGCCTTGTATGCGTTCTGACCTTGCGGACAGTTTGCGGTGCCTGTTCAGGTTCTGGGACAGAAACAAATGGCAACAACATGTTCCTGTGCAGAGTTCGAATAGGTCCCTTGCGGGTCTCTCTTTGTACTCTGTACACAGGCTGACCTTTGTATGGGATATCTAGAACCACGTATGGTTCTCTCTCCCATTTATCAGCCAATTTATGTCTGCCTTGCAGATTGACTTGCCTAACAAGTACAAGATCATTGATGCAGATCTGATTCTCTTTAACTTTACTATCATAACAGAGCTTTGTTTTGTGCTGCACGCTTTTTGGCGCAATCACCTGCAACTCTGTATGCAAATTTGAGGCGTTCCTGCAGTTTTGCAATGTATGCAGAGTGCAATGCCTCTCCTTCGTTTCCTGGGGTTGTGCCTAGATAGGCATCAACTGGTATCCTTGGGTGCCACCCGAACATTAAGAAATGTGGGGAATACCCAGTGGAGCTGCTCTTAGTAGCATTGTATGCCTGTACCAATGAGGAGATGTAGTCTTTCCAATTTGACTTCTTCTCATCACACAGAGTACCCAACATGCGGAGCAAGGTACGGTTGAACCGCTCAGCTGATGGATTTCCCATGGGGTGAAAAGGTGTGGTCCGGGTCTTCCGAACATTTGCAAGGTTACAAAGTTCTTTGATGACCTGACTCTCAAAATTTCTGCCTTGATCAGAATGGAGTTGCTCAGGGAATGAGTAATGAGCAATAAAATGTTCGAACAAGGCTTTGGCAGTGGTGGTTGCCTTCTGATTGCGACAAGGGACTGCCTTGGCATAACGGGTAAAGTGGTCCGTTATAACCAACACATCCTCATAACCACCTTTACATTTATCAACTTTGAGAAAATCAATACAAACAAGTTGCATTGGCCTGGAGGTCTCAATAGGAACAAGATTTGCAGAAGGAACAATGGGTGTTTTCCTGCAAATACAACTCCTACAGTGAGAAACATGACTGTCAATGCACTGTTCAATGCCTGGCCAGTAAAAACGCTGTCGAGCAAGCCATAGTGACTTGTCGCGCCCTGGATGACCAACATCATCGTGCACACCCCGACACGCTATTAGGCGATACGAATATGGCACAACGAGTTGTCGAACTTGTTCACCATCTAATGTGGAACTACGATGCAAAACTCCATCAATAAGTGATAGGTGATCAAAATCCCTAATCAATGTTTTGACACTGACTGACAGATCTTTCACCTCTTTAGGTTTTGTACCACTATGAACCATGTCAATGACTTGTGCTATGTCACGGTCACATGACTGTTCTTTGGACCAATTTATTTGGTTTACTTTACTAGCTGACGGTATTGCGTCCACAGTAACCATCTGTGAAGCACAAACACCTGTCAGACATTCAACTGCTGGAAGCTGAAATAAAATAGAATCACAAATTGCCTTAATAGCGTCGGAGAACAACTGTGGTCTCCGGCTCAGACCGTTACAATCTGCATTGAGTTTACCAGCTTTGTACGTAATGTCAAAATTGTACATCGACAAAGCAGCGACCCAACGCTGACCGGTAGCATCAAGCTTTGCTGTAGACATGACATAAGTTAAAGGGTTATTGTCAGTTGTTACAGTAAATGTTATGGCATACAAATAGTCATGAAATTTGTCCGTTATAGCCCATTTCAGCGCAAGGAACTCCAATTTGTGTGCAGGATAGTTGCGCTCACTGCGACGGAGTCCTCGGCTTGCATAAGCTATAACACGCTCAGATGAGTCTTCCTGTTGCTGCAAAAGTACAGCCCCTAACCCAGTGCCAGAAGCATCAGTATGCAGAATGAAGGGTTTGGAGTAGTCTGCAAAAGCAAGAACAGGGGGAAAGGTCAATTTGGACTTGTCAAAGGCGACTTGTTGATCTTGACCCCAGGACCAATGAACAGGGGACTTCTTACTCTTTGTGGATGGACCATGGCCTTCAATTAGAGAGTTTAGAGGTTGGGCAATTTTAGCATAATCTTTGATAAAACGCCGGTAAAAACCTGCAGTACCCAGAAATGAACGTAACTGAGTAATATTTGCTGGAATGGGCCATGTAGAAATTGAAGAGGTTTTCTCAGGGTCTGTGGCGATACCTTGTTCTGAAATGTGTCCCAGATATGTAACCGAGTTTTTGAAAAACTCGCACTTCGAACCTTTTAACTTGAGACCATGAGTTTCAAGTCTCTGGAACACAGCAGTCAGTCGCTCCAAATGTGTTTCAAAGGAATCCGAAAACACCAAGATGTCGTCTATAAAAACAAGGCATTCATGTAAGAGCAGATCGCTCAAACACTTTTCCATACAACGTTGAAATGTTGCCCCTGAATTTACAAGACCAAATGGCATACGCTCGCATTCATAGAACCCTAGGTTACCCACTGAAAATGCAGTTTTGGCCTTATCCTCCTCCGCCATCTCGACTTGCCAATACCCAGATCGTAGGTCTAGCTTTGAAAAGTACTTAGAACCTACAAGTAAGTCAACTGTGTCGTCGAAACGGGGAAGCATGTAGGCATCTTTCCGGGTCCTAGAATTAAGCATGCGAAAATCAAGACAAAAGCGAAGAGAATTGTCTTTCTTTCGGACTAATACACAGTTTGATGAGTAAGTAACTCTCACGGATAGCACCGCACTCCAGCATCTGCTTAACATGTTGGCGCACTTCCTCGTACATCCCTGGGGGAATCCTACGGTACGGCTGCTTGAAGGGAGTGTTGTCATCAAGGGTAATGTGGTGCTTGACTAAGTTGCAATGGCCAGTATCTGTTGGACCTGAAGAAAATACATGTTTCCAATTTCCCAGAACTTGTCGGGCTCTAAGAAACTGCTCAGGTGACAGAATGAAACTATCAATCTTGATGCCTAACTCATCTAAAGACTTAGGAACTTGTGAAGATGGATTAACAGAAGGATAGAAAGGAGACGTAGTGATATCGTCAACAACGGTGACTTCATTTACAGCACAAATGGGAGTTTTGGGCTTTATGAACACTGACTTGGCCGTCATGTTACAAACTCTCACAGGAATCTTGGCACAATTGCCATGTTGTGGGACTTTAACCACATGAGGTCTGACAACTAAAGGTCCTTCGTCAGATAGATTTTCTGTGACCACTTTATGTATATTGTGACTCAGCCCTCTCACGGTTCCACTGAAAGAGATAGACTCGTAAGGTTTCACTTCAACAATGTGTTCGTTTGTAGAGAACACAGTTGCTGGACTACATACGAGTGTGTTGAACGCCATCTGCCACGCGTCAGGCAAAGATACAGAAGATGAAACAGACTTACATCGCCGAATGAGGTTAGTTCCCAAGATAACAGGGTAAGACGGGCTAGCCTGTGTATCTGGTACAACTAAAACTGGCAATGTTAATGCAAATTTCAGAAAAGGAATAGAGATGACAGTTTCAATAAAGCCAAGAATTTCTAAATGATTACCATTTGCCACAGCAACATTTAAATCGAGACCTAATGTTGATAGATCACATAGAGATGGTCTATTAGGTACAGACTGGTAAAATGAATGAGAAACAGTGGAGACCATAGAACCAGTGTCAATAAGGGCAATACAAGGAACGGAATGAAACAAAATGTCGGTTCGATTTGAATCACCAATCAAACGATCTGCAAATGAAGGAGAATTCTGACCAGAAAAGGAAGAAGTAGTAGATTGGCCTTGAAAAACACCGACCTCTGGGTGGCCACTGGCAGAGGTGGTTACTCTTTTGGGTTTTTCTTGTTGAACCCTCTGCCTCGGTAGCTGTTTCCACGCCCACGAGTACTTGATGAAAACTGGTTCGCCTGTTGAGAAGTAAATGAAGGATGGAAATATGGCTGCTGTGTCTGTAGTGGCGGAGGATGCTGAAAAGAAGAATGAGAGTCGAGTCTTTTCATTATCTCTGATAGTTTTCTATCAAAGCTTGATTGCATGCCTGTAACTAGAGAGGTAAAACGTCGTTCTAGATCAGCCATCTGTTTTTGAGGGTCTGGAGTCTGGGTTTGTAGAACATTGGAATGTGGTTTCGATTTGAGTGGTTCTGAAAGTTTAAGTTCTTTTCAACTTGTCGAATATCTCTGAGGAGCTGGTCGTACTGCTGGGCAGAATCGAGCTTGTGCCTGGTGCTGCCTCGAAGTACATCCGATTGTAAACCAGACCATAACCGTTCACACATTAGCTCGTTCTTAGCAGAACGCGGCAAGTGTCCACCTTCAAACGCCTGCTCAAGGATGGCTTCCAACCTACAACCGAAAGAAGTGACGGATTCATCTGATTTCTGAGCTACGTTGAAGAACTCTTTCATGGTGATCCCTTTTCTCGCAGGTTCTGAAAAATTAACGTCAAGTTTCTGAAAGATACGGTCGACAGTAGCAGAGTCACCAAGAGATACCACAAGTTTGCGTGCTGTGCCACGTAAAGAATTTCGCATGGCTTGCAGAACCTGTGATGGCAAGTATGAATCATCATGAAGCAAACATCTTACTTCATGACGCCACTCGTAATATGTTATTTCATTTCTGGGAACAGGATCTTCCCCTGAAAACGAAGGAATTTTGGGTATTTGATTTCTTGACAATATGACGGGTTGATTAGGGGCGAAGGAGGGTTGAATGGGTGTAGACGAAAAAAATGGTTGAGGCAAAATTTTAGGTTTAGTTCCCAGATCAACTTTCTGTTCAACCTTAGGAGTACCCTTTGGATGAAAGTCATACTTACTCGAAAGTATTTCAAGCATTTCTGCCTCAGATGGCATACCCCCCACAGCACCTTGCTGGTCTCCTGCAACGGGTTCCTCCATTTTCAAACAAAAGCAGGACAACAATAGAAAGATGGAAAGCACTCAATAGAAATATATTTACACTATAAGGGCAATATATTTATGTACAAAATTCAATTAAATAAAACCAAATTCCAAATCCCCAAATTACAAACTTATGTCGCAGCTTGGTCCTCAGCCGAAAATAAATGTGTAAGAGCTGAAAAGATAATTTATTAGTATTTCACACAGCGACACCTGAACTGACGATGGATTACATTACTGTTCAGCTGA
The DNA here is from genome assembly GCA_027627225.1 of Congeria kusceri. NCBI lineage: Eukaryota > Metazoa > Mollusca > Bivalvia > Myida > Dreissenidae > Congeria > Congeria kusceri. The sequence goes on from CM051027.1 coordinate 19,130,998, forward strand.
AATTAAAATGCAATACAAACAAAATCTCAGATAGAAATTTAAATACCTGAAAATTCCCCAAGATTGGCAATATAAAGTGAAAGTTTAATAAATTCTTCACTTAAAAAGGCAATAAAATAACAATTCTCTATTTACAAAACCCTAAGTTACACTGTCTATATGAAGAATAACAATTCTCTATTTACAAAATCCCAAGTTACACTGTATATATGAAGAAAAACAATTAGGGAGACACTCTTTCTAAATGTACACAAAAAAATAATGTGAGCAATTTAACTTCACTAGATTACATCAATAAGACTTCAATGACTTAATATTTACAGGCGCGAAATATAATCAGAATCCTAAAATTAGCAAAACAAATAAGGGACTAGTGGGACAGATCAACACGATTTATAACAACACAAAACGGTCACTGAACACTGTCACTGGACCATGAAAATAAACAACACAACACTGAACCGTGACAGATCACAACACTATCACACAGTATTCAGAAGAAAAACATTTAAACCACAAAATAGTTCAAAACAACAATACAATTTATCAATTGAAAATTCAAGAAATGTATACTACAATGATATGAAAAGTTCTATTAAAACAAATTTTCTCCCAAACTGGTAGTGAAGTGTGATACTTTTAAGAATATCAATTAATATTTACTGTTTACAAAATGACCCACGCAAAACTGGTAAGAAATCAAAAAGATACCATACAACAACAGACCAAATGTAGGAAATCAATAAAACAATGCAAACAAACACGATTTTAAAAGCACAAAGCTATTATCAGAATTTAGAAACTTTCAATCACGAATATTTCCGGGTCGCGAAATTTTATGACAACTCAGAATTCAAATGTAAATGTCAACAAACTGGTAATAAAGGTATATCGATCAATGAAAAAGCACTTTTAAACGTAAATATGAATTGAAATGAGCTGTTAATAACCCGATTACAACGATCTGAGATGCAGAACGTGTTTTCGTTTGTTTTATTTACCTGGTTAGACCGGAAAAGGACTATTTACATATCAATGCGCCTTAAATTCGCGCAAAATATCAATAATCAAATAGTGCAAGAAATAAATGCAAATAAGATATTTATAAAGAACTTACGTGTCCATCCACAATCCAATTTCCACAAATAACATATATTAATACAAAATTCACACGCACAAAAAATGTTCAAAAAGAAATGTCACAAAATCCTCCAGCTGTCTTGTAAAAGACAAGGTTACAAACAAGAGTTCACTGGTCACGTGATGTAAACAACGCACAAGGAAAATCTCAAGCACGGGTACAAAACGATTCCTGTTCCTCTCGCGAGAAAAAAATGTAAAATTATAAAATTAAAAAGTTCGTTAAAGAACTTCAAAAAATGTTTAAGGAAAAAAATGTTCACTTGAATTCACTGCCCGAAACTGTCCATGGCGCCGGTAAGGGGTTCCTCAACCTCTGTGGGCTTCCGGGGGTTCCTTGACCGACACTGCTCCGTCAGTGGTCCGCACGTGGTGGTGGGTAGTTGTCCAACCTGGTTTCAGTCGTCTGTCCCACGTTGGGCGCCAAATGTAGTGGGGTGGGGCGGAGTGTTAAACTGATACCGTCTCGAGGTTCAAGTTGTTTATTAACGCCGACAATGTATCGGCATTTATATATTAAATGTAATATATAAATGAAAAAACCTACAACAAATAACATCGAATTACAATACATCACAATATTCACAAAAATAATACAAAATACAATAGACGAAAATTCATGCATTTCATTCAGTGAATTGCATAAAAACAAATTTATAAATGCAAATTAGAATAAAAACAAGCACACTCACCAGGTTGGAGATATACAGAACAGCAAAAAAGAAATTAAACAGCTTTGAAGGTCTTGCGACTCTCTGCTGGCTTAGCACAAAGGGAAAGGGAAGCATGGTACGACGAGTGGGCTTATTTACCCTCGGGACTTCGGTTAAAAACCATTGCCCGAGCACACTGCTTAACATATAAAACTTTGCTTGATAAAATACTAAAACAACCCTTCTTCAAAGGGTGTTACAATAAAATCGTTGCAGTGTGGGTGCGGTGCTTTAATAAAAATCTAGTCGCAAAAATCTATTTTACTGTTAAAAGTCTTTAACAATATAGTCATTACTCCAAGAAGCACTGTAATTGAATAATTCTTGGAAAATATTCATAGAAGCGTTAATATATACAATGGAAAAATAATATAGCAGTAAAATGCACTGCTTGACCTTTGCGAAGAATGCAGAGCGTGGGAAAGTTAATTTGCATATAAAACAGGACGCTCAAAAACGGATAGTAATTGAACCAATGGAATTAGCTGTTTAGAAGGGGGTGTGACCAATCGGTGTCGAGCGCTAAATTTAGATTTGCAAAGGAAAGTATTTTTAATCAAAGCTCTGCTAGGTTAAAATATGCAGAGTTAAAAAGTGATATAATTGTTTAAATTTTAGGAATTATGTCTGAATTGAAGTGACATAATAATATTTGGAGTATTATGTCTCTATAAAAGTGACATAATTATTTAAATTTGAGGAATGTAAAAATAATTAGTATTTTAACTTTATTTATTTATTGTTTCCTTTGCAGTTGATACCTAGATAGAGAGAAAGAGAGAGGATAGCCCAACCTAATAAGATTTAATGATGGGAAACATATAGTTTTATATGAGCCATCATATTTCTAGACCCATTTTCCAGCATATGCTGTAATGGGGTTGTTGGAGTCTTTGTAACTTAGAGATCTGGAACAAATATATGGTTTAATAACCATATAAACATAAGAAAATTGGAGGAAAATACAGGCACAATAGTACCGGTTGTGTATTTAGGGTAAATTAATGAATACTTTAATATATAACCAGATCTCTAAGTGGTTCAACATAGCTTTTAAAGAATGGATGTGATATTGTCAAGTCAATATTACATTTAAATGCTGTCAATATATGGAAAGGCGGAATTTTACCAATAAAATAATTTAAAAGGGGGTCATAATAATAAATATATCCTGAATGTAATGGGTATTTCAGCTTAATACAGTGAATGGGTGGTATTTAGGATTATTTTACCTTTTCATGTTAAATGTTGAGTAAAAATACTCTTGAAATTGAATAAAATGAGTCAGGGTTCATCCACTCATGGAATTTGGATGCTGTTTATTTAAGAGAAGGGCTTGCATAGGCAAGTTAGTTATGCATTTAATTAGTTATAGATAATAGACAATTATGAAATAAGTGGTTAGCTTATGTTGAACACTTGCAGACAGGGGATATAGCAAGGTGCTCCAACTTGAGACCCTGTCTGTTTAAATCTGAGGAGGGTTGGGCTATTTTAGAATGATAATTCCCCCCCCAGGGTGGCATTAAAACAATAGTTAAAAACTGCATATATATAAATTTACATAAAATGCAGCAAGATAGGCTGCTGGTGACAAAACGGTTACCCTAGATAGGGCCACTTAAAACAATATGTTAAGAAAATAACACTATATACAGTTAAGAATTAAGGCAACTGGAACATTATTTATAATATGTACAGTTCTACATGTATTGTTCATTTTATATATAGGAATTTAAGAAACTAGAACATTATTTATAGCATGTACAATTCTACATATATTGTACATGAAAAATAAAAGAAACAAGAAGCCGCCCAGGGGGGAATAAGATGAAATATAAGAAGTGTAGGGTGGTCCGCCAGCAGGGATTGGTTTCTGTGAATTTGGGTGGGTAAAGGAGGTATAATTGGACTGGTATGGATGTTTGAATTTGGTGTAGTCCTTTGGACCAGAGGGAGTGCACGGCAAGATTAAATAACTTAAAAATGGAGCAAAAGGTTGCAAAAGGATTAAAATCTTAAGAGATTGAATACTATGGGAGTGAAGCATGGTCAGTTATCTGGTCACTATAAAACATGCTCTTTCCAACCTGACCAATCAAAATCTTGTTTATCACACAGCTTTCATACTAACTGGACAATACAGGAATGACATCACAGTACATGGCTGGACGCACACAAGACAAGGGACTGAATCTCATAAATGGGACAAATAGACACATGCAAGACAAGGGACATAAATACTACAGAACACTAGCGGACAAGGGACATAAACACTATATGATACTGCTATATAATTAGATACTATTTAGAATAGAAAACTGACCTATTCTACATAGGTCAATCCATTTTTAACGTCTTTTTTGCACTGAAACTAAGCTGTTTTATTGCTACTTTGTATTCTTATATACATACATTTTCAACACATAATATTTAGTAATCATAATAAATAGTGAATATTTTATAAAGTAACACACAAAATAATGTCAGTATATATTGTTGTGTCATAAATATAACACAGAGTACCATTTAAATGGCGGTTACTAGATTAACCGAAAGCGCACGCTTTCGGTAAAAGTACCGAAAGCGCAGTGGAATAAACGAAAGCGCGCTGGATAAAAGCGTTACCTATACAATATTAGTAGCATTAGCATGAGTAGTTAATAAATATGTTTAAAGCCACGTATTTAAATGTTTTATGATATTTTTTAGATAAAGTTGCTATGTTGTTGAAGTTTATTAAAATGCAAACTCGATATAGTTGCGGTATAACCAGTTATGGTATTTGAAATAGGAATTGAATATGAAAAGTATTTGCTGTTTATAACTGTTTCACTATTATATGTCATAATTTTGTGTATTCATGTCAAATGTAAAAGTTTTTATAGTTTATTTATGAAATGAATATTGCAGTTATGAAATGAATAAATTAATTGAACGTTTTAATTTGTTGTTTTATTTGTTTTCACTCTTTTGCATAATGATATAAAAAAAATCAACCATCCACATGCATTGTATGAGAAAAATTCACACCTTCAAAAACCTAAGGGATCACACACTTTCACAAATACAATTAAAATTGACACATAAAGTTTGTAACGCTCTAAAGAAATTATTCTCCACCCACCACAATTAATTAGCGCCGTCTTTAATGATGGGGACCTCTATTTAAAGAACAGATTACTAAGAACTTAATAAAAGAAAGCCAAACAATTACAATCATACCATAATTACACAATTATAATATTGTTTCCAGTAATAACAGACCACGTTTGCAACAGTGAAATCTGAAATAAAACAGACAATGCCGACAATATTTTTACAGTTTGAAGCGACATTGCAACTCAAAGGCAACTCAAAGGCAGACATATGTATATAAGTTTCAAAAGGTTTTTGTTTTTATTACAACGGATAAGTGTGTTTCTAAACATGGTGGAATATCCTTGTTCTGTGTGTTCACAAGAGTGTGCAGATGGATCTATCCAGTGCCATTACTGTAAAAACTGGTCGCATCGTCAGTGCTGTTACATGTCGACTAAAGACCTAAAATCATGGTCTCCATCGTACCTTAAGTTTGTGTGTCAGAAGTGTGGATTTCATAATGGAACGTACGACGGCGAAGCTGCGCTCAAGAGGTATGTACACTTGTTTCAGTTTCCGATGTTGATCCATTCTGGCTAGAGCCGATTTCATTTAGTTTTCTTTAGGACGCCCGTAGGTTCATAATATATTGATAAAAAAAAACTTTCTACTCACTTGTACAAATAAGTTATGCAAATGTATAACAACGTCAATGACGTAAGAACAGATCAGACAGTTTATTGATATTACTTGAACCAGTCAGTCAGTCCTTTTTTGTGCTCTTTCTTTCTTTTTGCCCAGTAAGTATTGCAGTATTTTCTTTTTTTTCAGGCTGTGCGTAGAACATGCTTTGGGCGGCCACAAAAGCTTACATCAAGCGAAATCTGAGTCCAAACTGTTATTAACGTACAAAGTGGAACTTCCAATGAATGAAAATCTGATGTTCAGCACATCGGACGTCGACACAGAGGCACTTAAGATATTACGCATGTACCAGCCTGAAATGAATGCAAACTTCTGCCCTTTGACAACAATTGGTGATGGAAACTGTCTGTACTGTGTCAAAAGCATTAACCGGAGTGGAGGACTATCACGTACTTCTTAGACTGAAGACGGCGATAGAAATGATATTAAACAGGTCTTCTTACGACACGGGGCTTCCTAGAAATGACTTCCTAAATGAAATTGCAATTTCTACCAGTCAATATGCAGATTTGGTAAAAAAAGCAGTGACTATATACGCCTACTCGGAAATGGCTCACTTGTATGCAATCAGCGCCGCTTTGAAGCAGCCTATTCAGTCGTATTTCCCGCCCCAACAGATCAGGGAGATGTCAGCGGCATTCACTCGTACCGTACGAGGAAGGAACGTGGATCAAAGCTTACATCCAAAAGCGACCGTGATGTGGACATCAATGCGCGCGCCCGAATGTCCTACTGACAAGTGTAACCATTTCATCCCGCTTGTGTCTCTAGCGCATTGTTTTGATATATCAAGACTTGCTGATTGCGATCCGATGGACATATCATTCAGTGCTAGTGACTTGGAAACCTATGACGACAATGCGAGTGTGCTTCAGAGGGGACAGAATCTGCCGCTACTGACGTGTTGAACATATCTGTGACAACCGAGACGGTAGATGAAACGTCGGGTGTATTGCATGCCGGCTTTATGGATGTTAATTCTGTTCTGAAATTGCTCACACAGGATGTAAATGGCAGGGACCGTATACCAAGCGGGATAAAGGAAAACGTCTTCTTTATATTTGACAATTCTCAAAACATGGAAAACAGACATTCGAAAAAAAGGAGTAATTTCGCCGACGACTGCGGTGTGTGGGACGCAAGTAGCGGTGCTTCACCGAAATCCTACTTTTTGCGTAACGGAACTGAAACCGTAAAGCAAATTTATTTGAAAAATGGACTGTATTCCATCCGAAAAAGAAACAAAGGTAAAACCGAATACACCCCTCTAAGCCCACAGCCTGCATCAAACCAATTATTGGTTGTACATAGGTACTACACGTCTTTGAAAGCGGAAAAGACATTCAAGAAACGCGTAACATGGCTTGGTGATGAGGGCTTCCGGTGCAATCTGGCAGTGGTTGAATACGTCGGAAAGTTTCCTGGATTGATAATCCATGGGAATTCAAAATCAGCGACAGAATATATCCGCACATCCGACCAAGTACTAGGGGACATCCAGACGATGATTGGGAAACATAAGCCACATCAAATTTTTAACAAGCTCATTAACAAGTACGACGAATTGTCGCAGCCGCGAGGAGTACAGCAGATCCACGACATTATATATCGGCAGAAGCAAAAAGAACATTCTGTTGAAGGACACCGAGATAATTATGCCGACCAAATACGACACTTGGAAACATTAGTCGCACAAAATGACCCCTTCGTTCGAGCAGTCGTACACACAAACGGGAAATCACCGTGCGCAGTATTGTACACCGATGAGCAAATAAGCGATATCAAAACAATGTGTTGCTCTGGAAAGACTGTGCTTGGAATAGACAAAACATTTAATTTGTGCAAAATGCACGTCACTGTAACATGCTTCAAGCAACTGTCGGCAAAAAGAACCAGAACTGGTCAGCATCCCGTATTTCTCGGCCCAATGTTCGTGCACGATAGTAGTGACTTCAGCACGTTCAGTCACTTCTTCCATCATATCAAGATAGCGTTGTCGGGCATTCCGCTGACAAATCTTGTGATAGGAAGCGATGACGAAAAAGCGCTGGTGAAGGCCATTTCAAGTGTCATGCCTGAATGTACACATGTACTCTGTGCAAAGCATCTGAAGGACAACGTAAAACATATTCTTCAAAACGACGCAGTGACCAAACAGGAACGGGACGACATAATGACCGACATATTTGGACAGGATGGTCTGATATCAGCTGACGACACCATATGCTACAACGAAAAATGTTCAACGCTCGAAAACAAATTGGGTGAGATATCGACGACATTCAGAGACTACTTCCAAAACCGGCTGAAGACAGTGTTAAAGAAAAAGGTGTGTGATCCAGTTCGTGCGAAATTAGTTGGAAAAGAATGGACTAACAACAACTGTGAGAGCATGAATCACGTTCTTAAGCAAACTGTAGAGTGGAAAGCTAAGCCGCTTCCAGAATTCGTTAAACTGACTCACGAGCTTGCCAATGGACAATACAGACAATTGCGCAGTGCCATAGTAGGAACAGGCGACTTACGACTCTCTGACAGCCATGCGCGTTTCCACAAAACTAAGACAGAATGGATGATGATGACGGAAAATCAAAGAACTGTACACTACCGACGACTTCGGGCGTTTGTTGCGCAGGACGAAGACCGACTGGTGACGACAAGTGACGGACTGACTCAAGTCCTAGCTCCCGCTAGAAATGGCAAGAAACCAGGTCAAAGAAAGAGGCGCGTGAATGTTAGGACCTTGACCTTACCCAGACGGAAAAGGATAGCCACCGAAAGTGTGACAGATTTGGTGGTTCCAGTTGACATTGACGGACAGACTTAACATAAGAACGAATGACAGAGACGCGTAAATGTTATGAGATAAGAAGACAGTAACGATGAGGGTGGGAGTTGACATTGACGGAAAGACTTAACAAAGTTTATGTTAGTTTCATAAACATTTATGTAATTTTTGTGTTAACAATTACTGCAGTACTGTTATGTGGAGAAATTTCGAATTCTTGTATGTCAAGATTATTTTGCTACATACGGAATAGTTTTCAACCATACAACATGCTTTTTTGTGTCCTTGTCATTGGTACTGTATTGTTACATGTTACATGTTGCAATCTTGAGGTCGAAATGATAATAAAGAAAACTAAAAATATTCCAGTCGTTTTGCTTTAATACACACTTTCAACTGCATGAAACAATGAATACAGTGACAGGATGGAACAAGATTTATAAATCAAAATAACGAGTTTGCATTTTAATAAACTTCAACAACAAAGCAACTTTATCTAAAAAATATCATAAAACATTTAAATACGTGGCTTTAAACATATTTATTAACAGTATATAGCTCATGCTACTAATATTGTATAGGTAACGCTTTTATCCAGTGCGCTTTCGGTTATTCCACTGCGCTTTCGGTACTTTTACCGAAAGCGCGCGCTTTCGGTAAATCTAGTAACCCTTTAAATGGTGGTGTTTTTTTAACACTATTGTGTATTATATAAACTGAGATTTTTACCCCCACATAGATTTTTAATATAATGGCACCGTATCCACACTGCACTCTGTATATATGTTGTGAATTCCCATAGAGGAATAGTTAAATAACTGTGATACTATGTTAAGCAGTGTGCTCGGGCAATGGATTAAAACCGAAGTCCCGAGGGTAAACAACCTAACGTCGTCATCTGTTTCTTGGTAGACGAGATTTAACCGTTTCGTCTAGCACAAACACCAACACCACTTGCTACAACACTTTTGATACTTACACAGTTGTTGCGTATGTTGCGTATAACTATCCCCAATCTACCCATATCACCAACCTCACTTTGACCCTGACCTTTACCTTATTTGGGCTAAGAAATGGGCTATCCAGCACCAACTGGGGGCATGTGTGTATATCAAACACAGAATCTTGTTAAGTATTAAAAGTAATATTTATATTATTCATTGCTGTTAATGATATACAATGTTGTGTAGAGGTAATGTTACTGGGAACTATTTTAAATTTTTTATAGGTAATTTATTTTTGAAAGCATTAATTACCTATATTACAAATGGAAAAGAGTAATTTCAGCCATCTACACTTTCTGGTAAATCGTATTACTGTTGCTGAACTTGTCCATACTTGTAAGTTGTCACAGATGTCTATATTTTATGCCAAGGGCATGATGTAGTTAAGTAAATTGTAAGCTGTTATATAAATTCAGCAGATGAAGGGTTAAGTATTGTTGACAAATTACGAGTATTGCTCATCTATTTGGGTTTACCAATGTGGCAGCTATTGACAGTTTGATGCTTACAGAATCCCTCTTAATGTGCGTTTTAGTTAATAAAAATAAGTCCTAACATCTGCAAAGAATCCACATAAACTTCACTTAGTTGCACTATTAACCTGCTGAATTGTAAAATGTGTAATGAATCTTTCCAGTTCACCACTGTAAACTGGACATTTTTTACCAAATTAAAAAAAGGCTTTAAAAAGTCTTGTTGTCAGATGATTTTTAAAGCAATAGATGTTTAACACCCATTCCAGTAATGGCAGGAGTGGACCAACTTGCATATACACGAATGTACATGTATAGATATCAACACATATTCTGTAAATTAATTAACAATGTCGATGTGAAATTCCAGCATGAATTGGGAAAAGAATGTATGAACCCGGTATACCTCTTATGGTTTCAGTTGCAAAGCAAAGACAAAGGGCAGTCAATAAAATGAACTCCATTCAAGAACTGAAGGAGCCCAGTCTGGAAGAATGGTTAGAGAAAAGAAGCAAACATTTTCATAAGACAGAAAATAATGAGGAAGAAACTGAAGAAGTACATTATGAATTACCTCCCTTTTTAAACATACCAAATTTACCTCCATCACTATTGGGTGACACTTTACAGTTTTAGCCGAAAATTCGAATTGGCAGTGAAAATTCTAATAAATAGGGATACAGTGAAACTGAGCAGCATTTTGAGTGTTATAGAAGTTGTAAGTAAAGTATCAGATTTAAGGGCTGTATTTTTGAATTACATGGGGTCTAATTACCCCAAAATGGAAGTCACATCCTCAGGGTTACAGTTAGATAATAAGCACATATGGATGAGTGCAGGATGCATATAATTTGTAAAATACACTTTAAATGATATGTTTTGGTATCATTTTAAAGGTATATATGTAAGCAATAAGAAAAAAAGGCTGGTTTTGTGCACTACTTTTGTCTAGTGGTTCCCAGCTTCATAACTTTTGGTCCATGTATTCATGCGCAAGATTGCAGCCTCCATGCCCATCAAAACCGGTGTGTTTTTTCTAAGGTGAATAGTTTGAGTTACAACACATAGTATTTTTTGACGTGCTTTTTTTTCAGTTAATGTCCTCATCTTTCCGACAATGTATGATGATATATTGGAAAGTAGTTTGGTCATGGTGAAAAGTGAGATCAAATTTTGAATATTTTATATGTAACAACGTAGGAATTTATTTGCGCATGCGCAACCTGCACATAAAATTCGTAAATGAGGATTCCTAGCTCTGAACGCCGTTTTGGCAGGATATTTAAAAGGGAGTACATACATTGGAATTTATTATAAATAGTTGACCCCCAGTTTTCTCAGTTGCAACCAAGTACCTGATAAGCTACGCAGACAGGCATGCAGGTTTGAGGTGCTTGCATTTGCAGGAAAGTTGCAAATTGATGTTGAAAATCACCTAAATGGTCGCGAAAACTGGTGACATTTGAACCCCAAAATTGGCTGATCATGCATGTTAAAATTATAGTGGAACTGTGTGCATAATTCTTTTCCCTACATTTTTGTAAAGCCACAGCCACAACACTATTGAAACAATGTTTGGTTTGTTTTCAGGTGTTGACATTATCAGTGTGTGCAAACACAGACCCCACCAGGCCAAGTCCGAAGCCTGAGAAACTGTATAGTGCACCCTTAAGGTAACATGGCAATTTATGAAAGTCAGCATATTCTCTTGATATGGTAAATTTAAGTTTGTTCTGCACCTCAGCACACTGGATTGGATAGTTTTGTCAATGTTCGGGCCATAATTCGATGATTATTGAGTCCCAAACAAGGGAGGTAACTCAGTAGCTGGATTTGTTGACATTTTACAAGAAGCACTGAAAGGTGTTGAAACAAGCTTCATTTAAATAATATATTTATACTGATATAAAATGAAATGCATTTTGCTTGGTGACAGCTTTAAAAAACTACTTATCACACATTTGAATGGTATATTTATGTATTTTGAGAATTGAATTTGTGTTTTTTATGCTGTTGGAGTGGATAAAATGGCCCGTGCGCTCCCCATGGGCACACACTAGTGAAAGAACAGGTATGGATGGTTCAAATACATCAAATTTCAGCTGAAAAGATATCGCAAACTTATTTTGCATAGATTTGAAAGGTTTTCGGACAGAAATGACACGTGTTTGTTGAAATGGATGTGATGGCTTCAGGCCAGTGCAGTTGCTGCCTATTTTATTCAAAGATGTAGTTTCTCGGCCATTCGTAAATAGCTATACGGGCAAACAAATGTAATATTCCTTGTCCACATTAGAATAATAATTGCCATATTGAGTGGGAAATTTCCTTAGTGGCACAGAAAATGCAGGAAAACAAGTGATTTTGAACCAGTTGGTACATCGGTTAACATGGTCCGCATAAACGCATACGTTCATTGTCGCTTCCTGTCTGGTCCAAACATTATTCAAGTTGTATGTTTGTGACTTCGCATGTGTTTCCAGCTTGCGCGCATAAATGAATGTTTACTTGTTCTTCAATCTGAGGTGTTTTGTCACTCTTTTTCATTAGGTGAACTGCCTTAAGAAGATCAGCTGCCATCTGTTGTGGACATCTGCAACCGCAATATGTGCCCTGCAGCTCCGGACCCATCTGACAGGGCCTTGTGGTATATTGTTCACCATTATATGACTACAGTTATGAATCTTGCAAGTTTATACTTCTTGTGTGCTGGGTTGATTAGTAACATTCTTGGGCCTGTTTGGGTTGAAAAATATCATACTGTCAGTAAGAGTACCACAAATTACTGTGTAACTAGCAGTTGTCTGAGCTTTGGTGATGCTTTGTTCATTCATGGGGTTCGGTTATTTTGTGGAAAGTGCTCTTGGTGTGCAAATTCAATTAGGTGTTTCTGCACTGTGCTTAAACCATCAAATCAAGACTGCTGTTGTTACAAAGTGTAATTTTAGCAATGTTTCCATTCTCATAGTGCGGTTTCTTTGCACTTGTAAATTCTGGCCAAAAGCCGCAATGTCACTTCGGTGCTAAAACATGAATAAAATGAAAAGAAGTCATTATATTCATCCAAATTTTATTATGAAGCTAGATGTTGGTTGCACTTCAAGGTAATGATTTCAGATGGCCTCTATGGAACAGTGTGATGCCCCTTGAGGTAACATGGCATTTTCTGAAAGTCAGCATATTCTCTGGATAAGGTAAATTTCAGTTTGTTCTGCACCTCAGCACACTGGATTGGATAGTTTTGTCAATGTCCGGGCCATAATTCGATGATGTTTCAGTCCCAAACAACAATGGAGGTAACTCAGTAGCTGGATTTGTTGACATTTTACAAAAAGCACTGTAAGGTGTTGAAACAAGCTTCATTTAAATAATATATTTATACCGATATAAAACAAATTGCATTTTGCTTTGTAACAGCTTAAAAAAACTACTTAACTTACATTTGAATGGTATATTTATGTATTTTGTTCATTGAATTTGTGTCTTTTATTCTGTTTGAGTGGATAAAATGGCCCGTGCGCTTCACACGGGCACACACTAGTGAATGAACAGTTATGGATGGTTCAAATACATCAAATTTCAGCTGAAAAGATATCACAAACTTATTTTGCATAGATTTGAAAGGTTTTCGGACAGAAATGACACATATTTGTTGAAATGGATGCGATGGCTTCAGGCCAGTGCACTTGCTGCCTATTTTATTCAAAGATGTAGTTTTTCGGCCATTTTTAAATAGCTATACGGGCAAACAAATGTAATATTCCATGTCCAGATTAGAATAATAATTGCCAAATTGAGTGGAGAATTTCCTTAGTGGCACAGAAAATGCAGGAGAACAAGTGATTCTGAACCAGTTGGTACATCTGTTAACATGGTCCGCATAAACGCATATGTTCATTGTCGCTTTCTTTCTGGTCTAAACATTATTCAAGTTGTATGCTTGTGACTTCACATGTGTTTCCAGCTTGCACACATAAATGAATGTTTACCTTTCCTTCATTCTGAGGTCCAGTGTCACTATTTTGCAGCAGGTGAACTGCCTTAAGAAGATCAGCTGTCATCTGTTGTGGACATCCGCGACCGCAATCTGTGCCCTGCAGCCCCGGACCCATCTGACAGGGCCTTGTGGTGCTAGCAGTCTGATTGGTATGCCCCATATTGTTCACCATTATATGACTACAGTTATGAATCTTGCAAGTTTCTACTTCTTGTGTGCTGGGTTCATTAGTAACATTCTTGGGCCTGTTTGGGTTGAAAAATATCACACTGTCAGTTAGAATACCACAAATTACTGTGTAGCTAGCAGTTTTCTGAGCTTTGGTGATGCTTTGTTCATTCATGGGGTTCTGTTATTATGTGGAAAGTGCTCTTGGTGTGCAAATTGAATTAGGTGTTTGTGCACTGTGCTTAAACCATCAATTCAAGACTGCTGTTGTTACAAAGTGTAATTTTAGCACTGTTTCCATTCTCATAGTGCAGCTTCTTTGCACTTGTAAATTCTGTCCAAAAGCCGAAATGTCACATGGGTGCTGAAACATGAATAATATGAAAAGAAGTCATTATATTCATCCAAATTTTATTGTGGAAGCTAGGTTTTGGTTGCACTTCAAGGTAATGATTTCAGTTGGCCTCTATGGAACAGTGTGTTGCCCCTTAAGGGAACATGTCATTTTCTGAAAGTCAACATATTCTCTTGATAAGGTAAATTTTAGTTTGTTCTGCACATCAGCACACTGGATTTGATAGTTCGTCAATGTTCGGGCCATAATTCGTCAATGTTCGGGCCATAATTCGATGATTATTGAGTCCCAAACAAGGGAGGTAACTCATTTGACATTTTACAGAAAGCACTGTAATGTGTTGAAACAAGCTTCATTTAAAGAATACATTTATACCTATATAAAAGAAATTGCATTTTGCTTTGTAACAGCTTAAAAAAACTACTTAACTCACATTGGAACGGTATATTTATGTATTTTGTGCATTGAATGTGTGTCTTTTATGCTGTTGGAGTGAATAAAATGGACCGTGCGCTCCACACGGGCACACACTAGTGAACGAACAGTTATGGATGGTTCAAATACATCAAATTTCAGCTGAAAAGATATCGCAAACATATTTTGCATGAATTTGAAAGGTTTTCGGACAGAAATGTCACGTGTTTGTTGAAATGGATGTGATGGCTTCAGGCCAGTGCAGTTGCTGCCTATTTTATTCAAAGATGTAGTTTCTCGGCCATTCGTAAATAGCTATACGGGCAAACAAATGTAATATTCCTTGTCCAGATTAGAATAATAATTGCCAAATTGAGTGGAGAATTTCCCTAGTGGCACAGAACATGCAGGAAAACAAGTGATTTTGAACCAGTTGGTACATCGGTTAACATGGTCCGCATAAACGTATACGTTCATTGTCGCTTCCTGTCCGGTCCAAACATTATTCAAGTTGTATCCGTGTGACTTTGCAAATGTTTCCAGCTTGCACGCATAAATGAATGTTTACTTGTTCTTCAATCTGAGTTTTGTTGTCACTCTTTTGCAGCAGATGAACTGCCTTAAGAAGATCAGCTGTCATTTGTTGTGGACTTGCGCGACCGTAATCTGTACCCTGCAGCTCCGGACCCATCCGACAGGGCCTTGTGGTGCTAACGGTCTGATTGTTATGCCCCATATTGTTCACCATTATATGGCTACAGTTATGAATCTTGCAAGTTTATACTTCTTGTGTGCTGGGTTCATTATTAACATCCTTGAGCCTGTTTGGGTTGAAAAATATCATACTGTCAGTTTGAATACCACAAATTACTGTGTAACTAGCAGTTTTCTGAGCTTTGGTGATGCTTTGTTCATTCATGGGGTTCTGTTATTATGTGGAGAGTGCTCTTGGTGTGCAAATTGAATTATGTGTTTGTGCACTGTGCTTAAACCATCATATCAAGACTGCTGTTGTTACAAAGTGTAATTTTAGCAATGTTTCCATTCTCATAGTGCGGCTTCTTTGCACTTCTAAATTCAGGCGAAAAGCCGCAATGTCACATGGGTGCTAAAACCTGAATAAAATAAAAAAAATGTCATTATATTCATCCAAATTTTATTATGTAAGCTAGGTGCTGGTTGCACTTCAAGGTAATCATTTCAGTTTCTATGGAACAGTGTGATGCCCCTTGAGGTAACCTGGCATTTTCTGAAAGTCAGCATATTCTCTTGATATGGTAAATTTAAGTTTGTTCTGCACCTCAGCACTCTGGATTGGATAGTTTTGTCAATGTTCGGGCCATAATTCGATGATTATTGAGTCCCAAACAATGGAGGTAACTCAGTAGCTGGATTTGTTCACATTTTGCAAAAAGCACTGTAAGGTGTTGAAACAAGCTTCATTTAAATAATATATTTATATTGATATAAAAGAAAATGCATTTTGCTTTGTGACAGCTTAAAAAAACTACTTAACACACATTTGAATGGTATATTTATGTATTTTGAGCATTGAATTTGTGTCTTTTATGCTGTTGAAGTTGATAAAATGGCCCGTGCGCTCCACACGGGCTCACACTAGTGAAAGAACAGTTATGGATGGTGTAAATACATGAAATTTCAGCTGAAAAGATATTACAAACATATTTTGCATAGATTTGAATGGATTTTGGACAGAAATAACATGTGTTTATTGAAATGGATGTGATGGCTTCAGGCCAGTGCAGTTGCTGTCTATTTTATTCAAAGATGTAGTTTTTCGGCCATTTGTAAATAGCTATACGGGCAAACAAATGTAATATTCCTTGTCCAGGTTAGAATAATAATTGCCAAATTGAGTGGAGAATTTCCTTAGTGGTACAGAAAATGCAGGAAAACAAGTGATTTTGAACCAGTTGGTACATCGGTTAACATGGTCTGCATAAATGCATACGTTCTATGTCACTTCCTGTCCCGTCCAAACATTATTCAAGTTTTATGCCTGTGATTTCGCATGTGTTTCCAGCTTGCACGCATAAATGAATGTTTACTTGTTCTTCAATCTGAGGTTTTTTGTCACTCTTTTGCAGCATGTGAACTGCTTTAAGAAGGTCAGCTGTCATCTGTTGTTGACATCCGCGAATGCCATCTGTGCCCTGCAGCTCCGGACCCATCTGACAGGTCCTTGTGGTGCTAGCGGTCTGATTGATATGCCCCATATTGTTCACCATTATATATCTAGAGTTATGAATCTTGCAAGTTTATACTAATTGTGTGCTGGGTTCATTAGTAACATTCTTGGGCCTGTTTGGGTTGAAAATTGAAAAATATCATACTGTCAGTTAGAATACCACAAATTACTGTGTAACTAGCAGTTTTCTGAGCTTTGGTATGCTTTGTTCATTCATGGGGTTCTGTTATTATGTGGAAAGTGCTCTTGGTGTGCAAATTGAATTAGGTGTTTGTACACTGTACTTAAACAATCAAATCAAGACTGCTGTTGTTACAAAGTGTAATTTTAGCAATGTTTCCATTCTCATAGTGCGGCTTCTTTGCACTTGTAAATTCTGGCCAAAAGCCGCAATGTCACATAGGGGCTAAAACATGAATAAAATTTAAAAAAAGAAGTCATTATATTCATCCAAATTTTATTATGGAAGCTAGGTGTTGGTTGCACTTCAAGGTAATGATTACAGTTGGTGTCTATGGAACAGTTGGTGCCCCTTAAGGTAACATGGCATTTTCTGAAAGCCAGCATATTCTCTTGATATGGTAAATTTAAGTTTGTTCTGCACATCAGCACACTGGATTTGATAGTTCGTCAATGTTCGGGCCATAATTCGATGATTATTGAGTCCCAAACAAGGGAGGTAACTCAGTAGCTGGATTTGTTGACATTTTACAAACAGCACTGTAAGGAGTTAAAACAAGCTTCATTTAAACAATATATTCATACTGATATAAAAGGAATTGCATTTTTCTTTGTGACAGCTTAAAAAAACTACTTAACACACATTTGAATGGTATATTTATGTATTTTAAGCATTGAATTTGTGTCGATAAAATGGCCCGTGCGCTCCACACGGGCATTCACTAGTCAAAGAACACTTATGGATGGTTCAAATACATCAAATTTCAGCTGAAAAAATATCACAAACTTATTTTGCATAGATTTGAATGGTTTTCGGACAGAAATGACACGTGCTTGTTGAAATGGATGTGATGGCTTCAGGCCAGTGCAGTTGCTGCCTATTTTATTCAAAGATGTAGTTTCTCGGCCATTCGTAAATATGGATACGGGCAAACAAATGTAATATTCCTTGTCCAGATTAGAATAATAATTGCCAAATTGAGTGGAGAATTTCCTTAGTGGCACAGAAAATGCAGGACAACAAGTGATTTTGAACCAGTTGGTACATCGGTTAACATGGTCCGCATAAACGTATACGTTCATTGTCGCTTCCTGTCCGGTCCAAACATTATTCAAGTTGTATGCATGTGACTTCGCATGTGTTTCCAGCTTGTACGCATAAATGAATGTTTACCTTTTCTTCAATCTGAGGTGTGTTGTCACTCTTTTGCATTAGGTGAACTGCCTTAAGAAGATCAGCTGTCATCTGTTGTGGACATCCGCGACCGCAATCTGTGCCCTGCAGCTCTGGACTCATCTGACAGGGCCTTGTGGTGCTAGCGGTCTGATTGGTATGCCCCATATTGTTCACCATTATATGACTACAGTTATGAATCTTGCAAGTTTATACTTTTTGTGTGCTGTGTTGATTAGTGACATTCTTGGGCCTGTTTGGGTTGAACAACATCATACTGTCAGTTAGAATGCCACACTTTTCTATGTAACTAGCAGTTTTCTGAGCTTTGGTGATGCTTTGTTCATTCATGGGGGTCTGTTATTATGTGGAAAGTGCTCTTGGTTTGCAAATTGAATTAGGCGTTTGTGCACTGTGCTTAAACCATCAAATCAAGACTGCTGTTGTTACAAAGTGTAATTTAGCAATATTTCCATTCTCATAGTGCGGCTTCTTTGCACTTGTAAATTCTGGCCAAAGCCGCAATGTCACATGGATGCTAAAACATTAATACAATTAAAAGAAGTCATTATATTTATCCAAATATTATTATGGAAGGTAGGTGTTGGTTGCACTTCAAGGTAATGATTTCAGTTTGCCTCTATGGAAGAGTGTGATACCCGTAAAACATGGCATTTTCTTTAAGTCAGCATATTCTCTTGATATGGTATTTTTTAGTTTGTTCTGCACCTCAGCACACTGGATTGGATATTGTGTAAATGTCCGAGCTATAATTTGATGATTATTGAGTCCCAAACAAGGGAGGTAACTCAGTAGCTGGATTTGTTGACCTTGTACCAAAAGCTCTGTAAGGTGTTGAAACAAGCTTCATTTAAAGAATATATTTATACCGATATAAATGGAAATGCATTGTGCTTTGTAACAGCTTAAAAAAACTACTTAACACACACTTCAATGGTATATTTATGTATTTTGAGCATTGAATTTGTGTCTTTTATGCTGTTGGAGTGGATAAAATGGCCCGTGCGCTCCACACGGGCACACGCTAGTGAACGAACAATTATGGATGGTTCAAATACATCAAATTTCAGCTGAAAAGATATCGCTAACTTTTTTTGCATAGATTTGAAAGGTTTTCGGACAGAAAAGACACGTGTTTGTTGAAATGGATGTGATGGCTTCAGGCCAGTGCACTTGCTGCCGTTTTTATTAAAAGATGTAGTTTCTCGGCCATTGGTAAATAGCTTTACGGGCAAACAAATGTAATATTCCTTGTCCAGATTAGAATAATAATTGCCAAATTGAGTGGAGAATTTCCTAAGTGGCACAGACAATGCAGGAAAACAAGTGATTTTGAACAAGTTCGTACATCGGTTAACATGGTCCGCAAAAACACATACCTTCATTGTTGTTTCCTGTCCGGTCCAAACATTATTCAAGTTGTATGCCTGTGACTTCGCATGTGTTTCCAGCTTGCACGCATAAATGAATGTTTACTTGTTCTTCAATCTGAGGTGTTTGTCACTCTTTTGCAGCAGGTAAACTGCCTTAAGAAGATCAGCTGTCATCTGTTGTGGACATCCGCGACCGCAATCTGTGCCCTGCAGCTCCGGACCCATCTCACAGGGCCTTGTTGTGCTAGCGGTTTGAGTGGCATGCCCCATATTGTTCACCATTATATGACTATAGTTATGAATCTTGCAAGTTTATACTTCTTGTGTGCTGGGTTGATTAGTAACATTCTTGGGCCTGTTTGGGTTGAAAAATATCATACTGTCAGTTAGAATACCACAAATTTACTCTGTAACTAGCAGTTCTCTGAACTTTGGTGATGCTTTGTTCATTCATGGGGTTCTGTTATTATGTGGAAAGTGCTCTTGGTGTGCAAATTGAATTAGGTGTTTGTGCACTGTGCTTAAACCATAGTAGATGGCAGTGTTTAAGAGGCCATAGTAGAGGCCAGTGTTTCAGAGGCCATGGTAGAGGCCAGTGTTTAGGAGGCCATGGTAGCGGCCAGTGTTTAAGAGGCCATGGTAGAGGCCAGTGTTTAAGAGGCCATGCTAGAGGCCAGGGTTTTAGAGGCCGTGGTAGAAGCCAGGGTTTAAGAGGCCATGATAGAGGCCAGTGTTTAAGAGGCCATGGTAGAGGCCAGTGTTTAAGAGGCCATGGTATAGGTCAGGGATTTTGATGCCGTGGTAGAGGCCATGGTAGAGGCCAGTGTTTAAGAGGCCATGGTAGAGGCCAGTGTTTAATAGGCCATGGTAGAGGCCAGGGTTTTAGAGGCCAGGGTTTTAGAGGCCGTTGTAAAGGCCAGGGTTTTAGAGGCCGTGGTAGAGGCCAGGGTTTTAGAGGCTGTGGTAGAGGCCAGTGTTTAAGAGGCCATGGTAGAGGCCAGTGTTTAAGAGGCCATGGTAGAGGCCAGTGTTTAAGAGGCCATGGTAGAGGCCAGTGTTTAAGAGGCCATGGTAGAGGCCAGGGTTTTAGAGGCTGTGGTAGAGGCCAGGGTTTTTAGAGGCCATGGTAGAGGCCATTGTTTAAGAGGCCATGGTAGAGGCCAGGGTTTTAGAGGCCGTGGTAGAGGTCCATACAATAATATTTCTGCTAATTAAAACAGCCAAAACTTCCACCCAAAAGTGTAACCGCTGCTGCTGCTTGCCAAACAGAGGCTGGTGAACAAAATGGCCAACACAATTTCCATTTGAGATTAGCAGGGGAACCAAACAATAGCAAAATAAGTATCAATGGTTGTCAGTTCACGGCTTTGTTTCACTCTGGTTCGATGGTAACCACTATTTCTGAAACTGGATTGAAATCCATCAATGAGCAACCTGACATTTTACCATTATATACTCTAGGCTTAAAACTTGAAACTGGAGATGGCTCCCTGATAAAGTACTCTGGATATAAGTACAATATATTTTCCTTCTATGTCAAATGTCACTTTTGATGTGCCCATTTGAGTTATCAAATATAACTATTTTAACAGAAATTGTCCTGTTATTGTTGGTACCAATGCTATAGGGCTTGTACGTGTCTCCCAGGATGACAGTCATGTCATACCTGAGGAGTGGAACCAGTAATTGGTAGCTTAAATGTGACATCATTTACTGTGAAATTATCTAGCAAAAGACCAGTCAAGTTAGGTCCATATGGGACTGTGTATTTGAATTGCCTTGCTAGAGGGGTCAATCATGCCATTCTAATGTTGTCACTGAAAATTATGACCCATCTGCTAATTACTCTGTGTGCCCCAGAGTAATCAAATTGCATCAGCATGGAAATTGTTGCACAAAAATGACTGGCAAACCTATTGTTTTTAAACCAAAATCACAAGTTTGTCAGATTTCTTAAGCTGAGGTCATAGAGAATGTGTCCTCAAGTTTTCAGAATGACTCTCAACAGGTAGCACCTGTAGATCAGTATACCAATGACCTGGGATTAAAGATAGATTACTGATAATCTCACACCCGAGCAATTACAGAGGGTGAGACAAACCCTAGGAAATTGGTCACATATGTTTTCCAAAGGTCCTACTGATATAAGATGTACAAATCTTCTTAAACACAAAATTGTGTTAGAAGATACAACACCCTTCAAGCAGTCTTATAGTCGCATACCGCCAGGGTTGTATTAAGAGGTGAGGCAACACATTAAAGAAATGTTTGATGCCAGTGTTATTCGAGAATCCGAGTCACCCTTCAGCTCCAATGTTGTGTTGGTTAGGAAGCGCAATGGATCGCTTTGGTTCTGTATTGACTGCAGACAGCTCAATGCACGAACTAGGAAAGATGCAGACAATCTAGCCAGATTTGAAGATATTTTACACAGTCTTTCTGGTGCTAAATACTTTTCCAAACTTGACTTTAGGTCAGGTTATTTAAATGTAGAATTAGAGGAAGAAGATAAGTCCAAAACTGCTTTTAGTGTAGGAAACCTAGGTTTCTATGAATGGAACCAAATGGAATTAGGACTTTGTAATGCACATAGTACTTTTCAGCGACTTATGGAACGCTGTATGGGGGACTTGCACTTAAAGGAATGTCTCATAGTCCTTGACGACATTCTGGTCTATTCCAAAACGTTTGAGGAGCATGTTGAAAGGCTCCAATTTGTATTTTCACGTCTTGCTGAAAATGGTTTGAAGCTTAAGCCTTCCAAATGTGAGCTCTTTATTATATCTTTATGCCCTCTGTTGTTTACTTAGGCCATGTGATCAGTGAAGACGGTATCTCCACTCACCCAGAAAAGAGCTCCGGCAGTTTCTTGGCTTTGCTGGTTTTTACAGAAGGTACGTATAGCACTATGCTCAAATTGTTGAACCTCTCAACGACCTTCTGAAGGGCCATGATACCACTGGCAGAGCCAGCAAGCACAAGAAACGCTCTTAAAAGTCCACTAAACAAGCTGTTTGGTCATGGGGTGAAGCTCAAGACCAAGCATTTCAGACAATCAAGGACAAACTCACGTCCTCTCCAGCACTATCATATGCACAGTATAACCAGTCCTTTATACTGCACACAGATGCCATGGTCTTGGTGCTGTCTTATACCAAAAGCAGGATGGGGTGGAAAAGGTTATTGCATATGCTAGTCGTGGATTGAGGCCATCAGAGAAACGCTACCCAGCACATAAGTTTGAATTTGTAGCGTTAAAATGGGTAGTTATCGAAAAGTTTTATGATTATCTTTTTGGTAACAAATTTGTTGTCACAACTGATAACAACCCACTGACGTATATGACTACCACAGCTAAGCTTGATGCCACAGGCCACCGCTGGCTAGAAGCACCGGCTGCATACAATTTTAACATGAACTACAAACCTGGTAAGCTGAACATTGATGCTGATTGATATGGTCCAAGCCATTAACCAGGCATCTGAAGTAGGAATGCCACTAGCTGAATGTATAGCTAGTGGTGTCTGTTCTCTTTCTGCAGAAGAGGCCAGACCTCAATTGCCA
This sequence comes from Congeria kusceri, assembly GCA_027627225.1. Lineage (NCBI taxonomy): Eukaryota > Metazoa > Mollusca > Bivalvia > Myida > Dreissenidae > Congeria > Congeria kusceri. The sequence goes on from CM051027.1 coordinate 19,154,357, forward strand.
CCTGCCTAGAGGACTGACTGGAGTAAAGCCCAGGCTCAGGATCAGTACCTGACTAGAGTACTTGACCTCTTAAGTATTGAGGATAAGCGAACCACTTCTTTAGATGGTCAAGCTGTTAAGCAACTTGTTTTACCCAGTGCATTCAGGGAACAAGCCCTCAAAGGTGTTCATGACGACGTTGGGCACCTGGGTAAAGACAAGTCACTGTGGTTGGCCAGGCAGCAATTTTATGGGCCTCGCATGGAACGATATTTAGACCTAACAATACAGGACTGTTCTAGGTGCATTCTAAGCAAATGCCCCCAACAGACTGCTGGTCTGGTAAATATCACTACAACTAAGCTCATTGAGCTTGTGTGTATGGATTTCCTTACATTAGAGAAATCTAATGGTGGTTACGAACACATTTTGGTGATTACGGATCATTTCACAAGATACGCACAAGCTATCCCATGTTATAACCAGACAGCCCATACTACAGCCAAAGCCCTGTATAACAACTTAATACGATTTTACTCGTTGTCATAACGCCTTCACATTGATCAGGGACATAATTTCGAAAGTTGGGTGATCCAAGAGCTCGGCAAGATAGCTGGAGTTTCAAAATCACGAACTACTCCCTATCACCCCATGGGCAATCATGCGGAACGGTTCAATCAGACACTTCTGAAAATGCTTGGGACACTAGATCCTGCCCAGAAGCAAGATTGGAAATCTTTTTTAGGCCCCATGGTGTAAGCCTATAACGCCACTAAAAGTGACGCTACAGGATATTCACCACACTATCTTATGTTCGGGTGGCATCCCAGACTTGCCCTTGATACGTTCATAGGTACCGAGCGCGGGAATGAAGGAAATCCAGACCCTACTGTTTGCGTACACAAATTGCAAAATCTCTTGCAGCAGGCTTATATGCTAGCTGCTGAGGCCTCAGCGAAGCAAAGTGTACGAAATCAGGCATTTTACAACCGCAAGGTTAATGCTACCAGTATTGAGGTCAATGATAGAGTTTTAGTTAGAAAAAACTCATTTTGACGGGAAGCACAAGTTGGCTGACCGATGGGAATCAGAACCGTATACAGTCATGGAAATCCTAAACCCTGACATACCAGTATACAAGGTTAGGCGAGAAGATGGCATTGGTCCTGTCAGAACTTTGCATAGAAATCGTCTTCTCCCTATAATGTCATTTCCCTTGTCCCAACAGAACAACCAAACCACAAATCCCAAACCTAAGTCCCAAAGACCCCAAAAACCTAGACCTGTAAAAAGATCTGACACAGATAGTGAGAGTTCTTCAGGGCCATACATTTTACCCCAGCGTCGGATTGGTTTCAGGTCAAACAGACACAATAGAGTCCTGAAGATGTCTTTAACACCAAACCAGGCCCCAGAGCAGTCTCTGTATAGGGATCCTACTGTTAGTTCTTCTATCCCAGTTGAACAATCCCAACAGGTACTGATAGTTCTTCTATCCCAGTTGAACAATCCCAACAGGTACTGATAGTTCTTCTATCCCAGTTGAACAATCCCAACAGGTACTGATAGTTCGTCTATCCCAGTTGAACAATCCCAACAGGTACTGATAGTTCTTCTATCCCAGTTGAACAATCCCAACAGGTACTGATAGTTCTTCTATCCCAGTTGAACAATCCCAACAGGTACTGATAGTTCTTCTATCCCAGTTGAACAATCCCAACAGGTTATGGATTCTCCATCCATTAATCAGGCAGTGTGCATGTCCCCAACTGCTGACCAAGCTACTTCTGTTCTTTCAGAACCATACGAATAAGCTGATTCAGTTCTGCTGACTACCGGTTTGCAGAGTTATACATTCATAAATCAGTCTAATTAAGATTCGTATGTGTTAGAGCCTGTTGAAAATGTTCAGTCTACTTCCGAGACTTCACAAGACTCGAACTTACAACCTGAACCAGTTGGTAGACCCCAAAGAAACTGTAACCACCTGACTGCTTTGGAGAGTGGTTTTAACCTATTCATGCCAATACTGAATTTAAAAAGGAAGCCTATTTTTTCTTTATTTTTTTTTATTATTTATTATGTTTAAATTCAGTATTCTTCCATACTAATTGTATTGCTCAAATTATGTGAACATCAGTCTATTTTAAATTTTATTTTTACAATATGTATATAATGCAATTATTGGGTATAATTGAGATAATTTAATTATTTCATAACTGTACTTAAATTCAGCAGCCTGTGTTGACTATTGTGTTTATTTTGCCTATACATGAGTAACATCCATTCTGTTTACTTGACTGACATCTAGGTCAGCAGTCAGCTGATTAAACAGCTGATCCATTGATATATAGGTCATGGCCTATTGAATTTCCAATACTACTTAAACACTGTGTCACCACTGTGGTGGAAAGTGTACTTCAGTATTTTCATATGCTGTTATAGTTAAAGATGTAGTATAATTAGAATGGATAAAGTTGTTTTAATTATAAAATGTCAGGAAGCAATTTTCTCCAACAGAGTGAGTATGTAAAAGGGTATTCACTACTAATCTTATTGATATTTTACTAACCACTAATCCAATTAGAGAGTGAAAAGTTTCAGCGTGAGTGAATATTTGTGAACTGTTTTTACTAATGTCAGTCCCATGCTTTTATAGTGAGATGCTTTAATCTTTAATCAATATGTGTAATACATTTTGCTATCTTAGTTAATTCCCTTGTTTGACTTTGTAGAACTAAGGTCTCTCTTTTTACTAATGTCGGTCCCATGCTTTTATAGTGAGATGCTTTAACTTTTAATCAATAGGTGTAATAGATTTTGCTATCTTAGTTCATTCGCTATTTTCAGTTTGTAGAAGTAAGGTCTCTGGCATTTACCATTTGCCTATAGAGTAACTTATTTCATATTAAAACTATAGGGATTGGTCACTGGTGAGTGTATATATTTATTATTATATAATTGTATTGAATTGATTTGCTTATGTATTTTTATTAATACTTGTCCTGAATTAATTAATATGTATTACAATGATTTATTGAAATTACTATTTGTATCATTGTAAAATGTTATATATAGTATTTGTTATTGTTTCAGGCCATCGTTTATTCCATTACAATTAAGCATCATACGAATAAAGAGTATGACTATACCCACGAGTGGTTTTGATATCACACCTGCTACATATTGTAGAAGATGAATTTCTTTTTTTAATTGTTTGCCCACTATATTAAATTTTACGTGTTAAATACATCCTAAGTATATATTTTGAAAACCCAAATTTGCAATCATTTTACAACTTATTGTCGTGTCAAATTTTAATAGTTCTTTTATATCTAATTTGCATTTAAAAGCAACGATATTAAAATCTGAAACAAATACTACGGTGTATCTAAAGAAAGATCTAATTTTAACAGATGTTTTGTTTGTATTCCGAACGCGAACGGTAATGTACGGACGGCTACGGCTTTCGTCGAAATTACACGGAAATTAACAACATAATGATGGGTCGAATACCTTAAAAATACTGCACTGTTTAATTACCATGCATTCAAACTAAGAAATACGTGTGTTTCATACTGACTACGTTATAATTATATGCATTATATTTATATACTGGCATACTAGTATGAATAATACTATAAATACATAATCTGAGTATTGGTTTATTTACCAGGCTTTTATACTGTGAAATAATCTTGTTCCAGAATATGTTATACACACTGGTCATGAACGTAATTCCGGCGACTTTGTTTTTTAGCTCACCTGAGCACAAAGTGCTCATGGTGAGCTTTTGTTATCGCCCTTTGTCCGTCGTGCGTGCGTGTGTGCGTCGTCAACTTTTCATTCAAACAACATCTCCTCCTAAACCGCTTGGCAGATTTTCACCAAACTTCACACGAATGATCCTTGGGTGGACCTCTTTCAAAGTGTTCAAATCTTTCCGGTCCGCTGCATATGTTGGTCACCAGAGCTAAATAATAGATTTAAAAAGTGAAAACTTTAAAAATCTCCTATGAAATCGCATGGCTCAGAGCTTTCATCCTCTAGTGGTCCTCTACTAAGATTGTTCAAATGATGCCCCTGGGGTCAAAACTGGCCACGCCCCAGGTTAGATACCAGTAAATCCAATTCCCATTGGGTCCCATTATAAAACGGCAAACTTCCCAAGCATTTTTCTAGCATTTTCTTTATTTCAGATTGTGCAAGCCTGGTATCAACTTAAAGATCAATCTGTCCTCTCTCAAATTTTGTAATAAAAAAGATATGTCATGTTACTTCTAAGAAAAGGCACCTCACTTGAATGCAGTCACCGGTACAAAACCGGGTTTCGGCAGTCATATTTCGACAAAAGCCCCATACCACAGTAAACACCCCCCAAAAGTTCACCTTTCAAGTTAGCCTCCGATGAAATGCACCAAAATGTTGCAGACACGCATAGGATATTAGAAATAACCACGCAAGGTATGTCTGAGATTGCTAAATGGCTTTTATGCCAGAAGAAAAGAGGAATTCTTTAGTAATAGGCACTACTTTTGAATGGACCACGGATGGATACACAATGATTTACTGGTATCTAACCTTAAAGAAAACTCAAAATGTTGCTATTATGAAAAAAAAATCTTCTACATCATAATTACCTATTGTACCACACATGCACAATTTTAGGTCGATCCGCTACGTAGAAATGCTCCTAAAACGCATTTGAGTGTGACACATGATAAGCCATCTGGCTTGCGTTTCAGTACTTGGATTGTATGGGGAGCGAGAAATAAGATTCGCACCTAAATCACATAAACCAGTCAAAATACCAGTTCATTTAGACTTATTTTAATGCAATGGACAGTAATAAGATATAAAACGTGTAATATTTGCGTATAACATGATTCGATGTGCTGTGAGCTGCAAAAGGTGAGTTTCCGTACTTTTCTTTCATTTTTTTACCCAAAAAAACAGGTTTCGCTTTAAAATTGTAGATAACGTGTCAGTTACGATATTATTCACATTTATTCCCGTGAAAAGTAATAAACGCAATAAAATAACGCAGTTACATGGTGATTTTATGTATACGTGGACCCTAAAGGGCCTGTTCCTGGTTGTCTTAAAGGTTAGATACCAATAAATCCAATTCCCATAGGGTCCCATTATAAAACGGCAAACTTCCCAAGCATTTTTCTAGCATTTCCTGTATTTCAGATTGTGCAAGCCTGGTATCAATTTAAAGATCAATCTGTCCTCTCTCAAATTTTGCAATAAAAAAGATATGTCATGTTACTTCTAAGAAAATGCATCACTTGAATGCAGGCACCGGTAGAAAACCGGGTTTCGGCAGTCATATTTCGACAAAAGCCCCATACCACAGTAAACACACCCCAAAAGTTCACCTTTCAAGTTAGCCTCCGATGAAATGCACCAAAATGTTGCTGACACGCATAGGATATTAGAAATAACCACAAAAGGTATGTCTGAGATTGCTAAATGGCTTTTATGCCAGAAGAAAAGAGGAACTCTTTAGTAATAGGCACTACTTTTGAATGGACCACGGAGGGATACACAATGATTTACTGGTATCTAACCCCCAGGGGTCACATGATTTATAAAGCTTGTATAGCAAAATGACTTTAAAAATCTCCTCTGAAACCGCAAGGCCTAGAGGTTTCATATTTGGTATGTGACATTGTATAGTGGTCCTCTACAAAGATTGTTCGAATGATGCCCCTGGGGTCAAAACTGGCCACACCCCAGGGGTCACATGGTTTAAAGAGACTTGAATAGCAAAATGACTAAACAAAAATCTTCTCTGAAACCGCAAGGCCCAGAGGTTTCATATTTGGTAGGTAACATTGTATAGTGGTCCTCTACAAAGATTGTTCAAATGATGCCCCTGGGGTCAAAACTGGCAACACCCCGGGGGTCACATGGTTTATACAAACTTAAATAGCAAAATGACTAAAAATCTTCTCCTCTGAAACTGCAAGGCCTAGAGGTTTCGTATTCGGTTGGTAACATTGTATAATGTTTCTCTACAAAGATTGTTTAAATTATGTCCCTGGGTTCAAAATTGGCCACGCCCCGGGGGTCACATGGTTGATATACATTTAAATAGCAAAATGACTTTTAAAATCTTCTCTGAAACCACAAGGCCCAGAGGTGTTATATTTGGTATGTAACATTGTATAGTGGTCCGCTACAAGAGTATTCAAATGATGCACCTGGGGTCAAAACTGGTCACACCCCGGAGGTCACATGGTTTATACAAACCTAAATAGCCAAATGACTTTTAAAAATCTCCTCTGAAAGGCCTATAGGTTTCATATTCGCTTGGTAACATTGTATAATGGTCCTCTACAAAGATTGTTTAAATGATGTCCCTGGGTTCAAAATTGGCCACATCCTGGGGGTCACATGGTTTATATACATTTAAATAGCAAAATGACTTTAAAAATCTTCTCCTCTGAAACCACAAGGCCCAGAGGTTTATATTTGGTATGTAACATAGTAGAGTGGTCCTCTACAAAGATTGTTCAAGTTATGCCCCTGGGGTCAAAACTGGCTACATTGTTTATACTGCAGCTCCGTAATTTCAATCAGCCTGTAACACTCAAAAATTAATACACATTCCACATTACACAGACCACATTCCAGCCAGGTGTATACAGTGTGCTATTTTTAGATCTTATGAAACCAGCTGGCCAGTTACACAGTGCTGTGAGAGTGCTTTAAAGAATTGTTGGAGATGACCAATGAAATGCATAGAAAATATTATTCAACAGCATGGTCATTCATGTTGTTTTGTAAGTAAATTAGCTGGATGTTTAGGCAATGTGTAAGAAATGTATTCAATCAGTCTTAGTATATAAGACCGTCTTATATCATACATTTTCAGTTTAGATCTACTACATTGAATTTGTTTACAGGCGAAGTGTTAGCTGTTCTTGTAAGCCATATGCAAACCATGAGCTTCTTTTTATATGGGCAATGTTTGATGACGGGCTGTTCAGGGGAACGGCCTTTTATGTGGTGGACAGTTTTCCTTCTTTGTCTATATTGTTCCGGCAGGAGTTTGATCGCTTCTTTCACGTCCAGAAATTAGACAGTTATTGTGAACGGTTGCAATACAAGTTACATACCTGGACAGAAAATCCATTCCTAATTAATGTTCCATAAATATTTATATGAAAACTCTTTCATTTTACATGCCTGCGCTATTTAAACCTACACACTATTGCATTTTTAAATAATCTCGCTGTCCTCCAATGTGTAAACTTAAATCGATATTTTGCTACGCTGTAGAAGTGTTACGTCATTCTATAAGTCAGTATCAGGATAGCCTCACTCTGATTGGTTTGAGTGCTAAACGATGCTGCAATTTTGGGAATTTCTACATACATGTGATAGATTTATGCACAAGTTTAAATCGGATTTAAATGCTTGTATTAGGTAAATTTCGGCTCATGTTAATCAGTTTAGGTGTTGTTAAAGTATAAAACTTAAGGGTTTCCACCACATAAATGGTCGTTCGGCGATGAGACGTTCCAGCGAATTTAGCACTATATAAAAAGTAACACTAAATTCGCATTACGTCTCATGAATAAGACTAGCGAAGTGTATATTTGTAATTTAATAATGAAATGTCAAATATGAAATGATAGCATTAGATCTATATCTAGTCTAACTTAAATGGAACTGCACACTTTTTTGTAAAGCAAAATGATGCAGCAATCGAGTCTGTGACTCTGACACTGCAGTCTGTTTCACCAGCATGTACAGAAACACGTAGCATAGAGTTTAGTCATCTACTTTAAATCTTTCATTTGTACAGTTTAATTAATTGTGTGCAGCACACAAAAATCTACACACAGATCATGTCTCTCCAGCAAAGTTCTTAATGCTTTGTTGGCAGCAGCCACCCAAGGACCTCTTCTCAGAAGAACAACTTTTTAGTACCAGATATTGGACATGAACACTATGCATCATCAATATGTGGGTGGACATGTTGCAACAGCAGAAACCATGAAGGACAGCTTTCTAAATTTGTGTATAGGGCTTGCACTAAAATGAAATGTTTGTGTTGGATATAAGCGTTGGATAGTGGAAGACCTTATCATTTCAGACATGAAATGAAGTATAAAATAAAGCTTTGTGTTATGTCATTTCTGATAATTTTTTGATAATATGCCAATAACTTCATTGAAAGAGGTTTACATTTAGGTAACCGTGTCATTATCTATTTCCAGGTTACATTACTTTGCCACTTATGTTGTTGTTTCCTTGATAATTTTATAGTGTGTGAATTTTATGATTATGTTGTGTCATTGGGAAACAAAATAGAGGACAAAAAAATATATCAAAAGGCTTTTTATTGTTGTGCTTCTGTTAGCTCTGAAGTACTGTAGTTTTTGATTTAGTACACATAAAACGTTTTAAAAATCTAACGTAGAATGGGGTACCTTCCCCCCTCCCACCCCCACCCCCAACCGCGGTTATTTGCCCCTGTGCCTTAGAAAATCCTGGAGAAAGGCCTGGGTATGTAATATTGAATAGTGGTCCTCTACGAAGATTGTTCAAATTATGCCTCTGGGGTCAAAACTGGCCACATCCCGAGGGTCACATGGTTTATATTGACTTGAATAGTAAAATGACTTTAAAAATCTTCTCCTCTGATACCCCGAGGCCCAGAGGTTTCATATTTGGTAGGTAACATTGTATAGTGGTCCTCTACAAAAATTGTTCAGTTGATGCCCCTGGGGTCAAAACTGTCCACACCCCGGGGCTCACATGGTTAATATAAACGTAAATAGCAAAATGACTTTAAAAAACTTCTCTGAAACCACAAGGCCCAGAGGTTTCATATTTGGTTGGAAACATTGTATAGTGGTCCTCTATAAAGATTGTTCAAATGATGCCCCTGGGGTAAAAACTGGGCACACCTCAGGGGTCACATGGTTTATATAGACTTAAATAGCAAAATGGCTTCTCCTCTGAAACTGCAAGGCCCAGAGGTTTCATATTTGGTATGTGACATTTTATAGTGGTCCTATGCAAAGATTGTTCAAATGATGTCCCAGGGGTCAAAACTGGGCCTGCCCTGGGGTCACATTGTTTATATAGACTTAAATAGCCAAATGGCTTTAAAATCACCTGAAACCGCAGTGTTTTCGTATTTGATATGTAACATTGTATAGTGGTCCTCTACAAAGATTGTTCAAATTATGCCCCTGTGGTAAAAAGTGGCCATGACACGGGGCGTCACATGATTAATATAGACTTATATGGCAAGTAGGCCTTAAAATCTTCCTTGTTGAAACCGTAAGGCCCAGAGATTTTGTGTTTTGCGTGAAAAATTGTGTGGTCCTCTACAAAGAGTGTTCAAATGATGTCCCTGGGGTTCAAATTGGCCACCCCCAGGGGGTCACACGGTCTATAGACATTTAAATAGCAAAATCACTTGAAAAATCTCCTCTTAAACCGCAAGGCCCAGTGGAATTATATTGGGTATGTAACATTGAAAAGTGGTCCACTACAAATATTGTTCAAATTATGCCCCTGGGGTACAAGGTTGCCATGCCCTGTGGGTCACATGGTTTATATAGACTAAAAAAAACATCTGACACTCCAAAGGCCCAGATCTTCATACTCAGGTAAGGCGTTTAGTGCCATTTTCCCTCTTGTTATTAGCCATTATGATGCCTTAAACTCAGGTGAGCGACCTAGGGCCATCATGGCCCTCTTGTTTTTTTTAAATCTCACGTTGTACACTACCGATCAAAATTAAACTTCACATCAATAATCCTGGGTGCAAAACTCATATAAAGTGTAAGTTTAAATTGGAATGGACTAGTATAAGGAAACTAAATAAACGGAAATAACGTATACAATTTCCATTTGCCTATCTCATATGTACGTAAAAAATCGGCCACTTTTTTGTTTCCTCTGCAATGTTTATAATAAAATAGTTTTTTTAAAATAAATATCCTTAGCTAGAGTAACGAGCAAGTTTTACCAAAATTTAAATTTTAACTAAAAAAAATCCTACAAAAACGACTTTAACCAGTAACACTCCCCCTTAAATTCTGTGTAACTTAAACCAATGTTGGCAATGGTGAACTGCAAATGGTTTCGTTTCTTTCCTTTGCTGGTTTATATTGTGTCAGTTTTGTTTAAACATAAATTTTTTATGTAAAAAATAAAGTAAACATGTTTTTAAAATCTGAAGCCAAGGGTGACGTGAGTTATAAATAACTTTAAACTTCCTTTTATTCTATTCAAGGGAGATAATTCAATTTGAAAATCTTAGTGTATAGCTTTTCTTATTCACCTGTGCTGGTGTATGCGTTTTGTGTCAGTAAGTAAACAGTAAAGGCCGATTATCTTCTGAATTGCGAACTAGAAATGGGACCGGAAAATCCATGGGCTGAATATTCTCGGTATCTTGTGTAACCCCAAGGCTAAGGTATGGTCCTACAATACAAACTTAAGGGAATATCGAGGGTTTGCAATGATGTTGGTATTAAATTCAGCGAGAATTATAAGAAAATCTGAGATAGCCGAATTTAAACCGAAATTACGTCTGGGAAAAACAGTGATGTGATATTTTAAACAGAAGCGGGTATTTCCTATTTCGTCTAATTTGCTTGTGAAAATTTGTTAACGGATAGAAGAAATAATAAATTTAAATCTGTAATCATGCAACGCCATATTTTCGTTACGTGCGTTTCAGATTTCCCACGTGACTCAATATTTCCTGTTATGATACTGAGATTTCAATTCAAAAGTAAATAACGATATACTTACTGGATTCGAGAAATATGTAGAATTCTGTTGCTGTAAACAGTTATTTTGCTAATAATTTTAAAACAATATTAATCTTTATCGCAAAAAGGTTGGCCGAATATTTACGTACAGGCCGGAATAACGTTCATGGATGACCAGTAATTAGATGTGTACAATATAGTGTACGTACTATTGATACATGTATAATATGATCAGTTGGCTTCTGTAACAATGTATGTGTATTGTATATGATTCGGAGGTCATATACCATAATAAAATACTTACTAAACCTCCTGACCATGAATGCGTTTTCGGATCAGTTATATAGGCCCTCAAGATGCACAGCTTGTGTAGACGAGCATTTGAAAAGGCAGAAGTAAGCCTTTGTCACCCGGTGTGACGACGATCCGTCAATGCATGCTGTAAGAAAGTCAATTCCAGTGACATCAAACGAGGGGTGAGTGGCATCTTGCAAACTCTTGTCATCCAATAGGAGGAGAAAAATCAGGTTTTTAACAGAAGAGCGACTGGTCCAATTAGTTATGCAACACTAGTAAATTATGCGCGAATCTAGAGCTACAAATATTTATAACGTTTCCTCGTTATACATATGTGCATTACATTAAATGTATTTGAGACATCGGTTTATTTATTGTTGCTACGTATTTCCATCAAGTTGACAGTGTGTATTGCCACTAACATAATAATAATACTAGTTCATAAGAACTGTATGGCAGAAACAGGAAAACATACACATACATACATAAACGAACGGGACAAAAATTTACATAGAGATTAACATGATAATTTTACATATTATATTGTGTAATAACAATCTATCCGTAGATATATTGAAGCAGCTAAGATAAGTTTGATTCAATCGACATTTATAAGTTTCTATCAACTATTTATAGTAATCTGGATTGTTTCACCAGTACTGCTTGACATTACATATTCATGTCTTTTAATATCAGACCACGATGAACTTATAAATATGATAATTTTATTATATAACATAAATGGGCAATACAAATTCGTAGAACTGTATTTAAAAGTATAAATTATTTACTTCATTATGAGATGTATGATTAAAACAAATCAGCTTGGGAAAACGAAAACACAGAGTGGGTATCGAACTCTCAACGTCGGAGTCATAAGAACAGTCATTATGACAATTGACAGCGATCTAATTATCTCCGATATTCTGAATGGTGAGAAGTATACGTTCAAACTATGGCCATAGAAAATACAATTTTGACATCAAAACGTAAACAGGAAATGGGCCAAACAAACAAGACCTAAATAATTATGTATTTTTCTAAGGATGCCTTAACATTTTTTTTATTAAATATATACATTTTTTATATTTTATTATATGTCAGTATTAATAGCTTAATCTTTTACTTAGGTTGCCCTTTGGGCCCTTCCCATATACATTGTCCCTTTAATTTATTAAATAAACAGTTTTACATAACTGAGTCAAGATTATTTAGGGTTATTTACGATTGCCAAATTATAGTTCAATGCTTTTTGTTTATTATGCAGTGACAATAGGAATCTCCCCATTTCACATAAAACAGCTTCATTATAAGTCTCGGGTTTTAAAACAGGATTATTATTTTCAGGTATTTCATAAAGCTATTTTGTGTTGGATTTGATATCTACTATTGCAATGGCTTTATGTCGATAAACGTTGGTGGTATGCCTTTAAAGCTTACTCGATTCCAATGTAATGACATTTCATGCCCGGATAAACTACGCTATATAAAAGTTCAATACAGTTGTTTATCTCTGTCCATGTAATATTGCACATGCGTTTTCGTTTGTGTTATTGTTTTATGGTCAATTATTTAGACGAATATAAAAACAACTCAATTCAATATATTTTACAACGAATATGCATTTAAGAATAAAGTCAGTTCATACTTTAGAGTCTTCAATGGCAATCGATGATAATCCTTAATAAGGTGTTAACTTATGTCCGCACGTAGTATTCAAGTATCACCTTACAAACCCACCCATTTGAACCATTTGAAAATGTTTGATAGGCAAGAAAATATCGCATACCTGCTGGCAATAACTTGCTAGACTGTGTACCGATCAACATACCAAGATTATGATATACAGTCGAAGCGGTACGTACTGGCAAGGCATTTATTACTTAGGTACTTGAAATTGCAGATGTAAGTGATCATTCAAAAACAGACATCGATCTTTTAATATATATAACTAATTTTGGAGTACTTTTTATAATCATTTGAAACTTGCAATATGCACACTATCATTGTTTATAGTTAGCTAGTTTATCCTTAAGGCTTCATTAATAAAGGCATAACAAAATGTGTATAATATTTGAATAATATACATGTAGTTAATGTGTTTTTCAAAACAATGTTCGGTATAATACCATGAATATTTTTTCAAAGGGGAGGTGACAAACAGTTGTCACATTTAGCACACTTTTGTTGAGGAAACAACATGTTCCCTTATGTTATTATATTGTTTTCAAATGCTATGCATTTTTCATTCTACCCTTCAAATACGCGCCTTTAAATTGATTTACTTCATTAGCAAACGGAAGTGCAACATCTGAAAGTATATCGACAATTACACTATACAGAAGATAGAAAGCCTAATATATAAGGTCTCCCATACGATTAAATGATATGTTACTTTTTTGTCATAAATATCAGAAGATCTTGATAGTATATACCACTTGTTTCATTGGTATGTAAACAATGCGTTCATTCTGTTTTTGCGACTTTAAGAATGTATCCGCAGACACGTTGACGAAATGCCAAAATATCGAAAGTTGAGACTCTTGAGACATTTGTCATATGTTACTTTTTTCGTGGAAACTAAAAGGTAACACACTTACACTTATATCGTGACAAAATGTAAGACATTGTATCAAATCCTGCGTGTAAATTGATTTCAAAACAATCGAAACACAATATTCAAAATACAAAAGTCATTATAGTAATAAAACCATTTAAACTAATAATAATAAAACAACAAACAAGCATGAATTGTGAATAAAATGTAATTGATGTATTAGTGTGTAGTTGTTTCCAAACAATAGGTGCACATTAGGTAATCGATGAAATGCACATTCAACACAAATGAGTCGATATGGGGCATAAAGTCAAAAGTGTTCATATCAATCAACTATGAATTAAGCCGTACAGTATGTGTGAATGTGTCATTAACGTTCAATCAAACAAAGGAATATATACAAACAGCAACCGGAACATTTCGGAAGAATATCTTGGTTTCTACTCGCTGTTGGGTTGGAACAACAGACACGTAGGCGATAGGGAAAATTCAATTTTCAAATTTCTTCAGTTTTATTGACAAATAGATTTCGCGCAACAAATCATGCCACAACGACCTTGACAATGACTACAGGCTATTCTGAAATTACCAAGCAAAATCTTTAAAAATGTTAGCGCATTATGCCGGTTTGTATTGGAAATTAATGTGTTGAGTATTCACAATCGTGCATGTTAAATTTGAAACAAAACTTGTCTTTAAACTGCTATTAACAAGCTTTTAGAGGGGCAAACAGGCGTTTACGGTCACACGTGATATGCACGGCATTGTCTGCATTCTAATATAGTTCTCTTTGTTCTTGTTTAGAGTAACTCGTATGACCGATATGGAATAGATCTATGTCCAATTAAGTGCATGTATAAAGCTATTACTAGCTCGCGTACCAAATAGATATACTAGAATAACTCCCTAAACCAGGTTTATACAATATAAATCAATAGCTAAGAATAAAACGAAACACATGCAAAATGCATACATATGTTAAAAAGAATGTCGTTTAAACCACAATATTCTTAGTATGAAACTTTATAAATAAAGGCTTGGATGTGTACACATGAATTTGAATGGTGTACAATAGGTGCTTTTATAAAATTAGTGGTTCTATTGAAAATAAAATAACAAATGGTACAATTAAATCATCGTGTTTGATTTTGCACCGAATAAATATCTCAGTGGTTAGTTTGCAAAGATTTAATCCTGATGGCGAGCTAGCCTGTAAAGTGACAGAAAAAATATCTATATGTAGCACAGCAGCATGTATTATATGAAGTTTCTCATAAACAAATGAATGGAATTAAATAAATGTTCATTGTCTTTATATACAAGTAAAAGTTACCTATTTCCAGAATGGTTGGCTCTGCATTTTTCTGATAATGAGTCTATTTTATTGCTGGCAAAAATTAATTACGCATAACTTCTACAGGTTATTTTCCAGCAACCACAGGTACAATCAGTAGGATATTTTCTACATTTGCTTCCTGTCCACAATTTGTCGAATATAACTGGCTTGAGCATGGCAATGCAACAACATTGTGGATTTAATTCTCAAAATAAGTATATTTCTACCATGATCTTATTATTCGAATACACATTTATGTAAATATTAATATACAATATGTTATTGAAATCAATTCATGCGATTTACTTCAGAAGGCGATATGTAGAGCGATGACTAAGCTCAGCTTCATCATTCGAATTCTGTAGAACCGTTAGAGAACATATTTACCCAGGTAGGAAATCATACCTATCGTAAAAAACAATTGACGTCAATAGCTGGCTAAATAAAAAATTGACGTCAATAAATATTAATAGCTTGGGGTATTTAACAAATTATTTTATAGCAATTGATATGGGACCACGAGTCCATATTAACCAAGTATGGGTTCAGCAGTCCAGTGTGTGGAAATTTGCCAATATATTTCAACCGAACAATATATATATATATATATAACAAAACTGAAAACACGTACGTCGCATGGGTTAAAAAAAATGCATTTATTTGAAATATGCCGACCGGTTTCGCCAAGCTCATCAGGGCATATCACACATAAATAATAACGTCAAAATTGTCAAAGTAACGACGTCAATTAACAACGTCATTTCTGTTATGACGTCAAATATCACAAATACTATAAGAAATTTAACAACGGCTTAAATAAATCAATGAATTGTTGTTCTTTAGCTAACCTAGCAGAAACAGCGTCCGAATATAGCTTATAAAAAGGAAATATTTTAAATGTTGGTTCTAATTATGAACATTCATCAAGATGTTTGCTTAAATGCATTTGTCTTGTTGAGGGGTCCCGCATTTGTTGTTCATGTATAGTACGCCGATTACGTAATTTACCTGTACCTCTGTCCAATGTAATATTTTTTACAACCACTACACACTCTAACATAAATAACATTTTTTAGATCACATGACATGTCTGTTTTTATTTTAAATATTTTGCCATTAAAGTCAAAAGTATTTCCTTCCATAATGTAACTACACAGGCAGTATCTCGGATCATTACACTTTGTAACAGTAGGCTCTTTTGTAGTAAAAGTGGATTAGGTAAGTAATTGTTTTAAATTTGGCGGTTGTCGTTTACTCTTTATTATGTTTGTATTTTGTATAATATTATTCATACCTAGATCAGTTTTTAAAATGTCAATGTTATTTTTTAGTGTGCCAAATACTTCATTATTTTGCGGATTGTTTGTAGAAATGAATGGAATTATATTATTATTTTCCTTTGGTGTCTCTGTCGGTAACTTATCACGTGGAATAGAAAGAGCTTTTTGGATACCTTGCATTATGACAGTTTCCGGGTATTGTCTTTGTAAAAGTGATATTTGCAGATCTGATAGTCGCTTCAGTTTAAGATCGTGACTGGCGGACAATAGTACACATTCTTTTAGCAAGTGTATACGGAATTTAGTGTGTTTTTTATGGCATGATGTAAAGGTAAGATATTGTTTTGAATCAGTACTTTTGTGGTAAATGTCCGTGATATATATATATATATTAACAGTATACCGCCTCACTAGCAATGTCAGGATAGGTCACGGTGGTAGTATACCGTTGGTAAGGAACGTCGAGGGCACCGACAAATAAATAATAGCCATTCGTCATAACCCCGCGTCGAGGAAACTGACAAACAGGTATATGGGTGGTAGTCATCATTCGCCTGAGTACTTCTAAGTCCCCACCCACCTCTTGACCTCACGCCTGAGGTTGAGTCCATCGGGTTAAACGAAAACGAAGCCAATACACGTTTCAACAATAGTTGATATTTTATTCGCCATCCAAGTATTGAGCCGTTGGCCGCCCACAAATATTAACGTCTGAGCAGAACAGCAACTTAAACGAGGAAGGACCGAGCTTATGCACCGCGATCTTCGATGTGTACATGTAGTTAATTATAAGGTTACATAATAAATAATAGGGTATAGGTTTTTTAATATTAAATCATAAATCGAGGAGCTATCATTTGCCTGAACATTATATTAGCCATGATGTTAACGTACAGTAACTATTAAGTCAGTAACTATACTGTAATATACCTTAATTGGTGCAGCAACAAATTATCTATCGGATGTGTGAACTCCAGAAAGATGTCAAGACTGAGTTCTGGGCTCGTATTTATAGGTTCCGACTTAGATACCACGTGACCAAATCAACCAATGAGATCATCGGCTTAGAACTATCAAATGTGCTCAGGTCCATTCCTTATATAGTAATACAATTTATAAAGAACATAATATGTACGACTCTTAAGTTCATATAACAGCTTGTGTGAAAAGCAGTATTTACAAATAGACAGCTGAGTTTAAATGTATCGAATAAACAAACGCCGACTAAAATACATGTGTGGCGTATGAAGAAATGAGCAAGTGCAGACTACAAGAAATAACAACTGTTTACATTAAAATACAATATTCCTAATACACAATAAATTACCAGGCTGAATCTCGGCGAAGTATCTAAATACATTAATAGGCTTATTCCTAAATTATGAAAACAGTAATGTTAATATTCATCAAACGCCGATATATAGTGTATACACAAAAATAGTTCTCGCGTGATCTTGTACATGGCGGTCATTTTCAAAGACGCTTAGACCAAATAGTTCCAAGCGTTTTAAATGTTATCGTTCAAAGTAACATTTCGTAGCTTGAACAAACATATTTATATACACAGATTTGTTCCCCATAAGAACTTCAAGTTTAAGAATTGAGTTTAACCTATGAAACACAAACATTCTAATCAAGTGAACCAAATTCAGTATTTGACAAAACACAGTGACAAAATAACAAATTACGATATTCACTAAACAAAAGAGCTACGATGGAGATTTCGGTTGGATTCAATGTGATTCATCCGTAGACTATCCATGTATTTTCTGTCCATGTGTTACGAATGTTTATTATGTTGAGCAATTCACAATGTCACATATTTTCACGAGTGGTACAAATGTCTAGTAACGAACTTTTCCTTACACTATCATTTCCTTAAATGATCCAGATGACTTAACCTTTCGTCCAATAGTCGCTGTCCCTAACTGTGAAACTAGTCGATTAAGTAATTTACTAGATATTCTCCTGGAACCATTTGTACTTATATATGTCGACAGTAACGTCAAAAATAACATAGAATTTCTAAAACATATACCTACCCAAACTCCAGAGGACACGACATTAGTATCTTTTGATGTAATTAATTGATACTCTAATATACCACATGTTTTGGGGCTAGAAACTATTGATTATTGGCTTCAAACATCCCGGAATCACTTAATGAACGCTTTTCACAACAGTTTATTAAAGAAAGTATGCAAATAATTCTTGAAAGTTGCAATTCTGCTGCTCTGGGAGCCGTTTCATCAATGGTTGCAGCGCAGTTGCAATTGCAAATGCAAGTTGCAAGTTTTTCTCATCGATTTGCAACCCGTAGACAAAGGCGTTTCAACAATGCGGTCGCAAATTTCAATAGGTTAAACACCACTTATTCCGTATTCCGTGACGTCATTTACGCGCGCGACTGTCAGACGACCTGTAAATAAACATGGCTGCCCGAGCGGCAAACTGGTCGAAGTCCGAGGTGGAGGTTTTGGTTGATGGTTATGTCGAATACAACTCCATTATAAATGGGAAATTCTCGAGCACAGTGACGCAGAAAACCAAAGATTTGAAAATGAATGCTATAATGGAATCGTGAGTATTTTGTTGTAACTTATGTAACCAAAAAACTAGATGTCTCAAAATATTGGTTTCTTTGGTCAGGATAAAACTTTATCAAAGTTTATGTAAAGCAGGCCTCTGTGAGGATGGCGTTTTCGTCCATGCATCAGTTATCACCGATGTAATAAGTTTTGATAGGAGTTAAAATTTAAAACGGTAAACTTATAGTGAAATTTTTAATTTGGATTATTCAATGAGTTTATTTTGGAATTATATAGCATTTTATCCGCACATTTTTTTTTTTTTTTTTTAGGATCTGTTTATTTTATGCTGGTTAAATGCATTCTAAGTATAACCAGATTTAGTGTATTGAACTGGCAAAATTAAGTAGAATAATGATTATAATTATAGTGATCTTGTCAGATAAAAAAATATAGATACATGTGATTTAGACCTATGTGGTGAGTAATGAATCATTATTTATATGTTCATGTTTATCTAGTGTAAATGCAGTTGGTGGAAATGCACGGACAGTCGACGACTGCAAGAAGAAATGGAAGGATTTGAAGGTATAAATTGTTATCAATATGCTTAAATAGTTTGAAGTTGTAATTTAAGATATTACGGTAAAACATATTAAAATTAAAATTTATTTTGTTTAATTATCGATGAAAAAAAAAATTTCAAGTCATGTACTTTCTACCAAGATACAAAATACATACAATTTCATTATCAACAAGTTGTTGGACATTAAGTTTTGTTAACATAATACATGGTTTTCCCAATGCAAAGTTGTAGTGAAATTATATTATTGTTTTATTGTAATTATAATAAATACTTCTGTAAATCAGTGCAGAACTGTGAGCAAGGCCAGGAAACACAAAAAAGAAATGCAACAGACGGGCAGTGGAGATGTTGGAGAATCTCTTAGTGATCTTCAGGAAAAGGTGATTTTGCCATTTGAATCTAATTAAAAAATTTCAAAAAGCATTTTATTAAAGTAAACCTATTTATTTTAGCTTGACTGTGTTGAAAGCCAAAGGCATATTGAGATACTTGCGAGTGCATTACTTGTGAAGAACCAATACTTGTGTTATGAGAGAGAGATCCTTTGAACGCTCCCAGAGTAGGGATTGGACTCACAGTCACAATGCAGACACCATGGCCTTTAAAACAGAATGCATTGAATTAACTTTTATTAATTGGTATTCTATCAGAACCATTAAACTTAATGGAATTGTTTTTTTTAAGTTTTATTACCATTGTTTGCATAATGTATTATATTCCATAATTGCATATTGTTGAGACATGTATGATGTTAAATCTCAATGTTATTATTTCTGTTGTAATAGGTATTATCCACTGTACCCAGTGTTGTAATTACTGGTCTTGCGGGAAATGACACAGGTCCCATAGGTACATTTAACTTTTCTTTTATTAATTTGTACCCTAAGTTATTTTTTGTTTGTGTAATTAAATTTTCTCATCAATTATATATACGTAATATAGTGTTCTCTGTGATTGGTTCAATTCTTAATACCAATTTCTATATAACGTCAGTAGTAAGCACACAACTCCAGTTCAGTTCTTAATATTCTTTACCAGAATAATACTATCATAGTCTAACAGTACACACAATATCAACTATCCATGGATCACTAAGGATCACAAAGATCAGGATCATGATCAATCAAGATTAATATGGAAAAAGCCCAAATATAGTTTGGACTTAACAGAGTCAATGACTCTGCTTTCATGTGCCTCTACTCTCTGGCTCGTGTACGTTAAAGAATATTCAGAAGTACGGTAATTGTAACTTTGCATGTACAAATATTCAGCTCGGTGACACAATTGCTGCTCACACCTTGACTGCCCATAACACAATGAATATAGATTTAAAAAGAGTGGAAAACAGTCACCTGACTAAACAGGTTTTAAAATTGATCAACTGTGACAAATGGTCAGTCTGGTCAAAGGGAGATAATAAACTACTCTGTCAGAGTTATTGAAAAATTCTACCTGGTTACATATATAAAAGATCATAAAATGTCATCAGCATCTTTAAATGTTTAACCATTTTATGTTCTCCAAATTAAATCCATGGTCAATCATTTGCATATTGCTCTTTCAGAAAGTTCAGGAAAAGATGCAACACCGGCTGGTGAAGAAGGTGCTGTACTGCAGTTGTTATTGCTTTTTTATTAAAAAATTACTACTAAATAATTTATCAATAAAAAATATACATATCGCGGTATTTGTAAACAAAATATTTGAATCTGATGGACTATGTTAAACCTTTGAGGTGCTATCAACGACAATGTTGTGAAAAAATGCAACATTTTTGTCATAGTCCCTGACATTACGAGATAACTTGATTATAAGTCACACATCCATAGCTATTGCATAACATGTAACTGACACAACTGTTATAATTCATATAACAAAGTAACGTTAGTAATAATTCATTACCATTATTTATTATTTTCTAATATCTTTATAAAAGATATGCAATACTTACACATTTTGTAATTGTTATCGCGTAAAGTGTTGTGCTGCAACAACAAAAGAAGAAAAAGAGAAGCAATGACGATGGTAAAATCGAACTTCTATTTTATTTATTTAATGGATTCATTTATAGGGTCTCATTCTCAAATATGTAAGATATGCTAGTTGTTAGTAGTACATGTATACATACAATAATCTAACAAACATTCATGCGTGCATCCATAAGACAATCAATATAGATACATGAATATAATTTGTATACATATACATGTTATGATTTGTACGTATAAGTCTTTAAAATTATTCACTTTCCAAAAGCAGATGACAGATAAAAATATATCAGGTCCAGTAAACATATGTACCTTTCTGCTCTAAATGGCAAATACAATAAAGATAATATTAGGGAAAAAAAAACATTTTAAAAATTACGGCAATGTCCAAATATTTTACTACAGATGAATGAATATGTCAGCGTACTAAATAACTAAAGTAACTTTGACACATTTTGAACTGATTTTTACCATTTCATTGGTTAATAATTGTTTAAATGAATATTGATTATTTTTTGCAGTGTGCCAGTGTTCCGCTGAGCTAATCCACATACAGAAGCAGCTCCTTGCAGAGGCTGTGCGTAGCAATGATCTGAACAAGGAGAAATTCATTGCTGGACAAAATCAGTGCAAGCTTGTCTATAATTGCAAGCAAGCAACTTGCAGACAGTTTGTTATATGAATTGTAATTTTTATCGGTTAGTGCATGTGTCTCTGTATCAGACTACACGAAACCTGTAAATTAGCTGTCAGACGCAATGATTTGAAATGCCTCATGGTGAAAACATTATATACACTTTAAAATAATTGTTTATTATCCATTTGGCATAAAGTAATGCGTTAAGCTAATTGTTGCAGTAATAATTCCTTTATTTATTAATTAAAAAAAAGATCTAACTGGCATTAAATATTTTTAATGTGTGTGATAAATTTTGTCAGACATGCTCATGTTTGTTATACATGTCTGTCTTACAGGTTTCGCGTTGTTTTGTGTGTGTGTGTGTGTTTGCTGCATTACATTATTAGATCCAATTATTATTGTTTTCAGTATTTCTCTCTTCAGTATTGGATTTATTACATATGTTCATTTAATTGTTCAACATTAACATATTATTATGTTTGTATTTGTGATCTTTTGTTTGACTGATAAACAATTTTATAATTATAAATTTTGTGTTTAAAGGTGTGTGACTGTGAAACATATTATACATGATTTACAAGGTAATCCCATTTAATTAATGGTTATCTTTCAACATTAAAGGACACTAGATTTTCCATATATGTATGTGTCCGCAGTATCATCAGTGTTATTTTTCCTCTTTATATATAATGTATTTTTCCTTTCTTTCTGAATATGTGACAAAAATTGAACGTTATAATTATGTGAATAGGTCCCTAAATATTTTCACTGTTGTGTGAAAAGTTGTCCAGGAAAACTGAATATATCTAAATATTTATTTACTTAGGCGTAAAAAAAATATGTTTGTTTCAGGTAACATGCCCCAAAAAATTAGGGTAGGTAGGTTGGGATTTTTTGTGTGTGTGTAAATGGTCAACTTGAAGATTCTAAAACTGAAGAAATATTGAAAACATAGCAGTAATATCCTTAAACGTTGTTTATACGTGTATACTATCAAAACAAAACACTTTTTTTATCACTGACATGTTGGCTGTTGATTGTTGAATTTAAACAAAATATTGTCTAATGATGCATTCTCACCTGCTAAGATCAGTGTTTGGCAGGCCGGTCCTCTGATTGAACATCTAACTGCTTGGAGGACTTGGGATGATGACAAGTTTGTATCTGTCATAAGACACTTTACTTAACGCAACCATTCCTTAAAAGAAATTTCAACTTTAGGACAGGGCTCCTCACCCGAAACGAAAGGCAATTTGGTACATTACCATAAACAGGTGGAAGTTCAACATGAGACATGTTTTGTTGACTAACATTAGAGTGCTCAAGAGGGACTGGATGCTGAAACTAAAATGTTTTGGAATAGCAGGTGGCTTTTCCTGTGCACAGGGAAAAGGAGTTTAGTTGAAACAGGAGCACTCTTTACACTGTCTGGCTTTGAATCAGGTTTAAGAATCTTATAACCCGAAGCAATAAACTGTTCAATCATATCTTGTTCAGACATTGCAACAACAACTACATTCCTGCCTTTGTCATCCTCAGATTCACTTCAATATCAATTTCAATTACAGTCAAAACTGCTCAATACAAATATCATATTGTTCAATTTTGAAAACATTCACACCTACACGAATATCACTTTCACAATAAATTTTTTGCAGTATTCCTTAATTTAGAAAGAAATAATAATAAAGTAATTAAAACAGCAATGAAATTCAGATTATCAAAACTGTTATATAATATTTCACAAGAAAAAATGTTTTGCTATCAATTTACCTTGCAACCCCTAGTATTACTACATAGTTCGGTATAAATATATATTTGGAACTACTATTTAACTTCAGAAACAAATAAATTCAAACAATATAATACACAAACCTTCTGTTTACAATAATTCTTAGCAACCACGTGAACTACTCAAAAACCATTGACGTCAGAGGTCAGCATAGGTAACTGGATCTGGATCTGGAAGTGTACACTGCAGGACCGTTTGGTATATACGCAGCGGGCGAGAGATGTGTTAATGAATAACACTGATGGAGAGCTCTTCTAACGCTCTCAACTGTCTCTGCACGCACTATGTAACTGTCAAGGTTTTTCCAGTCAACAATGGTTTTTGGAAAGAAGGATTGTTTATATTGTTCACTATTACAGTTTATGGCTTTAAAACACTTCTCATGATTTATTGATTGATTATGTATAATGTTTCTGCTAGTATAGTTATCAAATTGTTTGGGTCTGATTAGCTGTTTGCCACGAATTGGGGTCAATTAGGAGTCAATAGGCATTGCTGACAACAACCCCTCAGCCACCTTGTAGAAGAATGTCAGTCGCGCCAACTTTCTTCTATCTTGGAGTGGAGGTACTTCAAGCGTCTTCAACATATTGGTGACACAGCCCTGTTCTCTGGATTTGTTATCACCGGATTTGAATCTAGCGGCGCGGCGTAGAACTTGATCCAGTTTGTCGATGTCCTGTTGAAGATATGGGTCCCACACGATTGAGCTATATTCGACTGTTGAACTCACTAAGGATAAATATGCTGTTTTTCTGGACAGTGTTTTAAGTTTCTCCTCAGGAATCCGAGAGTAGAGCTGGCCTTGTTTGAAATATTCATGATGTGGGTGCCAAATTTGAGATTCTCAGTAAAGGTAACACCTAAATGTGGGTTTTCTTCGACTTGCTGGAGGAGATGGTTTTCTAGTTGGTAATAATGACTGGATTTATTGTTGATGCTCATGGTATAACATTTCTTTGCATTAAAGATCATGCCCTATGTGAGTGCCCATTCTTCCAACGCATTGAGATCTGATTGTAGTTGGAGGTGGTCCTGTCTTGTCTTGATTTGCCTGTATAGCAGGCAGTCATCGGCAAACAGGTGGACTGTGGACTTTTGACGCAGTCAATGAGATCATTGATGTGGCAGAGGAAGGGCAGAGGACCGAGTACTGTTCCTTGTGGGACTCCAGAGTCGACGGGGACAGATTCGGATGATTCTCCATCAATAACCACTTTCATGCACCTGTTTGTCAAGAAGTCGCGTAGCCAGTTGTTTATGTTGCCATCTATTCCGTACAGGGACATCTTGTGGAGAAGACTCTCGTGGGGCACAGTATCAAATGCTTTAGAAAAGTCCAATATAGTAACGTAATGAAAACTTCGCTATATTAACGAAAATCAAAATGTAGAGCAAAACATATAACAATTTACTATAATATTTATATCTTGGAAAATATTAATAGAAAAGGTACTTACATAATTATCAAAAAATCCTTTCTCCTAATCGAATTAAAACACTTTAAAAACAATAAAAATCATCACAATTCCGTCCATTTACTAGTCCGGTTCGCACAATTACAAGTTCACAGCTTCACTCCTTTGGAAGATGTACGCGTATTCTTGGATCGGCGGTTCTGGTGTAGTCAATGTTTAAAATGAATAGGTATTTGAAAAATACCTTGAAAAGTTAATTGCACTTTGAAAAAGTGTCAACTTTTAGAAAAGATTGACCAACAAGTTGATCAATGTAGTTCATGCATCATCATGTACGGCACGTCCACACGATCGTCAACATCAGCCGGTAACTGTGACGTTCACCACTCGAACCTACGACCTGTGTGATGCTTTCTTTCGGACCGGTTCAAGCACTGGTTAGCGCTTGTAAGTCTGGTGCAGCCACCAGAATGGTACCGTAGGGCCACCACAATATGCACATGAGGGTTAAAGCTACTCGCTCCAACACTAGCAACTCGCCAAGTTGCCATGTCTGCCTCTGGGCTGCACCTTCAGATCGCGGTGCAGGAGTTGTTAGGCTCCTCTGACCATCAAACACGTTGGGCGGCATTTGTCGCCGGGTGGTGAAAAGTATGCAGCCAGTCCGGGGCTTGAACCCGGGACCTCTCGCTATCAGGGCGAGTGCTCTACCGAGTGAGCTAACCTTGCCGCTTACACACAAATCACCAACCCCGCTTTAGTTCGGCACCGTGACATGTGGGCGCCAAATGTCGCCCTGTTGGTGAAAAGTTAGCAGCCAGTCCGGGACACAAACCCGGGACCTCTCGTTATCAGGGCGAGTGCTCTACCGAGTGAGCTAACCGGGCCGCTTATACACCAATCACCAATCCCGCTTTAGTTCGGTACCGTGACATTCTCCGCTGCCAAGTTGCAATTCGTCCTCGAATTCGAGTCACAGGGAACACTATAAACCTGATCCCGACGAACCCACGGGCAGGTTCTATGGATAATTGCTCGTGTCACGGTCCCACGTTAGGTGCCATTTGTAGCGGGGTCTGGTTATCGAAGAAACGAGCCAGTCAGGTTCTTTACAAGTTTATTGTATATATATTATAGATGGTCTGAAATAGTACATACATCATATTATATATATGAACAATGATTATGTAACCATATTTCAGAACAATACGAAATTATAATAGTATGAAATGAAACATGTAATAATACAATTATTACAAATTTATAATAATTCAACAGTACAATAATATTTACAAGAGCTGTCAGAAGACAGCTCGCTCGACTATTCTAAGTATTACAGTTGGTACATATATTTTGGATAGTGGAAGGGGCATAAATTTGTTAAAATACAAAAATTTTAAGTGAAGCCTTGTGTAGTTTCTAAATTTTTGGAACAAAAAGATTAACCACAAAGTCTATGTAAAAAGTGGGCATACTCTGTCAAAATACAAAACAGAGTTATGGGTAATGTTGCCCTTGATACTAGAGTTGATGACAAAGGTTACTGCCAAGTTTCAAATAAATAACTTATGTAGTTGTGAAGTTACTAAACTTTTGAATATAAACTTTAACCAGAAAATCTAAGTGAAAAAGGGGGGATAACTCTGTAAAAATACAAAACAGAGTTATGGGTAATGTTGCCCCTGATACTAAAGTTGACGACAAAAGGTAAGTTCCAAGTTTCAAGTGAATAACTTATGTAGTTTTGAAGTTACCAAACTTTTAAATATACACTTTAAAAAGAAAAACTAAATGAAAAGGAGGCATAACTCTGTCAAAATAAAAAATATAGTTATGGTTAATGTTGTCCCTGATACTAGAGTTGATGACAAATGTTAGTTTCAAGTGAATAACTTATGTAGGTTTGAAGTAACTAAACTTTTGAATGTAAACTTTAACCAGAAAATCTATGTGAAAAGGGGGAATAACTCTGTCCAAGTACAAAAGAGAGTTATGGGTATTGTTGGCCCTGATACTAAAGTTGATGACAAAGGTTAGTTAGAAGTTTCAAGTGAATAACTTATGTAGTGTTGAAGTTACCAAACGTTTGAATATAAACTTTAAACAGAACATCTAAGTAAAGAGGTGAGTTAATCTGTCAAAATACAAAACAGAGTTATGGGTATTGTTGCCCTGATACTAGAGTTGATGATAAAGGTTAGTTCCAAGTTTCAAGTGAATAGCTTTTGTAGTATTAAAGTTACAAAACTTTTGAATATAAACTTTAACCAGAAGATATATGTGAAAAAGTGGCATAACTCTGTCAAAATACAAAACAGAGTTATAGGGAATGTTGCCCTTGATACTGGAGTTGATGACAAAGGTTAGTTCCAAGTTTTAAGTGAATAACTTATGTAGTTTTGAAGTTACAAAACTTTTGAATATAAACTTTAACCAGAAAATCTAAATAAAAAGGGGGCATAACTCTGTCAAAATACAAAACAGAGATATGGGGAATGTTGCCCCTGACACTGGAGTTGATGACAAAAGTATATTCCAAGTTTCAAATGAATAACTTATGATGTTTTGAAGTTATAAGACTTATGAATAAAACCTTTAACCAAATTCAGACGCGTCGCAGAGGGTAGTAGGAAAGCTCACCTATTCTTGTCTAAATAGTTCATTCATGCAAATTCTTTCCAGCTGACCATCTCTCATACACTATTTGGACAATTGCTAAAAACACCAATATTAAAGGATTACAATCAGTATAGCACAATTTAATACCCTGCTACACGTGTAATAGACCTATTACAAATATTTTTTTTATCTTACACATGTGTATGATAACCTATCTAGCATTCCCATTGGCTAGACTCATCACTTATTTACATACGTCATTGGATTGCAAGTACTCTTCCGGATGTCGTCATCGACATTTCTGATTTCTGCAATTGTTTTTTTTACATTGTTTTTTATTCTTGTTGTTTGATATATAATTACATAATATATTTTATCATTCAATATTATAAAGAGCGATTGCGAAATGAAATATGACGAAATGTTTACAGTTTTTTATGAGGAACTATTTTTAAGCGCAAGGATAATATTCCTGACGTTGTAATTCGGCTGTCAAAATATATGTGTCAGAAACTGTAACAAAGTGAGTAATCCTGCAATTTTAGGCTGCATGTGATGAAACATATTTGGCACTCGTTGTTATTACACTCGCCTATGACTTTTGTTATGGCCCAGTCATAGTGTAACGTTATTAGGCGCCGTTTTAGTACGTATTTGACACTCTCGTACTGCCAAGTTGTCGTCAAGTTTTACTAGATCTACGCTGTGCCCCGATGTGCTAGCAGTTACTGTGCTATCGCTACGTTGCGTTACATATGACAACGTACCACAACGTGTCATTACGTAGCGTTGCGTGGATGAACGCATTACATAGCGCAGCTAAGCGTTACAATAACGAGAGTGATGCGTGGCGTTTTGTAGTTTAAATGCATCCAATAACGCAGCATAACGTTGCAATTAACAGGACTCTCGTTCTGTACCCGTTGTGCTACGTAAAGGCCACGTTGTTCTACGTTGTGCCACGTGAACCACTACGTATAAATACGTTGTGGTGTAACGTAGCAGTATTTTGAACATGTTTAAAATTCAGATTTGTGTTTTACGTTGAAATACGTACATGTACATGTATATTCCAACTTGTGCCACGTTAAGGCGCGTTACGGCCACGTTGAACTACGTACCTCTACGTTGCGCAACGTAGCTAAACGAGGCGACAGAAACGTGACACTATGACATGGGTATTAGTAAGTCGCCCAACGCTCGCTTACTAACAAATGTCCTGAACTCGTTTAATATAATATTGTATTAAATCAAAACTCGTGCCAGATTCTATATTTATTAGATACGTCATATTGACATAATGTCTGTATCTTTTTAAAACCATTATCAAGTTTCGATTTCTTACTTACACTATAATAAAATGTTTTGCTGAAAATACAATATGTAAATAGTACACACAAATTAAATAAAATTAACAAAACTAAAATAAATATTAAGAGAACTATAATGCATATGAGAAAGATAACAAACAAATGTGTAATTACTAGTTTAATAAAAATACATATTGTAAATGATGGATATTAGAGACATTTATAGATAATTGATCATTTATAATTGTAAGCAACAGCAGTGCGTGATTATTACATTTTTATCTTTGTATAATTTTCTTCAGTGCTTGATCACACTCCCGTCAATTAACGTACTATACACATTCATCAAAAGTATTCTAACCACAGTTGTTTTTATTTTGGTAATTTGGTGAAACAGAATTGTGTAGCATAATGTAGTCTGCAGTCTACACAAAAGGAGTATTCTAACAAAAGATAAATTGGCATGCAATATGCAAACATCAGGCGGCTCACGTGAGCAAAAATCTAAACAATATGTTTAGAATGTTAACACAGTTCATACTAAAAAAAATCCCACAAACATGTTCGTTATTGCTGCACATCAATTGTAACATTTTTTAACTTAATTTCATTAAACAAATTCCATTAGACCATGACACACAAACACTTTTAATGATATTTTAGTAAGCGTAATGTTAAGATCATTGAAGTCATCTACATATGAGCAAGCTATTGTTTATAGGTTAGATACCAGTAAATCATTGTGTGTCCCTCCGTGGTCCATTCAAAAGTAGTGCCTATTACTAAAGAGTTCCTTTTCTCTTCTGTTATAAAGGCCATTTAGCAATCTCAGACATGCTTTTTGTGGTTGTTTCTTATATACCATGTGATTCTGGAACATTTAAATGTATTTCATTAGAGGCTAACTTGAAAGGTGAACTTTTGGGGTGTGTTTAATCTGGTATGCGGGTTTTGTCGAAATATGACTGCCGAAACCCTGTTTTCTACCGGTGTCTGCATTCAGGCAAGATGCATTTTCTTAGAAGTAACATGACATATCGTTTTTATTGAAAGTTTTGGAAGAGGAAAGGATCATCTTTAAATTGATACCATGTATGCACAATCTCAAATAAAGGAAAAGGTAGAAAATGCTTTTCACAGTAATGCTATTAATTGTATGATGCAAATCAAGACATGCAACATAATTGTCCGACAAAGCTGGTTTATTTAATAAGACTTTTTTCATGCAAATCTTTCTAAAATATATGTCCAAGAGCAATCCATACTCAATATATTGTCAATATATCTACTAGATTTGTAAAAATGTGGAAGATCTTTAATTTTGTATCTCTGGATTAATTTAGTATACAAATCCGTTCATAACATATGGTGCCCTAAAATGACAGGATACGCTAGTTTATTTTATTTCGTAACTACGAAATTTATTTCGTAAAAACGTAATAATATTTCGAAAACGTAATACTATTGCGTAATTACGAAATGTTTATTGCATATAAACGTAATAATATTTCGTTTAAACGTAATATTTAGTATTTCGTTTAAACGTTATAATATTTACTTTAAACTTAACATTATTTTGTAATTACGAAATGTATCTCGTAAAAACGTAATATTTATTCGTAAAAACGTAATAGTATTAGCACTATACGTTTATTGCGTTTGAACGAAATACAATTCGTAATTACGAAATAGTTTTACGTTTTTACGAAATATATTTCTTATTAAAGAAAAACATTACGTTTAAAGACATAATGTTAAGTTTAAACGAAACAATATTACTTTTTACGAAATAACATTACGTTTTTACGAAATGATATTACGTTTTTACGAAATAATATTACGTTTAAACGAAATTATATTACGTTTAAACGACATGATATTACGTTTTTACGAAATAATATTACCTTTTTAAGAAATAATATAACGTTTTTACGAAATACATTTCGTTTTTACGAAATATTCTTACGTTTTTTTCGAAATACATTTCGTAATTACGAAATAAACAAGAAATATTATGTTTGTTTATACCAGTGTACAATGTCAGTTTAGGGGCACCGTACATAAGGATATAAATATCATGCATTTTTATTATCCCACCTCAAGCAAGTTTTTACAAATATCCCATTTAGTATATGTCAATATGGCTGTAAATGTTTCTGAGAGCAAAATAATATGTATAAATAGTAACTTATTTTGAATGTACCCATCCATAAAAAATCCGCATCTTTGTCACTGATGTATTTAATGTTACGAATACAATCACACCATCTTAACAATTTCCTGAAGTAAACTAATACTGAATGTCTTGAGGAAAGAATATTTCCTGACACCGACTCACGATAATTCTGAATTGATTTTATTTCAATAAAATAAATGGGTTTTGTCTCAAGTAATCTCATAAAGCAATACACATATTAAAACCATACACTTTGCCAAAGTACTTAAATTAAATACGAACATAAAATTTTTCTGCATAGTGAGATTTTTTCAATAATAAACATGCTTGAAAAATGGAATGCTTGAACTCACGACTCAGCAAAAAATAAAGACAGTTATAATGTTATACCAATTGGACGTCATAATGAAATAAAGAAAAGCACACAGAAAATTATACAAATATTTTTTTCAGAAAGCGTAAACCATTTTGCCATTATGTATACCTTACTTCTTTATTATATGCCAATATTTATATCTTAATTTCAGATTAATAAACCATTAAATTATTCTTCCATCATATAACATCGCAAAAATTATCAATCATCCGTACATAACCTGAAAGGTATTGTGAGATACTAAATACAAATAGTGTAGTAAAAGCGAAGTACGTTTTTTTTATTAAACCAAACAATGTATCATCGTCGTACATAACATAAGACAATTTTATCTTACCATTGTGTATAATGTTACCTGATCACTAATAGTGTCCTCCGCCAGCCTGCACACAAAGCCCCGTTAATGTGGTTACCCATCTATTATAATACACTATCTATAACAAACACCGCCTGTTTTTGCGTTTAGGCTTGTTCAAGCCAATAGCTAGACAGTGTCGAGTTCTCAGTTAATGTTTGGGAAGGGAACCCTTTATGGGCTATATTTACTCGACTGATAATTCATATTTTATTGTGCACTTGCAACATTAAATAGACAGGTATTGAAGGCAAGGGGATATAGTTGGAACTCAACATAATTATGCTGTTGTCTATTGACTATGCTTATTTGATCCTTGTAGTTGTTGATCTGAAATCTTCCTCTGAAATTCAATGAGTTACATTATTGTTTACGTTTGTAATAAAGTAACATTATGTTGAACACCTATATTCAATCCTTATTTTTTTTTTTTATGAAAATGAAGACTTAATCTACCACGGGTTTAACCGTTTTGCAAGTATTACACAGGTTTACAAACCCAAGAACAGCGCAGCATATTATTGTGTCCATGAAGTTAAAACCATTTCAGGGACTTTTTTAAGTGGAAAACGCAACATAATAACTTTGGATTTATGTTTTATTGAGGGCCCTGATACACATACAAGAATGTAAACGTATTATGGGTTTAAACACGTGTCAAGGCATACACAACTTCAACATTACAGATTTGTTAGACACTAACCATCCCGAAGTTGAGGAATATATGCCTTAATAAACTAACAGAGCGATAATATCTATCAAACATATCCGTTCTTTGCATACTGAACAATTTCGCCTTTTCCTTTACGCCGGTTAGGTCGGTTGATAAAAATTGATAACTCTCTCCAGTCTAAAGAACATTATGTGTTCATAAATAAACACCAATTAAACTAAACTAATTATTTGTTGCGCTGGTATCGGCGTGATGTATTTTATGAGATGACGATTAAACAAATAATTCTTCAAATGTGGTTTTGAAATGTAGCAATATTTTACTCGTGCATTCATATACATGTATATATGTATATAGCACCCACAACTACGAGATTACTTACAATCCCGATTAAAAAAATAATGAGAAGGAGGAATAGTAGTAGGAAGAGGAGGAGGAGGAAGACGACAGCGACGACGATGGTGGTGGTTTTTTGAATGGTGATGCGTGGCAATGATGTTACGAACATATTAATGGACCGAATATTTTGAATATCAATATTTTAATATTCGTATAAGTACTCCGCGTTGTTACATCGTAACGGAGTACTTTTGTCCTTACGGACATGAGAAAACAAACCGGTTTTGTATGGTTCAGTGATTGTCGCTATTAAAAGAAGAAAATAGTTGTTGAAATCAGTTCTAGCGAGATCGTCTATGTGGCAACATCGTGCACTCAAAATGGAAAATGAACATGAACACGTCGATCTGATCAGTAGCATCGTTGATGAAAAGTAGAAGTCGACCTTAAATGAACACAAGAAATCGATGCTACAAGACATGGAACGCCTCGTAGAAAAGATAAGTGCAAAGACTAACTGTAATCAATTAAATCAGTTTTCGAGCTTTGTCTCAGGCGTTCCAATTTTCAAACGTAAATCAAACGAAGAGAAGTTCAAGTACAATTCAAAAATAAATTTGTCACTTGAGGAAGCAGACAAGTTGTTGTCATCAGGAAATATTGATGAATCTAGACAAAAAATCGCTGAAGGTCAGTATTGAAAGAAAATAAAACCATTTTCTATAATTATATTTGAAATTTGCTGGAAAGTTTAGTTTTTATACTTATAACACAAACGTTTAAAATAATGTAACTGTTTCATGAATCTGACGACATAAAGTTATTTGCAGCAAAAGCCATGGTCGCACATCGTCAGAAATTGATTCGATTGGCTGATGCATCTGAACTTTGGATGGAGATGCGTGACTGAGTATGAGGCAAACCCGCTAGCATCAGACACCGATGACGAGAAACGCATGTACAAGGCGGAAGCTCGGGCCAACAAAAAGTTGAAAGCGGACAAATCCAAAAAGTTACGCGGCGCGCGTAACTGGCCTTACCGGAAGCCGGTAGCGTCACCCAGCATCGCAACACAGGGGACAGCGACTCAACAGCCAATGAGGCGACCAGGATTGTGCTTCGCATGTGGCAAGCCGGGTCACTGGAAAGGAGCACCTGAATGCTCAGCGAGCAGCACAAACAATAAGATAAGTAGTTTTATGTTTGAAAGCTCCTTATCAGAAAAATTGAATGCACCGCTAATGGCGGAAAACGGTAATATATTGACAGATCTAGAATGCGTAAGCAAAGCCGATACGGATCAAAACGGTCCTAGTATAAAAAACGGATACCGGAAGTTTTCCGGTAAGTAGGCTGAAAGCACACATGATCAAGTGGCAGGAGGCTATTGATAGTAAGTACACTTTAGATGTAGTAAGTTGCGGTTATAAGCTTCCTTATATAAGTGTACCAGAGCATTCCGAAATGAAAAACAATTACACATCCAGAGTAAACACTGATTTTGTAGAACAAGAAATAAAATCTTTATTGAAGAAAAGTGTTGTTTCTAGATGTAACGGAATACCGCATGTTGTTAACCCACATACAGTGGCTTTTAATAAGAAAAGAAAGCCTCGTTTAGTTCTAGATTGTAGATACATTAATCCACATTTACATCAGTTTAAAGTAAAATTCCAAAAAGACATTAAAGTAGCTGAAACTTTGTTTGAGCATAATTCGTTCTTATTTACTTTCAATATCAGAGGGGCATATCATCATATAGATAAATTCACAGAACATCGAACATATTTAGGATTTAGCTACAAAGAGGATGGTGTAAAATGTTATTACGTTTTAAATACGCTCCCCTTTGGTATTAAAACAGCTGGTCACATATTCTCTAAGATACTAAGAGTTGTAGTAGCATTTCTTAGGTCAAAAGGACTGAATATAGGTATGTTTCTAGATGACGGCATCGGTGGTAGTGTAGAATACGAACAGGCAGTCTATGCAAGTAATTTGACAAGGAAGACTTTGATAGAGTTTGGGTTCTTATTGGCAGAGGATAACTGTAACTGGAGAGTAGAATGGCTATGCCATGTGCTCGACATGCACAAAAAATCAGTTGTTTATAACTGAAGACAGAATTACTCGATTAGAGAAAAGCATAGATTCGATTATTTATCTAATACATCAAACGAGAGACAAAATAGTGCCAATCAGATTTGTAGCTAATATTGTAGGACATATTATTTCGCTTCAAAGTGTGATTGGAAATAAAGTTAGATTGCTAACAAGACATTTATACAGTGGAATAATTGCCAGAGCTAGTTGGAATGCTCCCATTCTTGTGACATAATAAGCCATTTATGAGCTTAAGTTCTGGAAAGAGAACACAAGGCAGTTAAACAACAGGGGCAAGAAATTTAAACACAATCAAATGTGTTTGTTTAATATTTTTGCTGATGCAAGTAGTACAGGTTATGGCATTTTATTGAGAGTTGTAACTTAAATGTAGATAAGCTTTTAGATGATGTCCCAGTTTACGATTTCTATGGAAATCAAAAAATAGAGTTAAACTGCGAAGGCAAACAGAGTACAGGTAATGATACCATAACGTTTACACAGTCGTTGAGATCCCAAAATGAGATCACAGAAGTGAGTAACCTGTTCCCGGAAGTGAACAGCTCGTTCCCGGAAATGTGTAATGTGTTCCCGGAAGTGAATACTTTACAAAGAGGCAATTGTAGACAATATCAAAAGCACATTGACAACGTTTGTGTAAACAAGACAGGTAACATAATTTGCGAATATAACTATAGCAAAGACAATAAACCACCGGAAGTTGGTGCTCACGAGATACCGGAAGATCTTCCGTTTATCACCGTTCCTTAAGTCAGAGTTCTTACGGTAAGGAAACTGCCTCGAATATGGCATGTTCGGGTATGATAAGGTTTCTGGAAGTGGACACAAAACATAAGGGAGAGCCCCCGGAAGTGGGCTGTAGTTTGTATAGTATGTTCACGGTAGAGGACGAGATTAATACTTATAATATAAAGTTTGATAAACATTTGATAACAGATTTAGAAGTAATAGGTATTTGGTCTGATGTAGAAAAAACATGCAGCTCTACTAGGCGTGAAGCAAAGGCAGTTAACAGAATTGTTAAAACAGACGGAAATGCTTTACAAAATTCGTATATAAAAGTATTTTCTGACAATAAAAATGTAAAATCCGTTTTATTAAATAGAAGTCTTAAAAACGACATTCATAATATAGCTTTATATTTAAATGCGTTTTGCAATTGCAATTCCTTTTTTATTCCGGAGTAGTTAAATGACATAATAGTGCGAGTTCTGTCTTACAAATTAGATTTCCATGTCGTAGGAAATGTACTCTAATCTATACTCTACCCGAATGTTGTCAGATTGTTAAATGAATATAATGCAGAATTGTGTCCAAACGTAAATTAATTTTATCCAGAAAATGGCTTCCGTGTTGTATCCTCGGTGGAAAAATGGGGTTTGATGAGCGTGAGAGAGGGCTCGGTATTTATAGGCGACGAATGTATAGAGTATGGCGTGCACTTGCACCTATGTATCGACAACTTCCGACATACAATCGCAATCATACGACGGTCTAGCGCAGCCCAATCACAAACTGACGCCTACTGTCGCTATACATTGGCGACAATCAATAGAACCGCTTGGACCAATCGGACGCCTTTTGGCGCGCTACTACGCCTATTTGGAACACATTGGCGCCATCCCGCGACAGAGGCCAGCCTGAAGGAGAGTTTGACACCAGTGCACTCCAGCTGCAGCCAAAAGGCGATAAACATTTCCATATTTGCAAAAATTACACTTAATTGGATCCAGTAAGTCCCAAATCTCTCATGAAAGGCGATGAATTTGACGACGTATAAACTTTAAAGTTTTTAAAACATTGAGGCCGTCAAATCAATGGTTAGCGCCGATTCGTACCTTTTGTTTTCAATTGGTGGTCAATTTACGGCATAACGATTCAAATGCCCCGTACTTGGTGATAAAATGTGACCAGTAACAAATATTAAATATAAATACACTTAGAACTATTTTACAACGCCTGTGCCAGAATCTTCAGACGATGCATTTATTTTTCAGAAATCCAATATGAAATGAGATTTTCTTTATTTTCGACTAAGAGCCTTTATAAATATCAGTTCAAATATCACTATGATTAAATGCATTGACTACAAACAAGAATCATATTATGTCCGGCTTTTCTGTCAGTTTTAAAATAATAATTTGCTGCACAGGTTGCTGGAAAACGTTTGAATTACCATTAACCTGATAATTTGAATACATTCAGTGACTTTATACTTTATATAGTGATGTTTACCATGCATTTAATTTGAAAGTGTTTTTTAGGCGTCAAGTGTTCAGATGGAAACTCATTACAATAAATTAGTTTTTTATTAATTTATAAATGAAAACCATTGACATATTTATGCGACCGACTGAATTAAAGATATAAACTATTAGTATTGAAGTTCATAATGCAACTTTAAATTTGATAACAAAAAAGTCGCTAGCGGGATATAACTTGATTTATCAAACATCATTGCGTTATAAAGTTCACACAATTTCTCACTCCTGCTATTTCGGCACCGCGTTGATCGCTTGTAGTTGACATTAGGCGAAATCTCGTTGCAGTAAGCACATTTCGAATAAATGATTCATAATGCATTAATTGTTGTTAGATGGATAGCTGGGTAGTCAAAACAACAAACAAAGTTTATGTCGACCCACATTCATGTTCTATTTGCTCAAATGGAAATTATTTACTATTTTCTAGACTGATTAGTTAGATCAGAAACTTGAGCAATCGATTGGCAGTGTTGTGACCTATACAAACGTGTTTCTGAAAGTATAAACCACAAAGTAAAACATCAATTATAAACGCTGCATCACATGATTTGTGATGTGAATTCACACCACGTATTACGGCTTCTTCCTGACAGGCACGAGGATGATCTGTAATATATACTAAATGATGCTAGGTCTTGAAATCTTGTGAACAAGCAGGGATTCAGCTGATACTTGTATTTACTTCATTTCATCGTGCCTCAGAAAGTTGCAAAACTGTTGCTCTGGTGAACTTTAAACCATTTAGTAATTAAATTGTAATTCATTTGAATTAATATTCTCTTTCATTACTTTTATTCAATTTGAATCGCAATGCTGATGTTAAATTTTATTTACACGTGTGTGTATTTTGATTATTTCTGGGCTAGGTTTGAGGTTCGGCATACCTTCAACCCGGTTTAAACCCCCAATGCTTTGCATTGACCGTTCCAAGGCGGTGACCCCCAGTTTTAATCATGTTTATGTTTTGTGTTGTGTTGTGCGCATTGTACTGTGTTTTATAGGCGATTGGTCACTTGTCTTAAATAAAGGACTAGAGGATGTTAATAAGGGATTCTCTTCTGGTGATGTCTCTGAATATCGAACTGTACAACCAGCAGAGTGTTAAACCATATTGTAAGCTCAAACGGAAGGTTTTGATATGTACGCCGGTGATCAGTTAGTTGCATACTTATGTTATGTTGAATTTTGCATCTAAATTTACATGTTCTTTCAATTATCACACGTTCGAATAGTTACATTGGTTAACTTTACACTTCATTGTAATTAGTTGCACTCATGAAAGTGTATACTGCTTAAATATGTCATTTTATTACGATCTCTGCAAATGGGTCAATACCAATGTGTCAATATATGAATTTGTCATAAATTGTTGTGAGAGGAGTAAAGACAACTGAATCTTATTCAAATTGTTATTTTATCCTGCATAAGAGCACACTGCGTAAAGCTTCGATCACTCCCCTAACTGATAATAATCGTCCCGGACAGCGTTTCAACAGTTAAATTACTTTCAGTTCTAAGACTTTCATTTAAAATTATACACATCAATAACGCCAATGAATCCAGTTTAATCAATCGTTGAATTAAGTTAAATATTCTTAAAATATTTCCCTTTTGATAAAGACGCATCTTATAAAGGCGCATTGTACAAATGACTCATTTGTACAAGCCTCGAGATTTAAACCCCACTTCTTTCTTACCGGGATATGTATGATTACATAAAAAAAGTGAAGGCGAAAGTATTGATGTTTGTGGAGGCCCCATAGTGAGATATTCGGCGTCATTATGGTTAACCTGCAGTTAAATTCATTCCCGGCGGTGTCGTTCATGTTAGTTTTAGTTTTGAGCACCAAGTTATAATATCTACATGCTTTTTTTTATAATTGTAACATAATACTTTAGTTTTACAAGATGATTTTTCTTGTCTGAAATAGGTTCAATATGTATATTTTAAATTTCTAAGAAATATTCTTATGTAGTTGTCCATTATTTCTTTCAATGTTTATGAAATTGTTCAATATGACGCTATTTTTTTCATTTTCCGTTTGTTTGCATCTCATTTACTTTCTTTCAACAGAACCAACTCCTGCACACAAATGATGCAAGACACCATTAGTTTTTAGACTTATTATGTAAAAGTATACACGTTATCCTGTCAAAGCTCTTGACCGAGTTGTTCACCTCGACATTGATGTTTATCTTTTTTTTACATGACTTGTCGTACGGCTGTAAATCATTTCGAGACATTATGATTAGATAACGAAATGGAAGAGTAATGGATAAGGGAATTGCATACAGCGGTAATGCAAACTGGCACATGAGTGCACTATATGTGAAATACAAACCATTGTATTATGTTGTGGTTAATAAGACACACGTCTTGCCAAGGTTCAGTGCACCTACATGTACTCTTCGTCACTGAAATCAGTTTTCAGCATAAATGCCGCGCATAATTTTGGTCCTGTTTTAAATTTAAAACACATTTAATTCCTAACTTTAATGAATCTTTCAGACAGGATTTATTAGTCGGATATTGACCGTTTAACATGGGATAATATAATCGGAAATAACGGGTTATATACTCCAATATTGAGATAACAAAACGCTATACATCAATTCTATTAAAGCTGCTGGTAGCCATACACAATTCGTGCACTTGGCTGAACACTTTGCTTGTCGGGCCAGCTTGTTATATAAAGAATGAAGGGTTATTTATATATTATTGTATTACGCAATGGATAACAACCGCCCAAGCCAAAAGAAAAGTAATGAATACATTCCAAGTAATTCATGATGTTACTTGGTTATGAAGTGTGCTGCTTGAGTGTTCTTAAGATCCTGTAATCTTATAATGAGTGAATTATTGCATCAAACTACACTGGATAAGAAACGAAAACACTAAACACTTCATTATTCGCATTTGACATCAGATAGGATGTATCCAACTAGCTTCTGTTTATTTACATAGCAATCATACACGTGATTGCATAAACATGGTTTGTAGTGTTATTGCCACGATCAATCAAAACGAACAAACACGTTAAAACATTAAAAGCCTTTAATACGTGCAATACATTATATCGATCATTCTACCATGTAATACATTATGCAAATATTTGTGAGTTCCCCCAAGGTGGAAAT
Organism: Congeria kusceri; assembly: GCA_027627225.1. Classification (NCBI taxonomy): domain Eukaryota; kingdom Metazoa; phylum Mollusca; class Bivalvia; order Myida; family Dreissenidae; genus Congeria; species Congeria kusceri. The sequence continues at coordinate 19,194,886 of CM051027.1, forward strand.
GAGTATAATCTTCGTGATAAATTATTTATTTGTGAGAGTTCAAGCAATGTTTGCCCATCAAATACACTTTCGCCACATTGTGATTGCTGTATTTTACTTTAACATTAATGAGAACACCTGTGTTGAAGCAGTCAGTTAGCCGGTCAATTAGTTATTCCAACGAATATATATTTATATGCTAACATGGTAACAGGCATGGTGCTAAATATTTTGACAAGTGCTTGAAATGATGATAAACATCATTTAACATTGCACTACTAACACGTAAAAGACAACAACGGGCATAACTGTAAAGTTTGATTCCACACTATAAATCGCAAACATGTAATATGTTTAACTAAATATATTTTGAACCAGGATGTAATTGTTGAATATCCTACACGATACTTAGGGACTGTTAAGTCTTAAGTGTACTACTCATAAATGGTAAAAACACGTATATTGCTAAAATAAGTTTTTTTCTAATGAACCATGTGATACTCTTTTCCATTGACTTATTTTACGTCTTACCGTTTTTTTTTCTTCAGAATTAGAGGTTTTATTGCTATTACTGCCATATTCTACATATTTCTATTTCTACCCATGAAAGAATGCGAACAACTCCTTTTATGGTTTTAACAAAATATATTTACTTATTTTAATTGTTTTTTTTTGTTTTTTTCAATATCGTTGTTTTTTTAGTTTTCCTGATATTATCGTACAGTAAAGTAATTAGATTTGACTATGTGCATCTTGTACTTTGGTTTTATTCAAAAGTAAATGAATAAGAAAATAATATTGGATTGTAACTATTCGATAATGTATATAACACATTGTTTGAACAGAACAAAAAAAACATGTAGTATTATGTAATAACTGGGTTTGATCTGGTTAAATGTTCTGGCATGTTCGCAAATGGTCACTTGTCTTAAATAAAGAACACACTAAAGATAATAATAAATCTTCCATATTGCTCTTTCAGCGTGGAGTATGGTATAGTGCACTAGTTATATTTGACTAAAAGTTGACTGAAGCCAGAGTCATGTCAAATAATTACTCCAACGAGAGTTTAAATATGTTGGCGTTAATACTCATGTTACACTGTCACAGCTACATATTGAGGGTTGAAAACCAGAAGGTACTAATTTCCATTGAAATCAATAGCAGTAAGTACCTTCTCGTTTTCAACCCTCGAAATTGTATCTCCGATTTGCTGCGATTTATTACAGATTGAAACTCGCCGTCAATCACCGAGTTTAAGCGTGACTTTGAAAAGAAAATAGTTTCAGATTATTCTTGTACGGACGATGTTATTGCGACCGATGCCGTATTTTGTACAAATATGCACGAATCAGTTACCATCAATACACGATAGCAATACGGGAAACAACGAATTGTTGCGATATACACGATACCCGCCTAAACTGGCGGTTTAGTAATATAAACAGCAGCCATCCGTAGCTAAAATTCGGGACAGTGTGACAGGTGTATAACTAGTACTATGCTAGGACTGTATGCTTGCTACTTCGTATACTGTAGAGTACCTGTTGGAAAGAACTCGTGTATAAGCCCCGGTATTTGGACGATCGGGACAATCTGTTGATCTGATCGGCTATATGAACCTTCAAGCATTCATGCTTAAAAAATATCACTGTTTTCTCACTCGCACTGCTTTAAATTATATCTATGTCGTCCCTAAATGAAAATTTAAATGTTCAAATGAACTACTAATACACGGTTAGTTCCTTGAGCATTTTGCATACAATTATGGCTCACGTGAACGGGGCGAAATTAGAATGATTACATTAGATCATAAATAATATAGCTGATAATTAATAAATACTAATTATAATTTATTTTTCACATGAAATAAAAAGCTTAATAAATTAAAGGTCAAGATTAGAAATTATATTACTAAAGATGCTTCTGGAATACGACCATGACCGTGTGTTGAATTAAATACATTGCCAGTCTGTATTGTTTTCTTTTTATACATTAACTGTGCGCTTCAATCGATGTCCAACAAACTATTCAAATACACGATGTTTTCGTAATCATGCAACAAGCTTTGTATTTCTCAAAGTGTTATAAAAGCTGGGAACAATAACGTTATGGATCTGCAAATCAGATACATTTCTATGTGCTAAATGACCAACACAACGTAACGCATATACTTATTGAAGTAGAATTTAAACGACCTTTGTACTCATCATTCACAGGGAAGTGTAAGCTGGTCTGCAGTTATCACAGCTAGAATACGAGATTCTTTAATAGTAAGATTATGAAAACGCGAAATCGCGAAACTACGCTAACGAAAACGCGATAACATAATGATGATTGTAAGCCTGATGTTACCTTACTAGTAACACAAACGCGACGATACGACGATACGATAGTACGATGATGATAATGCCATGAGGGATCGATTCTTCACCATCGTACTATCGCGTTTTCGTGGTCGTCGTATCGTGATTTTGAATTTACAATACCGTACTATCGCGTTATTATCATCAGAATGTCGCGTCATAATCATTAGAATGTCGGGATATTATATTTGTTCTTTCACGTTACCATTATCTAACTGTCGCGTTATCTCCATAGAACTCTCGCGGTATGACCAACGTACTGTCGCTTTATCATCATCGCACTGTCTCCATTCCAAATCCATGCGTCTGTGTTATAAAATCTAAAATTTGTCTAGATGTCGCCCGGTTTCGTTTGAACATTATCTCTTCCATCTTGCCTATTTGAAAGTCATGATTTTACTTAGGTTTGCTCAAAACATGTACTACAGTTAAAAAGTCTAGTTAAAATAGATTATATGTGTCGACAATAATAACTCGACTCACATCAGTTGATGATTTACTACATTGGTAATGCTTTGGTTAGAATGCATATACACAATGTTGAATACTGCTATTTTAGGTGTTCAAACTATTGATAAAAAGGTAAAGTTTCGTTTCAGAAACCGTCCTTTATTTCATGTTATGCGGTGAATGAGCGGAGAAAACAAGTGAATGATAACCCGATCATTTCACTCTAGGTCGAGTGAAATTATAACGTTTGATCATTTCACTCTTGGTTATATGGAACTACTTTTAACTTTGTTTTTATGTATATTTTTTTTAAAGAATGTGAATACCCAAATCGTCAGTGTAAACATCGGCCTTTTTAAACAACAGAACACACACAATACAATTTAATACAAATACAATTAGGCGACAACAACGCAGTACGATTGGCACTATTTTCCCACCACAACAGTGATCGACAATATTTTTATCATAATGACGTAATATTTATGACGTCATAATACAAAAAACTTGTGACGCTTCAGCATATCGCGCGCATTTTTGATATTTATCGTTCAAAAGGATGAAATAAATAGAAAATGTTTTTAATACAGTGTAAGATCGTACTTTATTTCATTCGTGCTCATAGAAACGAGATATGTTCACTCTCGGCTGGGCCACTCGTGAAAATATTGTTTCTATGACCACTCACGAAATAAAATACGATCTTACACTGCATTAAACAAATATCCTCTATATCATTTGAAACGAAAGACAAGAACGTATCAACCGACTGACAAATTTACCTGCTATGGGGTTTATTTTTAATTTTTATTAACCCATAATGTAAGTGTTCTGCGTACCAAGGAATGCTGTACATTGTGGACAGTCAAACCATATCAAAACTATTATTTAGTTCAATTGCATTTTTGACAAATGTGCTTTTCTGCATTCAAATAAAATATCTGATGTTCGTTTCAATACGGTTTTATACCGTCATTCTTATTGGGATTACTTTCTTATGTTTGTGTAAGACAGCTAATTTAGCCTGATGTACCTGTGTCCATTCCAATAAGGCGATATTAAAAGGCCATTTATTTGTTGTATTTGACTGTATGATTTATATATGATGGCAATTGATTGATTACATAAATCTTACTCACGATATATCAGTTAAATGATAAAACTGACAAAGTCGTTATTTGGTACAATATTTAAACACAACACCAGAAGTTATTTTTTATTTTATATACAAGTACAGACACATTTTGTTCCATCAACTTACAACCAAAATTATACTACGCGTTGGTATCAAAACAACAATAATTATCAAATATCATTTTATCACCTACAGCCACAAAGAAATTGGCAAAAACGAACATACGTTCCGTTCAGATAGAGTTGCCTATAATTTACTGCATGACTGAGATTTTTTCGGAACCCGTTTTTTAGCCGAATTCTGGACTTTATTCTTATGGCCATAACAACCACATAGCGACTTCTGATAACATTCTACTCCGTTTACAACAAAAATGAACCAGCCGGTTATCTCGCTGACGATAATACGTTGTTATTTAAGTCACGTGATTGGCAAATAAATCGCATACGAAATATTTCCAGATAAGCAAATTGAATGGAACAAAATCATAATGTCTTCTGTATTAAACAAAATCATTAAAAATGCGAAGCCAAAAAGAAGATAGTATTAACCGTATCTCAACTTCTCGGCTAACGCGAGAAGTTTTGTTTAGTAAACACAAACGCATAATGATGGCACAAAAGCAGTCTTAGAAGACGTAGACAACGAATTATAAGATTGTCACCGTGAGCAAGACGGTATTCTGCAGCTAAAACAATAAATTCATTGTTATTCGTGATATTTGCAGCGTCAGACGTTATTGATAAGTTTGGAAAATGCATTTATGTACATGGTATAATTGAATATGTTTGTTGTAAAAAGTTTATATACCAAATTGATACTCGAGCAATATAAATGCGTTGCAACCTTCCTTTATTCAACACATTAAATTTGTCTTTCGAATATATTTATATTGCATCTTTATTTCAACGGTCAATGGTTCTAACTGACATACGTTTTGCATTGTTTAAACATTTAGCGTCGACATATCAATATATTATATATGTAATATGAAACAGTGTATATGTATAATGTTTCCACTTCGTTTTCTGATATAACGATGATTCAATGGTTTACTAATTGGCAAATGTGAACAATAGATTGTTTGATCACAACACTTATTGCAACACAATGGTTACCTCCAGAGTTATCTGTCGGTTGCAGCGTAGCCTGTTCCGCAAGTGCATACGTTGCTGGCACAAGTGGAGTGGGTGATGCACTTAGTACTCTTTGTTCCACTGCAATCACCGCCGATTCCTACATATAAACCTTATTTACTGTATTGTCGTAGTCAAATTTGCGAATATATATATATTCATTAAAAAGCATTTACTGCGTAAATCATAGATTTCGTTTTTGTACTACAATTACTTACCCACTGAACAGATCTTTGTGGTAGCATTCAGGTCGCAGACCGCAGCCGTTGTCGTTACCGTGTCACAATCAGTGGTAGCAGTGCATGCCGTACCTAGGTCTATAAAAATATATTAAATGAATTTAAATACATTGTGATATAATATACTATTGTATAAAATAAAAATAAAATAAAACAGGATTGTGTGAATTAGTATCCAAACATGTGAATTTGAAGACATTTGCATTAATACTTTAACTAACCAGCTTTGCATTCCGTTCCTTTTTTAGTGTAACCATTGCTGCAAGCGCATGTCTTTGAACCAGCCGAACCAGTACAGTCCGGATGAGGAACATTAACGTTGCAGTCTGCAGCAGAGGTACAGCTGGACCCAATTACTGCAATGAAAACAGTGTACTTCGCTAACTTGCATTTGATTTTATAAAGAGAAATTTATCGTTAAGATGTATTGTTTTAGCAAAAACAACTTCCACTGATTAGTCTAGGAGATTGTAAAGCATAGCGAACTTTAGGTGTACAACAAGTTTATTAAGACTCGAACATAACAATGAAACACATCAGTGTTCTATAAATGCTTATCTCGTACCTTCTACACAGTCCGCTCCCTGTTTAATGTAACCATTGTTACACGTGCATGTCTTTGAACAAGAATAGCCAGTACAGTCTGAATGAGGAACAGTAGAGTTGCAGTCTGCAGCAGCGGTAAAGCTGGACCCAATAACTGTAATGGAAACAGCGTACTTCGCCAACTTTCAGTTGAGTTAACCAAGAGAACTTTATTATTAAGATGTATTGTTTTATAAAAAAAACAATTTCAACTAGTTAATCTAGAAAATTGTAAAGCATTACGAACGTCATGTTTACAACAAGTTAATTACGACTGAAACATAACAATGAAACCAATCTGTGTTTTATCAATGCATATCTCATACCTTCAACACAGTCCGTCCCATGTTTAGTGTAACCAATGTTACAGGTGCATGTCTTTGATCCAGCCGAGCCAGTGCAGTCCGAATGAGGAACATTTGTGTTGCAGTCTGCAACAGCGGTACAGGTGGAACCAAGCACTGTAACGGAAACACGAACCATTTTGATTTAAGGAAGCATTACAGAGGAAAATATTTTAATCAAGTTGGAATTATACTAGTAATACAAAATCACCTGTAGCACAGAGTTTGTCGGCGGTTTCCTTGTACTTAGCAGAACGCCCACAAACGCTGTTCGTGCAAGCCGCATTGCTGACACACTTGTCTGTTTTTCCAGTACAGTCGCCGGTACTTTCTGCAATGGACAGGTCCAGGAAAATACTGACAAGAACCGTGGAAATTCTACGATTTCTTTAGAAAATATTTCGAATCAAATGCATGAAAGTCAGTACTTTAACAAAAAAGTTCTGGATACAAGGTGAAGGTCACGTAACTATGGCAGGAATACGTGGTCCTAATTATTCACTAAAATACTACTAACATAACTTGAGAAAGCACATTAAGGAACATTCATCAGTGAAACTGATGGATGTTCCTTAATACGCTTTCTCAAGTAATGGACATGCAAAGACAAGTGTAACATCCATACAATAAGCTCATCTCCTGCTGGTACTAAAGGCTTCAAACAAATGTCACAAGTAAATTTTTGCCAACAGTGGTTGATGTGCAATACATGGACAGTATTGGCGCACTAGTCAACTTATGCATTGAAAATCAAAGGCCGATAACTTCAATAAAATCATTGAAGTTGAACATCATCACATTAGGCCTATGCTAATCTGGTCCTGCTATGACTAAAGCGTGTTCATACTGTTGTCATAAACAATCTTTAAATTGCTACCACAAGTTGATGAGAAATATCTCGTATAAGAATTGTTCACTAAATACTTTTTCAGCAATCTTTACAGGCACAAAACTCAAAGAAAAAAGAGAAGCGTAACATATTGAGGTACTATGCATACCTCCACTTAGCAATGAAGCTTCTCATAAAGTTTCATTGAAATCTGGCCTATAGTTGCTGAGAAATAGTCCCATAACTGCAAGAAAAATCATTGAAGCAAAACGTCCTGGTAATATGCACACCTCTTCTTGAAGCTTTCCGTAAAGTTTTATTAAAATAGGACCAGCTGTTCCTAAAAATGTGCACTACATATTAATTTTAAAAAAATTCAAAGTTCCATAATTCCAAGAAAAACATTAAACGGAACTTTCTGGTAATATGCACACCTCCTCGTGAAAATAAAGCTTCCCATAAAGTTTCGCTGAATTCCTGTCGGTACTTGCTAAGAAATAGACGTTTAGTGCGCTATATACTAATTTCGGAAATCTCAAAACTCCGAGAAAAATCATTCAAGCGGGACGTCATGGTAATATTTACACCCTCTTTAGTAATAAAGATTCCCATAAAGTTTCGTTGCATTCCAGCCAGTTGTTGCTAAAAAATAGTCCGGACAAACAAAATGTGACGAAAGGACGGACGGACGAAAAAACAGATGGACAAAAGGACGAACGGATTGGACGGATGGACAAGGCGGACTATTGCTGCCCCCGAATTTTTCAGGGAGAGTAAGTAATTACTATTAGGTTATTTATAAGGACACTGACTCTGAACAGAATTAAGATTATATAAGTGAAAAATAGCTCAATATATTATTGTGTTATTGAACTGAAAGCAGTTTAATATTTTAGTAACGCTGACCTTGACCCAGAAGTATTTCTAGGTGAGTTCTCAATATATGGTACACATTTATAACGTTTCTATACAATAGCTAAAGCCAATGACTTTGATAGCTTTATCTAGTTATTAAGCAGAAACTGTTTGTCGAAATTTAGTATCGATGACCTTTAACTCTACCACATCTACCACTTATGCAATTTTAAGCGATAAGGTATCAGTGTATGATGTTTGTCGTAATAACAATTTCTCAACTCGTTCGCAAGTTATTAAAGTTATTGTGTTGGAAACTGTGTTTTCTATGTGTTGACCTAGATTGAACAACCCCATATGCAACCCTAACATACGATTAAATATACTTTATCGATACAATACTATACGATGCAATTGCATATGCACATGCAATATGCAATTCTGTACTATATTTGAAGAATAGTGTAATAGATCGAAATTAAGTGTAAATTCAGCAAAAACACAAGTCATGGTGTTTAAAAAAGGGGGAAGGTTAAGACGAAAAATGTCATTAATAATAAAACATTAGAGATTGTTGATAAATTAACATACCTAGAAATTGTATTCACTGCTGGTGGATCCTTTTCAACTACTTTTGATACATTATCTGGTCAAGCATTAAAGGCGATGTTTAAACTTAAAAGTTCATTTAAATTTCTATAAGGAATTTGTCTGTGGTAGAAGCCGAGCACAAAATAACTTTGTATATGGAGAACTTGGAAGAACAGCACATTTTTATAAGCATACAGTAAATGTCTGAAAATATCGGCTCAAAATTGTTAAAATGGAAACTGTTAAATATGTCCGAAAAGTTTATGACCAAATGTATATAGATTTAAAAGATAATCCAAATCATAAGTCATGGTTATTCTTAGTTAGACAGTTACTTCAGTCTTTTGGTTTTAATCATGTATGGATACTTAAAGGCGTCGAAAATGTTGACATGTTTATGAGTCTAGCTAAATAATGAGTAAATGATGTTTTATTCAAAAATGGCGGACAAAATTAAATGATTCTACTAGAGCTAGGACATATATACTTTTTGCAGATTTTAAATTTCAATCTTATTTGTCACATGTTAATCTAAGTAAATAAAGAAATGCTTTTTGTCGATTTAGAGTATCTGCACATAGATTAGAAGTCGAAGCAGGCAGGTGGCATAAACCTGTTGTTAAACCACACTGTGAAAAAGTATGTATTGTCTGTAATGTACTTGGAGATGAATATCACTTTGTTTGATAATATCCGTTGTATAAAGATTTGAGATAAAAATCTAAAAGAATTATTCTAGACCAAATGTTCCAAAATGTGTTGAATTAGATCTATTTAGGTCATATAATGCTGTATATAACAGCAATCCTTCAGTACATGTTTTCAATGCAATGGAAGTAAGAGATGCATTTTATAAGTATTATACATAACTTGATGTCAGAATGTTGTTTGTATTTCTCGCTGAACTAGTCAAACATGTTCCTAATTTCAACCACAAATGTACAATTATCTTTATGTTAATATTATCATGTTTTTATTTGTTTGTTTTTCTCTTTTTGTTTGTATGATAAGCGTGTCAATTTATTTTAACATTGGTTAATATATTCTTCTACACTGTCACGACTATCAATATTGAAATTATTAACTATGCATAATATCATACTTTTGCATGATTATTCTGAGATATGTATTTATGTAACACTGTTGATCGTGTCAATGTATAGTCATGTATTCAGAAGAAACTGTAAATTGTATCTAAGTTTCCTTACAATATCGCAGTTCATATACGAAGTATTTAGTGGAAACCATAAAATTTCATAAGTTACGGCTATCTTGCACTGTGCAAATCCCATATGCAATCAAAAGCTAAATCTCAATATATGATAAGAAACCATGACGTTCCATTTCAAAATATCTATTCGTTCTAGAGTTATTGAGCAGAAAAGGTTTTTCTATATTCAGTTATTCCCATCTTGACTTTCATCTCACCCCATATGCAATTCCAAGCTAGGTCAGAATATAAGGTATCTATGTATGAAGTTTCAATATCGCAATTCGAACACAAGTTATTGAGCGGACACCATGTTGCTTTTTTAGTAAACAACTCATACCAAATATATAATATTTTGCTTTAAAAAGTTAAGAATGCTATGACACCATCTAAATAATTTTCAGAAGTAAACTAATACTGAATGTCTTAAGGGAAGACTATTTCCTAAATTGATTTTATTTCAATAAAATAAATGGGCTTTGTCTACAAACAAGTAGTCTCATAAAGCAATAAAAATATTAAAGCGGTACACTATACCAAAGTATTGAAATAAATAACGAACATAAAATTATTCTGCATAGTGAGAATTTGGATAATACGATAATAATTGTAAATTTCATACATGCTTGACAAATGGAATGTTTGAACTCACGACGTAGGAACAAATAAAAACAAAGACAGTGATCATGTTTATATCAAGCGGACGTCATAATGAAATCAAGAAAAGGACAAAACTAAATTATATCAAGATTGTTTTCAGAAAGCGTAAACCATTTTGCGATTATATATACCTCATTTGTATCTGTATTATATGCCAATATTAATATCTTTATTTCAGAATAATAAACCATTAAAATATTCTTCCACCATTTGACATCGGAAACATCATCAACCACCCGTATATGACCTGAAAGGTATTGTGAGATTATAAATACAAATAGTGTAGTAAAAGCGAAGTTATTTTTTTTTAAATCTAAACAATATAACATCGTCGTACATAACATAAAGACAATTTTATCTTATCATTGTGTATAATGTTGCATGATCACTAATAGTGTCCTGTTCCAGCCTGCACACACTGCTGCCTTGTTAATGTGGTTACGCAAGCTATTATAGGACACTATCTTTAACAAACAGCGCCTTTTTTGCGTTTGGGCTGATCAAGCCAATAGCTAGACAGTGTCGAGTTCTTAGTTCGTGATTGGGAAAGGAGTCCTTTATGGAGTGTAGTTACCTGACTGACAATTCGAAATTTGAATGTGCACCTGCTACATTAAATCGACAGGTATGGACGGCTAGAGTTGCAACTCAGCATATGCTGTTGTCTATTGACTATGCTTATTTGATATTTAAATTGCCATCCAAGTTTTTCAGTAAAATACTATTGTCCATTCATTGCTTACAATACAAAATGTTTAAGTCGGAACATGTTAACTACCACAATAACTATATAAATATGCATTACTATTATTAATGTACTTGCAAATGTTCATATTTCTTATGTTAAATAAATATACATTTATGTATTTTAATTATTCTTCTTATTTAGAAAAAGGCAATATAACCATGATTCAAATGTACATCAAACAAAGAAACATGTTCATGCACCTGTACATTTCTTCACTGAAATAATTTAATGCAATATAGTCTCAGTCTGTGTACAAAATCCAACTAATCAGTACAACATACAAAAAGTCAATAATTTAAAAGCAATGATAATTGTAGAGTTATGTGTGCCTTGAAATGCATTCAAACCCAAAATGCGTTTACATTGGTTCATGTGTATCAGTTTTCTCACTTAAACATATACCCGAAGTAATAATGTAACTTTTTCCCCGCAAAGAAAATCCCTCTAATTGTTTTGACTTCATGGACACAATAATATGCTGTGCTGTTCTTGGGTTGTGTAATACTTGAAAGACGTTGATTCCTGTGTTAGATTAAAGACGTTCGCAACAATTTCCTTCAATTTTTTTCCAACGATAGATTTTCTTAAAACTTGGCACAAACATGCAGTAATGTATCCTAAAACTAAAACAGTCTTAAACAATAGTGGTCACTGGCCTTTTTCCGGAAATATTGATTTTTGAAATCGGTACCTGTCGAAGTCTTTTTTCAGTTTGTGTTACTTAGAATGTTGAATAATATAAAGAGTTTATAATCAACCAAAGATGGAGGTTTTAAATGCATCGTTTTTAAATGTTTTGTTTGTTAATAAACCAATACAGTTTAATGATAAAACGCGCTTTATCTACAGTTATCATTCAACAAATGACTTGTAATGGACACTTTACGAGATTAATTATGCATTAAATATGCCTGTGAAAACATCAATAATTTATCAAATATACGAATATCTTTTGTTCCAAACGAGCGATTTTGTTAAAAGATCCCACATACATGCGTCATTGTATTCTAAAACTAAAACAATTATAAAAAATAGAGGTCACCGTCCTTGTTCCGGAAATATTTGGTTTTGAATACGGTACCTGTAGAAGCCCCTTTTTCAGTTTGGATTTTTATCAATTTTTAAGCATTTAGAATAGTTTTTTTTCAAACAAGGTTATGGTTCTTTCAACTGATATGTTTATAAATGCTTTGTTTGGCAATATACATGTGTATGTTGATAATAAAAACGCTTTACCTTCATTTACTGCTTAAATAATGAATTTGACTGGACATTTAAGTGTGTCAAATGGGAACTAATAATGCTTTCTGACACTTTATTATTATCAAATGCATATTTTGTTGCAAACGACATAATTTCTTAAAATACATGCATCAATGTATACTTACACCAAAACATTAATACAAAGAATGGCTCACCGAACTTGTTTGGGAAATATTGGATTTCATATAGGGTACCTGTGTAGCCTTTTCCAGTTTCGTTTTAACATACATAAACAACGCATCAATATAATAGAGTAATTAAGTGGATCATTTCTGAACTAAATTTGTTTGGAAATACATTGCATAAGTGTGTTTTTGATTATTATATATGTTTTATGAACTTTTACTATTAACAATATTTATTTTGAATGGATATTAGATATGAAATTAGTATATTGTAACCTATATACAATAAAGAAAAAATGAAGCAAAAGGAGAAATTAAGTCTTCATTTTTCATATTGTAGCAAATAAGGATTGGATATAGGTGTTCAACATAATGTTTACCTTATTACAAACCAAAACAATGATGTAACTCATTTAAATTTCAGAGGAAGATTTCAGATCAACATCTACTATTATATGTACATTAATATTGTTTCATTACTTACTAAAATATGTATATGTTTCTTGTAGATTATAAGTGAAAACTTAAGAGCTTATATGTGAATTAACCGTGTTAATGTTTTTGTTTGATTTGAAATTATAAATCAAATACAAGTTAAACAAGTATGATTAAAATGTGTTAATTATATGTATTTCCAACGATAATATTACTGATAAGTTGTCATATGCAGTATACATAAACTGATTTTTTCAAAATTTCTAGACATATCACTAAAACAGGCTTGACATACAGTTTACAGTTTTGCAGTTTATTGAGTAATACAGTGGGCAATATGCCCATGAGTATACAAATGAAGGTATAATAATATGCATAAAAACAAAGTCAAAGGTCACCAATAACATCCATACTGAATGTCAATGTTTACATATATAAACATTTATCAAACAAATATCGAAATTATTCAGCAATAGATAATAAGCGAGAGGTGGTATATATATTGTATAATCAACATCATACATTAGTCATAATACGTATAGAAAGAATTTCTAATTTGCAAAGCTTTATAAATAAACATTGCCAATTTTTTATTAACACTGCTATTTTGAGAGAAAAGTAATTATATAAATTTGATCATATTTGGTCTAAGATAATAAAATGGGCTTATGTAAATCTTTCTAACATCATGATACAATGTACATTCAAGGATAAAATGGTATTCATCTTCAAGAACATTGCATAAGTAACATTTTCTTTCTTCATAAGGTATAGCTGTTGGTTTATGCCATCTACCAGTTTCAACTTTAAGTCTATGTGCAGATACTCTTAATCTGGAGAGGGCCATTCTATACTTGGAAATATTTACATCATTTAAATAGGGTTGAAATTTAAAATCTGATATCAATATGTACGTTTTACCTCTGCTTGATTCACGTAATTCAGAGTTCCATCTTTGTAAAAATATATCTGTTACTCTGACTTTAAACATACTTAAAAAGACATCTACATCCCCAACACCTCGATTTAACCACACATCATTAAAACCACAATTTCCTAATAAATTTTTAACCATATATACCCATGATTTTCTATTGGGATAAATATCAAATTCTCTGTACATCATATAATAAACAATTTATGAGCTATTTGTTGAAGGCACTATCAATAAATTGTATAAATTGATAGTAAATTCTTTTTTTTGTAAAGCATGCCTACTTTTCCACTTGAAAAATCTTAAAATCTGGTTTGTATATGATTTGTATATTTATACTGGTAGTGATAAAACATAAATAAAACAATTAAACTTGTACAACAGAACTTTTTATTTTAACTATAATTAACAATCAATTTCAAGATCCTTTGAATCATCAGTGTAGTTGGCCGGCAATGCACACAAATGAATGCAATTGTTAACACTACATCTGGAATTTCTCTGCACCTTTCAGGTTATGCAGTGCTAAATAATTTTTAAAACAAAAAGCACTGCACAGCATCTTTAGCATTTAGTACAATGCAAGAGTAGAGAAGATCTAGTAGGAATCAATAACTAACTGAATCAGTAGCCTGAATAGAAATACAACAATCATGAAAAAGTAACTTTTGCCTCAAAACGTAAATTAAAGCAAGTTGTAAACTTCAAGATTATTTGTAAAAATCACAGCAATGAATCCTCATACGATGTTTAAATACCTAGGTCTTAACATTGATAGTTCCCTGTCAATTGAATCTTTTGTTAACAATATTGTTTAAAAAGTGAATTATCGTCTTAAATATTTTAAAAGACAAGCCAAATTATATGATGTTTAGACTAGAAAAAAATACCTCTGTTCTGCACTATGCCATATGCAAGTCATTACCAGATTACATTAAGGCCGCACAAAGGGTGAACATGGCCACATTTAGACATTGCAATCAAACGGTTATCTTATTGTCTGTCTCAGCAATTGTTAACGCTAGTATATAACCTACGTCCGAAATATTTGGTTTGCTGGATACTTTTATTGCAAAAATATTGATCATCTGTTTACAAACACTAGCTTTACTGCCGAATTTCGTTGCAATGCGGATTTAATCCGACTATCCATCGTTAACGAGTTGCACGACATTCTACATAAAACACGAGCAACTTCGACTGGTTTCGTAGTGTTAAAAATATAAACACCAAACTGAACTTCAAACTGTTCAAATTCCATTTATTTTATAAACTAGAACTCCGCAAGTCGGATGTGTCGCCTGACGCCGGATAGCTTACGTGAATCCAAATGAAGAACCACTTAAGGTTAATGTTCAATTTTTTTCAACAGATTTGTTGAAATCTTTAAAAGCACCGCACTCTGGCTAATTGCAAAAAAAAACAACTAGTTAAAACCAAAAATGCGACAAAAATACGTATGAAATTTACAAATGGCAATAAATCCGAAAGTATGAGGTGCAGAGTAACGGTTATTGTGCACGGCACTTCTCCTCAATGAGATCTATCTACCTATGAAGTTCCAAGTTGATAGCTTTCATAGTCTTAGAGTCATGCTCCGACAAAAATTAAGTATGAAAATAAACTAAGGGCAATAACTCCAAAAGTATGAGTTGCAGAGTAACGGTTCTTGTGCATTGCAGTTTTCCTCAATGAGATCTATCTACCTATGAAGTTTCAAGTTGATATCTTTTATAGTCTCAGAGTTATATTCCGGAAAAAAATTTAGTATGAAAATAAACAAAGGGTTAATAACTCCGAAAGTATGAGGTTCAGAGTAACGGTTCTTGTGCACTGCACTTTATCTTAATGAGATCTATCTACTTGTAAAGTTTCAGGTTGATAGCTTTCATAGTCTTAGAGTTATGCTCCGGATACAAATTAAGTATGAAAATAAACAAAGGGCAATAACTCCAAAAGTATGCGGTGCGGCGTAACGGTTATTGTGTACTGCACTTTCCCTCATTGAGGTCTATCTACCTATTTAAAGACATTATCGTATGTATATTCTCAGACCATCCAATACGGAAAAGATTGTACGCACGTGCGTACAATTTGGTGAAATAATGAACGGTCACGTGGCACGAATTACGATATCTGATTGTAGGATATAAACAGGTATATAATAATATATATTATAATATGATAATTGTCATGCGACGACCCGACGATACGAGATTTAGGCGATAATTATCGCTGCAAATCGCGACAATGCGAAGATGCGCGATTTCGGCGATTAATGTCGCTGTGTACTATGCAATGTGAGTGCATACAAATGGTTTGTAGTGTTATGACACAATCAAACAAAGCGAATAAACACGTTAAAACATAACAACCTTTTTTATCTGTGTAATATATCAACCTTCCATCTGTGACGGCACGATATGACCATAATGTGTTGAGTTGCCGTCAAACCCAAATAAACAAACAAACAAACTTCAATCTGTGGAATTAAGTGTAATCTTCGTGTGGACAAATAATTTATAAGAGTTAGAGCATTTTCCCAATGAAATACACTTTTGCCGCAATGTAATTGCTGTATTTTACTCAAACAATAATGAGAACACCTGTGTAGAAGCAGTCAGTAAACCTGTCAACCAGTAATTCAAACGAAGATATATTGCTTGCAAAGGCAATCGACTTTAGCCAAGAAAACATAACTGTGCATTGATTTGTCTTTTATGTTGACACGTTTTTTTTGGCATGTGTTTGAGATGATGATAAACAGCAAATATTCATTTAACTACCCGTACCTTAAACATGGAACAACGGGCAAAACTGTAAAATTCGATCCCGCTTTCTAAAACGAGAATATTTAATACCTCAACAGATTAACTACCAGCTAATTGTTCAATATCCTAAATAATTATTAGGATCGGCTAAGTCAACCATTTTCTACTCACTAATGCTAAGACAAAATGCGTGTTTTCTTCGGAACACTTGTGATACGTGATGTTATAATAAAGATGTACTTACTTCATGTGTTGATATTTTTTTCAATATCTTTGATTGTTTAAATTTAATGCTATAATCGTACTGTGAAGTAATTTAATTTGACACTGTACATTCTAAAGTACATGAATATGACACTTATATTAAATTGTAACTATATGATACTAAATATTTAAACGTTGTTTTAACATAACAACAATGCAAGTAATATTAGGTAATTACACACCAAATATAATAATGTTTCCATCTTGCTTTGTCAAGGAGGTGTTTCATCCAAGTTTACATTTACCATGAAGATAACAACTACATACAACTGTACATATTGGGTACCGTGTATAGTTTACAATTTATATAGGACTAGAATCTTGTCTAACAGTTACTCAAACGGGAGTTTCAATGCGCTGGCGTTTATACCACATGGCACACGGTCACGGATATATGTGCGATTTGCAATGATATACTAAGGATTGAAACTCGTCGTCAAACACCAAGTTTCAGCCGGAGTTTGAAAATAAAATACTTTTTTCTCTTTTTTTTTCATGTACAGATAAGCGACTATTTTCTTGCAAATTTCACACGATTTTGTACAAATATGTACGAAGTAGTTAATATCACTACACCACATTGCACACGATATCCATACAGGAATGACGAATTGTGGCGGCACTTGTAAAAATATCACATAGGTTCCTTTAGCTATATATAGGTCCTGTACGATTTAGGCACGGGAGCGACTGTATACGGACGGAATATGACTGAAGCACGATTTATGCTATTGTACACGGATTCACTAACTTATGTATATACGTAAGTAGTGATGGTTGTTTCTTACGATCTAGGTCACTCCTTTTTATTAATATAGAATGGCGTCAGCAACCCCGGTCCAGGTAATTCTATTGGCATATATGTAACGTTTTAAAGGGTTGATTTCAGATCTAGGTCATGTGCCTTTCTACAACAAATTGGTCCATTTTCTTAGGTGCATGGACTTTTTGGAATCTATGTATTTAAATACTTTTTATGAACAACACTGGTGTTTAATGAATGTGAAAATCCACACATTCGGTGCAGGTATTTTTGGCAGTTTGTATAAATACTGACGTCGGATGTTAGGTGTTTTTCGACACATCTGTCTTACCCAACGTTTGACCTTCTCGACATCAAGTCATATTTTGAAAATAACCCGCGAGTAGTCCAGAATGAATAATTCCTTACATTGCATCGGCTAAGTTGAAAACAAAAACAACAACACTACAATGGTCCTAAAAAAGTGGGTACAACATCCCCTACATGTATAGAACAGATTTCGTTTGGAGTACTGATGGACAATTCAATTATAGGGTGAAACAGTTCGCAATAAATAAAAGCTTTCATATATAAACAACGCTGTAAAGAGCAATTAAATTGTCATTTTGCATCGATGTGAATGAATACATTTGACTGCTTTCGAGAGTTCCTTTTATATAACACAATTATGCCTTAAATAATGCTCCAACCGCAAGAGCAGCGTATATTGCTAGGGCATATTGACCCGACGCTCGTGATTGAATTTGTCCTAGAAGGTCAGTGTGAAGTCAGTGGAAAAGAAGGAACTTGTCTACCGAAAGAAATGTACTAGTAACTAAAATACCTTGCCGAATATGCATAGATACCCAATGTATTTATTAAGTAATTACAAGAATCATGGTAAGGTATATCACGTGCCTACGTCAGTCATATGAAGGGCATATATTAAATCTTTAAAATGTATTTTATAAACACTGAAAGTACAAGTACAAAGCATAGTTGAAATTTGAGGGAAATACGAAAAAAATCTATCTCACACAATTTGAATAAATTTAAATTGTATTTTAGTGTTGACCGTTATTTGGATCGATACTAAGACGTTCGATACGATATAAATACAGAGCACTATTTTTATGCTGGTCCATTCTGGCCTTTGCAGTCACTATAGCGTGAGCACAACACAGGACATCATCGTTCTGATTCCGAATAATACATTTTTGTCCAACAACTTGTCTGTGTTAACAAATTTACAGTGCTTTAAGACGCCTCCATTTGACTATGAGTGTCATTTCAAACAATAAGGATTCGTCAGAGAAATAATCCTCGTTGGACAGTAGGACATTAAATGGTCCACGGTTAGTTCTGCAACTCTAATAAATGAAACCACAATAGGGTAGTCCAAGGCATGGCTCTGTACTATTAGGCTTACCAAGTCATCAGAATTTGAGTATTTCTTTAAATCCAATAGTATTGCTGTAAACAGCCTTTACAGAGTAGACAATACATTTTCAGTAACGTCCATGTCGTTTAATGTAATCCTTATGCAGGTCCTGTGGTTCGAAATTTATTAATGCTGTGTTTTCTGATCTTGTTAGTAGTGTAAAACGGTCTTAAATCATCGTCTCGTCGAAGTATTTTCACGTTGGAACCAACACCATGTTGAGCGGGCCTTTTTTGTGTGCCACCTGTTTGATGGGCTCGTTCTCTGTGTCTGTTAAGCGTAAACTAACTTTATTTTTCCGAATATAACTGTTTATTTCACCCGCATTGATCAGCCAGTAGCACATTCATGTTATACATACATATACATATCAAGCAAAGAGTATATGCATAGAACAACGGATCACGACATCAACAAGAGATTAATGAATACAAGTAATCAAAACAGCAAAACAAAAGAAAGAAACATCGTAATATTTAATATACAAGCACAAGTCATTTGTTATTACAATCTACATAGGGTATTCACAAGTTCCGACACACATTTATGCTCTTTGTTTATATATATATATATATATATATATATATGATACTTGTTTAAAGTTTAACTTGCAGGTCCGTTTAAGACTATGGATGCGTGGAAAAGGAGATTTCTCTACAGACGTAAATATATCTTTAAATTTCCAGGCATAGATTGTTATACTTCGTTGAAGATTTTCAAGTTGAACAATATATGAAATACTGGGAATCAAATTCAATATTATTATCTGTGACTTGTATTATGGTTACCTCCTTTAAACACAACTGTACTATATTGCTGCTCCAAAATAGATGGAAAAGTGTTTCTGGCTCTTTTTTACAAAAAAAACATTTATCAGAATCTCAAATTTTTATTTTATTGAGCACAATATGTGTGCACAGAATATTAATAATGTTTGGAACCATAGATATCAATAACGTGTTGAGACTGTTATTTCTGCGACAACGATTGAAGGGAAAAGATGAACAATATTACTTGTTAAGACTGTGAGCAAACATTTAGTAGCAGTTGCAAAATTTAGGACACAAACGAAACAGACATCCGGAAACTCAAATTATCGCCCATTTCGGAGCACCCGGATGTCATTTCGGAGCGCCGGGAGCTCATTTAGGAGCCCTAGAGGGAGCTATTTTTACAGAGCCGCTGGAATCCCCGCTGGGAGCCCTGTTTAGACCTCAAGAAACAGTTATAAACAAACCGATGGTCCTACAAAAAAATTTCACCATGATAATTTCAGGGCTGACAGGTAGTTACCATTGATATACCCTAAAACACTGTACATTATTGTACACAACAGAACACAACATGAGAATTCAACTAAACGTGCCGAGAAAAGTGTGGCTTTACAGGTTATGTCAACTACTACATGTATTGGTTCAAAAGACAGTGGTACTAAAAGTAGAATGTATTCAAGGCATCCCTGTGGATTTAGAAGATGACTGAGTTATTTACTGAGGAATCGCATCATAGCTCATTATAAGTGATTTCTATCAATCAAAATTTGTTTTGAAACAAAGACCCGACAGAGAGAAGAAATTGTCATTATATATACTACTGTTTAAAAATCCTGTAGATCGAGAATCCGTAATGACACTTGCTAGACAAATGTACCCGGGCCATACTTACCGATTCATGATAACGTTTGAAAAAGCTACTAAGTATCCGTATGGTTATATGTTAGTCGACTTAAAGCCGTTCACGTCAGATTCGAATAGGCTCAAACACGACGTCACTTGGGCAAATGAAATTGGTGTTCCCATGACTGCAGCCATAAAAAGGGGCTATTGAACCCACATTCGTCACCCGTAACACAAACAGTGCACATCATGGAAGAAATTAATCCAGCAGAAGAAAATATTCAAACTGAAGGATTGTTACCTGAATATATGGGTGATAAAGGACATGCTGGCGTCGACTGTGAACTACTGTTTGACAGTCCGCATGATGTGCAGATGCAGGTTAAAAGAGGATGGTGTTCCGAAATCTACAGGTTCTATCAAAAATGAGAAAAATACCCTAGGAATATACTAGTTTCGATGAAAAGACAATAAGGGCTACGTTTCGCTGTGGAAAATATCCGTAGAAGTTACTAAGGAAAGATACGAGAAAATTTAAAACAAATTCATCGATGATGATGAAGAGAGCGATTATCCCAAGAAGATGGCAGTTGACCGTATTTAGCCATATATACGAATGTCCGTAGGGCTCCTATATTTTTTCGTTGCACAAAAGCAACTTACACAATACAATATTGCGAGAGGTAAAAACGCTGGGACAAATAGGTATCCATGTTAGTTCAGCCATAAAGCGCAAATCAAAAACTTATTTGAATAGGAATTATCGATCGGATGAATAAGAAGAGCAGATCATTGTAGAGGAAGTAAATGAAAGTGAATCAATATTCCTACCAAACAGATATTCAGTTGCGCTGTTGATTTTGAAGTGTACGGTCATGGATCCATGGGAGGACTATCCAAAGAAATATATAATGACCCTGCACATCCAGCCAGTCATTCTGGGTCGCAAAGAAACTATATGAGTTTGCGCAGAATGGAGGAAACTACAACATCAGCATGAATAATGTCAGGAAATTCCTTCACAACCCAGTAAGACACAGATTCCAAAGAAATCATTATATCTCCTCGGAAACAGGCGATTTATGGATATGCGATTTAACCCACATGGTGACATTTGCCGAATGGAACCAGAGCAACACATACATCTTGTTAGTCATAGACAAATTATCAAAGTACTTTGGATGAAACCATTACAAGACAAAACTGGATATAGCAAAGGTTTTCCGTGACATTGTCGAGATTTATTAGCACGTAGCCCAGACTTATATCGGATATAGAACAGACATTTAATGCACACGTGGTTCAACAAGTGATGAAAAAAACAGGGAAATCTATTTTCTCCCACGCAGAATGAAACAGAAGAGTCTCCCAGACTCCGTTCTGGTTCTGAAGTACGTCGAGCAGGATGCCATTGTCCGCGGTATCGAAGGAAGCGCTGAGGTCAATAGCGATCAAGGCCGTGACACACTTACATGTCTGTAGTTATCAAGGTCAAGGTCTAAACCCAATTTCTTCAAAAGTGGTTTCACTATCGCCTGTTTGTAGTTTGCAAATCACGACCTGTTGCCACATTGTACTTAGAGGTATGTATTGTTAAGGTAAAGATTTGTTACCCGTTATCACAGTTACATTCGATATCTTTATCCATTTTGCTATAAAAACACGTTTACATGGGCTTTTCTCAATTTAAACGGTTTACCTTTTGTACAAACGTTCGCAAGTAAAACTTAAAATAAAATGTAATAAAATATGCATAAGTGTTAAGTTGAATTATTGTCTTTTTGTAAATATTTTATTTGAGCTTTGGCCCCACTACATTTATAAAGTTATAAGTACTATTAATCGCAAGGGAGATTAATTCACAAATGTGTTACAAAATGTTCCATTTTGACGTCATTTTTCTCCGTATATTTGACAGTGTATATTGCAAATAAGCAGTTAAGTAGCACATAATAACAATTGTCCACAAACTATATGTACAGCATTCGTATAATTTACAGAGTTAATCTTCCGCTTCTAATTATAATTATGAGACCCTAGACCTGTACACAGCTGAAGAAGGATTTCAAAATCATTTTATGTACATTGCGGTTTTACAAGGCTGTAAATCTTTTCGAGACATTATGAGAAGATAACAAAACGGAAGAGTAATGGATTGGGGAATTGCATAGAACGGTAATGAAAACTGACTAAACACGAGTACACACGATATGTTAAATACAAAGTATTTTATCATGCGTTGTTAAATTTAAAAAGACATGAGTATGTATACTGCACATGCATGTACTCTTCGTCACTTTGTTTTGTTCCAGTAGCTTAATGCAATCAGTTTTCAGCCTAAATCTTCGTAAAACCTTGGTGCTGTTTTTAATTAACATATACAGCTCCTTATTTAATTCATCTTTCATATAGGATTAATTGGTTGGATATTGAAATTTTAACAAAAGCATGTCCTGACTGACTGTTTAACATGGGATTATAATAATATGACCAAACAACGGGTAATATTCTCAAACATTGAGATTACAGAACGATCTA
>CM051027.1:19223141-19243141 GCA_027627225.1 Congeria kusceri
CTTTACATGAACGATATTAGAATATGAGTGTTAAAAACGTGAGTTTTTATCTGAGTGTTAGGAATATAGCAACATATTGATAACAACATAATCTTGGTCTTATAGTCATGCACGTATTTTTTTCACTTTAAATTATATAGTGTTAGAGATTATTGATAATTATACAGTAATTTTGCATTAGTTGCACAAATAGTTTTGTATACGTTACTTACGTATAAAAATACATACAGCAACATATTAACGCCGTGGTAACTTACATATAAATATACTTACAGCAAAATAATGAGGAGAAAAAATGAGTTGCAAATGGAAGGAAGGCAGACAATTTGGAATATTTGTTAAGTGAGTAGCCATACAATATGTTTCATAGATTACAGAAATATGCGGCGTTTATACCCCTGACACACTGTCACGGATATATCTGCACTTTGCGGCAATATGCTACAATCAATAAACATCGACAAGATACGGGATACGGCGATGAATGGCGATACACGCGATACCTGCTTGAAATGGCGGTTTAGTAAACCGCAGCCATCTGTGGTTAAAATTCGGGACAGTGTGACAGGGGTAAAACCTGTCCTTTTCCAGGACTGTGAGCCTGCTACTTCGTATACTGTCGAATAGTTGCCGGGAAAACTCGTGTATAAGTCCCGATCAAGCAGTCGGTTCGGATTGGTCGGGGTATTTGGACAATTCAGTTGCTCTGATCGGCTATGGGAACGGAGCTTAAATCATTCATGCCATCGGAATTAAATTGGTTTCTCGCTCGTACTGCAGTACGTTATATCTAGGTCACCTCTGATTCTCTTTACTTTTTAGATATACTTTCAATACATATTAGTTGACTTGAACATTTTAAATGCAATTATGTCACATGTCAACGAGGCGCAACCTATATTTGACCGCTAAATTTATACGTTTTCCCGAAACTGTGTAATACTAGAGTAAAATAAGCATCACATTTTAAGAAAATCTGCTATAGTGGTAGAAATTGCCGTGGTGTTCACACTATTAGTTTTTCGGACAACTTAATGGGACATATTGACAGAATTTCGCAGAAATACGGACAGCTATTAACAACAAAATACTTATCAAACACATGGTTCTTCAGGAGAGACAATATATTAAGGGACTGGATATAACCATATATTTATACACAAACAAAACACACGCTGGGTACACAGGCGATTCTAAAAATATATCGCCTCTGGTACATCATGCGACATTTTGGACCAATTTCAATCACATGATCATCAAAAATGGCTGCGCCCCTAAGCTACAGTATTGAAATTAAGATCAACAAATGCACACGAAAATGTTGAAAGTTATTGGAAATTATTATAAATAAAGTGATCGGAGTTAATAATTACCTAAATAACAGTATAGTAAATACTATATAATGCCATTCGAATGTGGAATAATATTATATTGAGCTCAATTTAAAGCCAAATAGAGTTTGGAAATATGCTGAATTATCTTCAGCATCATTTCTGTGTAACACTGAAACATACATATTAGTGTTTCATAGTTATGGTGCTTTTGACATAATTCACTCAACACCTTGATCGTAATGTAACTAGTCCACAGGTAAAGATGTTTCAAGTTTATGCAGAATGTGTAACTGTAGATTTTACTTTTGTCAAATATACTGATTGATGAATATGTAATATTAAAGTTGTATCAATAATTGTATATAGTTGTATAATATCTTGACCAATTATCCAAACGGCTTACTTTGCAAACATGATTTCAAATTTTTTTAATCCGATATCGAAACTGATTCTACTATTTACAAACAGTCCAATCTGAAAGCGAAACTAGACTTACTAGTGAAACAGATTTTTTGTTAAATTTTACTGATAAAACAAGGTTTTGGGGAAGAATCAACTAAAGATAATGAAAATATCTACATAATACGGACTGCCATTGCGTTTTACTACTGGCTTTGGAAAAGGCCCTATTGGTCAGGTAAAATAACATGTTTTAATAATTGATTTATTATTTTTTATAATGTAATGTACTGAATAAATTTTATATTGTTAATGTTATTATCATAAAGTATTATGATATTCTTCAGTATATCCAGTTCGTTAATTTGTATACAATAATTAAATGTGTGCAATACAATAGTATTTCTGTTACTATTATTATTATTATTATTACTATTATAATTATTATATTTTTATATTATTTGTTTCATTGTATTCATTAACATTTATCTAATGACCATTGTTTCTTATTAGTAATTTACCATAAGTTAATCTGATTATAGTGTTTTTGCATGCTTAATTACAAAATGTTCCTTAAAATTTAGTCACAGGTCTCCTTTGTAAAGGTGAACTGAATTTTCCAAGTCTGTGATTAATATGGTCATCACCCGAAAAATACCAAACCTGGCTGTGACTGGTATCCCTACACGAGCTGAGCTCAATGAGAAACTTCAGTTTAGAAACTCGACTTGACTGTAAATAATCTGGCAGACAAACCAAATATTATTCAAGGATATAATGAAGGCTGCCAGTTTTATATAAATATGACTATGATACTATGATAAAGTGTTAATTGAAATAAGTGAACATCTGTTAAATTTACCATCATGTACTGTGACAATTTTAAGCTGTTTTCAGCTTCTGTGTCCTGAACTTGCAATACCTTAATAATGTATTTGAAACACATATTTATTATAACTTGTTATACATTTATATAGCTTTGAATAATGCTTTGATATATTTCCCATATAAAATGTATATTATAATATTAAACAAATATTTATGTTTTATATATTAATATATGATGTTAATGTAACCGTCATTATAACAAATGCGATAGAGGGAAATTAGAATATTTTCAAAACACATAATCACTTGTAAGTCTTACAAACTTGAGAAGTGATGTGAAAGAAATATAGATATATTTATGGGCCTGCACTGTGACAATATGACAATGTTGAAATGTATGGACACATCTAGCAGCTACATTTGGAATTAATGAAATCAGAAACATAGCATTATTTCTACAAGCAAGTAAACAACCCAGACAGGACATTTCCTTAATATGATAGTACTCAGTTATATCTAGCCAGTAGAAACACATGAACTATGCCTTTATTAACAAGATTACCAATTATACTGTATTTAGTGGTGTATCTGCAATGATGAACTTTGAAGGAAGCAGTATGCATCTATATAGTGTAATGAAATTGTGATAAAGTACATCACCTTATTTGTTGTAATTGTTTTTAACAAATTATAACCATTTAATATCAATTTTCTCCTAAAATCAAACATGAAAGTGACATTTACACAAAATTAGGAATATAACAGTCTGTACTCATCTGGTTTATTTAACTATTTTTGTGTATGCATTTATATTATGTGCAATGCTTATAAACAAAATGAAGTACTGTTATTATTTTGTTTTGTGGTACGATGTTTAAATTAATTCCCAAACTGGATTGATATAATTACTGTCAGTTGAATACATGGTCAGTGGGGATGAATGATTTTATTGATCTTATGGTGATATTTTTCAGTATTTTCTTGCGTTCCAAAGTTATTTTGTGATTTTGTTTTTCAATAAAAAAAAATATGAGTATTATAAAAATAATATTTTCTAGTGTTTTTGAATTTGGCTTATTGAAAACAAGTGGATCAAAATGATGCAAAGCACATTATTTTCTTCGAGTCAGAATTGACAAAAATGCAATTTGCTTGCATCAAAAAGCAGGATTCGGCATCAATTGAAATCCTTATCCAAGACCATAATGGTATTAAAGGGAGTGGCTTTCTTATAATACATTTGATTAATATTTTCAGGAGCCTGTTGAAGGCTTGAAATAATAATGTATGTCAAACCCCTGCAGTGCCCATCAAATATGAGTCATATTTGTTTTGTCGGTGCGTCTGAACACCACTATGTCCGTCCGAATGTAGTTTCGAATTTGTTTGTCAGGGGTATAACTGCATCTACTTAAACTACAAACTAAACTAAACTACAACTACTACTACTTCTACTACTACTGCTACTACTACTACTTCTACTACTAATACTACTACTACTACTATTACTACTACTACTACTACTACTATTACTACTACTACTACAACTAGTACTACAACTACTACAAACACAAAAACTACTACTTCTGCTACTACTAGTACTACTAGTAGTTCTACTACTACTACTACTACCACTACTACTACTACTACTACTACTACTACTACTACTACCACTACTACTACTACTACTACTATTACTACTACTACTACTACTACTAATAATAATAATAATAATAATAATACTAATACTACTACTACTACTATTTATTAGTATTTATTTAATTCCAGATCCTGTCCGAAACTGTTGATTATGCTAGGTTTCCACTGCCGATCAGATCAACCCGATGTACCCCGATCACGGCATCGGGGTCTGATCTGGTTCGGTCGACATTGGAGCTCTACCTAGATCAAAGTAGATCGTTATTGGTTGGTATTCCTGCCCGATAATTTTTAATCGTTCAAAATATTCGAGGGGAGATCGAGAATCTTGACGCTCCAGAAACGATCGAGAATTGATCAGGTGTCGGTCGAGTAAACATCGAGTCATAAAAAGCGTGCGCTTTCCTTTCAGTATATTTAGCCCTTACTTGATGAACATCATCATCGCAAAAAATGAGCGCGTGAAAAAGCAAAACGAGTTAAGTAAAGTTTTGAGTGAAACATGTCAATTTGTGCTTTATTTTCGAGTGTTTTGTTTGTGTGAACTTTTTCAAAAGAAAGAAATTTCATGTTATATCCTTATTAAATCTTACTGCAAAATATTAATCTGTAAAATGAACATTTTGAAATGGTTGTATTGTTGTATTAAGTAACTGGTTTTGTATTATAAATCTAAAGTTTATCTGACTCACAGCAGCTGTTCCGCAACGATATGTAGCATCGGTAGTGCTCACGGTCGATTCACGTTGATTTGTTTGATCCAACTGCCGTTCGTGATATATCGGACTCGTTGTTTTTTTAATTGTTTTGTGTTTGTTTTATTTGATTACAATTTAATTAAGATCAGCTTTATAAGTGCCTATTTATGTAGATACAAAATGTTTGGAATCAAAATTATTATTAAATGATAAGTTGTAAAAATAATGGCATTCCAGATAATTATGTTGCGGAGACGAATGAGTTAATTTATAACAACGCATTGAGAACTACAAAATTATGTATTTGTATAACACTGATATAATTTACTAAGAAACATTTTCACAACTATTAAAAGAAAAAAGAAATTAAAATCTATATTTCAAATATTCACAAAAAGATTTAGTGCAATATTGAAAACAGTAATTACTACTGCAACCACTTTTTACACAATATTTGCGGCATCAGCAAGAACTCCTTGATGCGGTATTTATGTCACAAAAGGTGCTTTCCGCGTTCATTGTTATTAAGTTGCGTGAATGTTAAATCGTATTCGCTTACAACTCAACTGGTTCATGGTTTAGATAGTGCTTGGGTTTATTCATCTGACGAACCCCAGCGTTAATCATCAACTCTCGACGGCTGTCTACGCTGACGCCATTCACCTGGTTGTCCTCATCCTCATGGTCGACATTCTGGCGTACAATATCAGGATATCATATCCTATGAAGATTGTGCAGGGTAACACATACCATAATGATTCAGTCTACAGTCTGGAGTTTGGATCAAGCAACCAAGGCGGCATGGGGTACGCAGTGCAAGAATTTCAAAGGCGTTTTCCACCAGTCGTCTCGCACGGGCAAGCCTGCATGATAAACAACTTACATTTACAATTAGGTTAAACTCACATGAATTAAGTAAAGCATCATAGATCAATTAAATTGTAATTTAATTGAATTAATATTCTCTTTTATTACTATTTAATTATAATTACAATGCTATGATGTTAAAATTTATTTAGAAGTGCGTGTTTTGTAATTAATTCTGAGGTTCGGCATGCCTTTAAACCGGTTTAAACGCCCAATGCTGTGCACTGACCGTTTCAAGGCGGTGACCCAAGTTGTAATCATTTTTATGTTTTGTGTTGTGTTGTATGTATTGTCCTGTATTGTACTGGCAATTGGTCACTTGTCTCAAATAAAGGACCAGCGGATGGTCATAAGGGCTTCTCTTCTGATGATGTCTCTGGAGTTTCATTATTCCTATATCTTTATATTTTCTACACATGTTAATGTTGATTATTGACAATCAACATAAATTTTATTTTTGTTAATGAAGGTTAGAAAATTGCCTTAATTTAAATAGTGTAAGTACGATCTTACAACAACATACATAAAAACGATAGAGTTATAATTTCAATATACTTCGAGTTAAAGTGGATGAAAAGTTCATTAGAACCATTGTTGTCAAAGGCACACTTTTTTTAATCACAAACTAGTTGTTGGCTGTACAGACGGAAACTTCAATACATGTATATACATTGACTCGACAGTTGTTTTAAGTTACACATCACTAATAAACGATGCCAAAGTCAACACTCGTATGTATTGATTTAGTGGATTTAGTCGATATGTTAGTGATTTCTTCGAAAGTTTTATGTTTATATGTCTGTTTTCAAGTTATATTGCCACTTTCTTCTGCTTATTTGGAAATTAAATTAAATGTTTTTAAAGATCGTACATTTACACGTTATTAATTAGAAATTATTTACATCCTCAAGATGATTGAATATACGCTGTTCAATTGTCAGATTTCGCCTTAAATACGGCTTGAACATTAAGGTTTGTAGTGGAAACGCATCGTCACCAATAAAGATATATGGCGTATTCTGGTCAGAGGGACTTTGCTTACATTACGATGGAAACACTCCGTTAGATTTCAAAGCTAAAACCGACGCCGAGGAAATGTGTATAATCTCGCAAACTGAATTTAATTTAACACTTGTGTTTTGATTAATCTTTTATGGAAACAAGTAGGGATAACACCGAGTATTACAATCGATATTATAATATGTGAGCGTTGAATTATTTGAAATGCAGACTTTATCAATAATATTTTAAAATATGTTCCACCTCTTCCACTCATTGAAAAGCAGACATCAAGCATGTTCAACAAATTATATTTGCACAATGATCTATATCAGTCTTGGCAAGCTCCCCTGTAAACGTGGCAAGGGTGACAGTCTATGCATTTGATGTTTGTGATAGCAAAACTGAAGGGCATTTAAAACCGTTTGGTATGCATGCATAGGATGCTCAATATTAAATCACATGTACACTCTAGTGAATAGTGATGATAAATATATACTTGTATTGTTTTATTATATATTTCTACTGCTAAAGTTCTTAATACAATTATAATAATGATATAATTCAAAGATTGAATAAGCGTGACATTATATTATTGCACAATCAACGCACTATCAACGAATCATCTCATAATTAAAGTGTCATTAGTAAACCACAGACCGAAGTAATAACTCAAGATTCTAATGTCGTGAAATTTTTATCTATTAATTTAAAGAATGTCGCTGAAAGCTACTGCGTTCTTAAAATCAAACTCTGCGTGCAAATTTAAAAACAAATCAATGCACGGTCAAAGGTTATCAGTTTTCATAGTAATTGAAGATGCGATTAACCAAGGAGATAAAGACGATAAAGCATAATCATATACTTGAGATATTGTTTGCCCCCTATTTGGATATTTTTGTGTATCTTTTGTTGCCCAGAGGATATTAAGTACATGTAAGACTTTTGTTATTTGATTCATAAATATATTTTGTTTGCCACATTAATATATCTGACTTTCCGTTGTTATTGTTTTCAAATAAAATAGAAGTAAACTGATAAATTGTAATATCAAATTTGCTATTGTAAATGTTGAATGTTACACAATATTAGTAATATAAGAATAAAAACAAAGTATGGCATAATGGCCTCATTATATCGGATATTGTCTGTGTTCCTAATGGGTCAAACGACAAATTTGCACATACGCTATTTAAGAGGATTAGGATGAAGACACAATATAAGTTGCATTCCTTATACACCGATGCTATTTCTATTGTACATACGTTTAATATCTATGTTTACATTATATGGTTACTAAAACGCTTTAACAAAATTATACAAATAAAGTTGCATACATATTTTTTTTTCAATTTACCTATATGAACAGACTATAATTGTATTATATTAGTCACGAAAAGAAAACAATCCTTTATTAAGCACATTATATTAAATTATAATTCTTGACGTATGCTGGTAATTAGCTTGATATTTGAAACTCATGTGTTTATATTTAACATGTTTTAATGTTCAGTTTAAAACTCAACTGCCTTTAACATCCAAAGAAATGATAACAACCACTTTATGTAATGACTTGCAACTGCAAAGAAGTTATTTTGCATTCGAGTACCAACTTCAACTTGTGCTCACGTGACAATTTACGACAGCCGTCAGTCAATTTATTACATCCAATGAATGGTCTCCGTGTCATATACCATTTTGTAATTGCACGACAGTTTCAAAATCCACTGATTTTATCCGTTTGAATAGGCGGGGCTATCTCTAGATCGTTCCCTATAAAATCAGGATGCATTAGCAATTTTGAATAGTGGAATTGGAGACGATAGCCAATTATTGAATAGTTAGGTGTGAAAAAGCGACTTGTTCCACAATGGTAAGCGTTTTGTTTTATAAATATCTGACTCTGATACATTTGAACAATATTTGACTTCAATGCTGAATGTTCTGTATTTTGGATTCATCACCATTGATAAGGTCATTGAAACCATCGAAAATTGTGATGTTTGACCATTTGGTTTTGGACATTGAATTGTATTTAAAAGTACAAATACAAGTTAAGAAATTAATCTTCATGCATTATTAATATTTATTGACAATGTATTATTTCTTAAACATGTAGCGCTAATATTCGTCATTGCAGAGTATATGGCTACAACGCTTTTAAATAACACATATTTAAAATAATGATGTTAATATTTTTTATTTAAACATTTTCGAAAGGTGTACTTTGATTTATTTTCATAAATATGAACGAATAAAACGTGTACGTTTTCATAATTACAATAATATTCATATAATTCGGTGATTAAAATGATTAAACCACATGTAGTTAACTGCATTAAATAATGATATAACAATATATCTTGTCCTTACTGATGATATTTACTATCAATTTCTGTTGATGAATACTTGTGTTTAGTATTATAACGCAATTGTTTATTTGTAAGGATTCAACTTAGTACATTTTTTTTCTGTCATTCTTTCTTTTCTCCATGCCACATCAGATAACACATGCTAAACAGTAAAATGATACATAGCTTAATTAAAAGTTAAATATTGCTACTACCACCGCAAAAAATAATTGTTCAAATTAATTGTTCAATATATTATATAAACATAATTATTGATGTATTATATGCAAACGCTTATCGTGCAATAGTTTCGTAATTTGAACTTAATAATTAATGCATAATATTAACAGGTCATGTGTATCCACTGTGTACGTTTTGGCAATAACATTCATTATACATTTTGTGTTATTATTTTAAATGGCAAAACTTTCAAAAACAGTATTTTCTTTGTAAATTGTATTTCTATGGAAGTCCTGGAAACCATAATGAAATGTTGAAAGTGAAAAGTAAAAATAAAAAATCCACACCGAATACATGTATTTATTTGAGACTTAAGCATATTCATAATGTTGTACATAGTAATTACAACTACCACAGGCGTGATAAAAATACAGAAAAAAAATCGAGAGCTTAAAGTGATAACCTTTTATCCGGATATTCCTGGTTCAAACAGACAAAATTTTCTTCTTTTTGGTTTGTAATTATACTTGAGCTCTTGAGTTTCGATGCTAAAATCTGTCAAGTTCAGACATTTAATGGCATAGTTAAAATGCCAAAATCTGTGAACAAGTCAATTTAAATGTACAAAATATACTACAAAAGTAATCAACATAAATGCTGGGAATAGCAAAATGTACAGTTGCAAAAGACGTAAAGTAAACAAGAAAATGAACAAGTTAACACGACCTAAAATATAGATCTATATTGATCTTTTTCTTGGAATGCGTAAACCCTCTTCTCATTATACATTGTTTATAATAAAATCAATACCTTACTTTCCAATTGTTTATATTGCTCAGATGAGGCCCGTTTCGGAGGAGTAGTCCCTTAAAGTGTGTGTTAAAGTATGGTTACAAGAGCCACTTATTAACCTTCGCAAATATCTTCTGTAGTTAATGTAATTTAAACCATAGATACACAAATAGATTAGATCTCTGATTTAACGCTAATGACGCTATATTTTGGTAAATGAGTAGGATGGGTAATTGTTAACAAATGGACTGATATGAACTGTTGGTGTTCGAATATCTGCCCCGTTTTAGTAGGTTTTTTATAAATAAGTTGTATAGTATGTATTTCATTTTGTTCTGGAAATATTTCATA
The DNA here is from genome assembly GCA_027627225.1 of Congeria kusceri. Classification (NCBI taxonomy): domain Eukaryota; kingdom Metazoa; phylum Mollusca; class Bivalvia; order Myida; family Dreissenidae; genus Congeria; species Congeria kusceri. Next base: position 19,233,600 of record CM051027.1, read on the forward strand.
CGGGCAGCGCAACATTTTTGCGGACGCCCTATAGTAATCACCCTTTCTATCTGTACGTATGTCCGTCCGTCCGCCCGTCCATCCGTCCATATGTTTAATGATTTGCCTTCATAACGCTAATAGTTTGAAACTTCATAGTAAGATAGGTCTCATTGAGAAAAAGTGCTGTGCACAAGAACCGTTACAATGCACTTCCTAATTTTGGAGTCATAGAATAGAATATATAAGGAAAATACCTTGTGATGGCAACTCATCCTACAGTTTCCAACGGATGTTCTGGAAACTTGTCTTCATTGTTGATGGTAACGTTTTGTTGTGCGTAAAGATGGGGTTTTAATTTCTCCTCTATTTGCAAGTTATGACCCTTTGATTATTTCTCCTCTTGGGAATATATAGGGAATATTCCTTGTAAACGCAACTCCTCCTACAATATCCAACGGATTTTCTTGAAACTTGTCTTCATTGTTGAGGGTAATGTGTTAATGTACATAAAGATGGGATTGGTCTCCCTGCATTAGGAAGTTATGGCTCTTTGATTTTTTTTCCGCTGTAGAATAAATAGGGGAAGTTCCATTGAACGCAACTTTACCTACAGATTCCAACTGATTTTCTTGAATTAAGTCTTCATTGTTGAGGGTAACGTATAGTTTTACGCAAAGATAGGGATTTAAATTTATTTAAAAAATAAAGATATTTTCATTTCCTATCGTAATTTAAAAACAAACTGGATGGCCCCCGCCTTCAAACATGTTATCATACGGCGCCCGTTGTCACTCCTGTGACAACGTTCTAGTTCTGTCTGTTCATGCTTTTAAAAGTTAAATATTTGTCAGAAGAACGCATTTGGTGTTTCGAAATGTTTCACTTTGATAATACGATTTTATAAATTCGCGATAAAAAGTATCTGCACCTACCAACATTAGTATCTGTCTGCCTGTCTGTCTGTCTGTCTGTCTGTCTGTCTGTCTGTCTGTCTGTCTGTCTGTTTGTACCTCTGTCTGTCTGTCTGTCTGTCTGTCTGTCTGTTTGTACCTCTGTCTGTCTGTCTGTTTGTCCGTCTATTTATCTGCATGTCTGTCTGTCTATGTGAGTCTGTCTATCTGTCTATATGTACATGTGTGCGTTTCATCTCTCTGTTTGTCTATCTGTCTGTATGTCTGTATGTATGTCTGTGCGTTCCGTCTCTCTGTTTGACTGTCTATCTGAGTGTCTGTCTGTATGTATGTATGTATGTCCTGTTTGTCCTTCTGTCTGTCTGTCTGTGGGTCCGTCTGTATGTTCTGTGTGTATTTCTGTCTCTCTGTCTGTCTGTGTTTGTCTGTCTGTCTCTCCGTTTGTCCGTCAGTCCGTCTGTCTGTCTGTTATTTAGGTGGTTCTCCAGTAAAATATCTTCAATTAGTTTTATTTGTTAAAATATATGGCCAACAGAGGGCGCGCCTTTTTTCCTTATATAGGTCCTTTTTTCTGACTCTCCTTACTTAATAAGTCAGCGGAGCGACTGAAAGCACTCTTGTGCCTCTTGTTTTAAATTACAATATTTTGACTAAATCCAGCCAAACGATCTGCCCTTCCCAACTCTCACATATTCAATGACATCCTCTTTTCCGATTATAGATACCGTGTGTACCTATTTTTTGTTATTGTAGTTGTCTGTCTGTATGTTCGAATTTATGTCATCATAAATTTATGGGAAACATGTGCACATTGTACATGTTATCAAACGAACTTTCAAATCGATCGGCAATATATATGAGGCGTGTCGTGGGAAAACCGGGCTTAATGCATGTGCGTAAAGTGTCGTCCCGGATTAGCCTGTGCAGTCTGCACACGCTAATCCAGCACGGCACTTTCCGCATACAGTGGATTTACGCTTAAAAGAGACTTCATATGAAAAAAAATACCATAAAAGCGGAAAGTGCCTTCCTGGATTAGCCTGTGCGGATTGCACAGGCTAATCCGAGACAACACTTTAAGCACATGCATTAAGCCCGGTTCTCCCACGACACGCCTCATATCAATTTACTTTTCTCTAATTGTTCAAGCTTGAAAGTAATCTTTGAGTAGTTTGTGAGCACAAATATTATGAGCGTAAATATGCACATAATGAAATTACAGTGATACCTCTTGTTTAAAATATTCAAACCGGAACAAAACTTGTTTGACAGCATTTTGAAAGCTTTTGGAATCAGATAATTTAGTTGATGTCTAAGCATATTTAAATTTCATAATGTGTTAACAATTGTTTTCCATTGAAATATATTTGTTGTGCATTTAAAGATTTAAAGCTTAAACACTACTTAAGTTCAGTGTAACGTTTTTTAATGCGTAAGGCATGGAAAGAAACCATAAAGCATATGCGTTTTTACCTTTAATGATTGCACTATATATGCGAAAATAGAGTCTGGTGCCAGCTCAGAAAATAATGCGTTTACTAGCACACAAAGGACTGATTGCATTATCACAAAGGAGAAATTATGAATTCACGTCACTTCTTCATGTATTTGTGTTATTTGCTGGTCAATTGAACATTCCATACATATGCATTTGTATTTATATGTTTTATACAAGTATATATCACAGGTTGTGTGTGGTAATATTCACAATGGCAAAACTGTGTAGATCATGATAAACATGAAAATCTAGCATTCTTTCTTTGCATTAATACATTTATGTACTTGTTTTATTCGTAAGATGAGGGTATTAAAACACAAGCATATTGCCCCTTATTGCTCAAACAAATATGGTTATTGATACGTTTTTAGGCGTTTGGTGGGGTTGGTAGCATAAACATTTTCCGATGAATCATGTTCGTTTTGCAATTGATTATTATGAAATTTGGTGAGGTGTTCATTTTTATGCTAATTGATTATGCTAATTGACAATCTAGCAAATAAGTGAAATAAGATTTATTTAAATCTACGTACAATAATCTGCACTAATCATGAAATAATTTGTATTGAAGCACAGTAATGTAGCAATCTGTACTCACTGACATTACCATTGCCAGTTTAAACAAGTATTCAGACTATTGAATTTATTGTTTGTATCTTTGTTTCGACAACCAAGACCCAACTCGCTAGCCTAAATATTTCTATAAAAGGGGCCACACCGAGATACTACAGATTTGCTCGTTTGTTCCATTCATTATTGTGTCTCAGGCATAGACGAACAGAGTACGGAGAATGGTACTCAGTAAGTTCTATATAGTTTATAATTGTATGTACTGTTTTAGAGACAATGAACTTTGGTTCTTGTGCAACTAACAGTTAACATTTTATGTTACTCTAGTTGTCGCAAATGTTTTTTGTTTAATTGCATCGTTTACGCTATGAATTGAGAATAAATTGTATAAAATATGGAAACAATTTGTACCAGTATTGCTATGTTCATTTAAATAATGAAATGCATTTTCTTTTTTTGGCTACAATGTTTGCATTTCACTCTTGCTAAACACAAAAGCAATTCCAGTCCAATGTTGATGCGATTGATAATGCTGTTGGATTTATTTATTAGTGGCATAACGGTGCATGTAAAACAACTTGCACGGCAATACAATTTTGGATAGAACTGTATTGTCTCGCAATGCGTGAATTCTCTACATGTATAGCGTTGTGACATAGTATTTGTTATATTTACTCCGTCAGCAATAAATTCAATCAATAAAATCGCTTGCAGCATCATATTTAAATGAAAATGCAGCCGCAAATATCGCAAAAGCCCATCTTGAACCATAATGTGCAACAAAAATTATTTTAAAAAATACAGATGCCCGATCGCAACCAAATAACAAAAACGTATATCACGTTTTAGATTAGCATTAACATATGTGTCAAGAATAAGATGGTTCTAGTCTCATAGTTTTACACCATAATCATTAAAAAGCCATTCATAAATTTTCAATCGTTACTCACATAACTGACAGGCTGCTGGTTATTGTTCCTAGCTGGCTAAAATAATAAAAAATTAAAGCGCTTTTGTCATGAACCTTCCTTCTAGTTCGTAATATAATGTTATGAAATGTTCCTTTCCTGGCTACCTACTGATGTTCATCTATAGTTTTATTTCATTGTCATTTGTAAATCAAGTTCCGTTGGTGTTTCAAAGGCCATGCTTAATTTCCAATTACCATGTAGTTACATATGCGCAAATGTTTTAGGTTGGTATGCATTTGGGGTTAAATTTCGGAATGTTAATAATTCTTAGTAAATTATTTATATTGTATTAATAAACTGAATCAGTTGTACAATATAAATGTATTGAGTTTGCTAACTGCAACCGTTATCGGTTTGCTCTTGTCACAAAGTCTCTTAAATCAGTCAAAGGATTTGAACTTCTTTGTAACGATCAAATAACTGGACGCATCAAAGCCGTGCATCTTTAGTGTTTGCTTTAAATATATTTGGCCGATTGTTCAGCTAAACCCGTTTAAGACGGATCATATAAACCTCGGTTTAGCCAATAAATAAGCCGTCTCAAATCGAGTTGCTCACCTTTTCGATGTTAAGCGCTTATTTGATCCGAGGATAAGTCCGTTTGCTCAGCTTAAAGCTTATTTATGCTTGTGTGATTCAAGTATATATGCGGTGTAATGCTAAATATAAATATGTTTTTGTGTCCCAGAACCGTTTCAAAATTGCATAACATTTTGGTGTTGATAATAATGGTGTTAATAATTTATTTTAGTAATATAAAAATAAATCTTACTTTTTTGCCGTAATTTGTTGTAGACATTATTTGAAATCTAGTTCTCGATGTGTTTTGCGTGTTTATATACGAGTCTCATATTCACAATGTTAGTTAAATTATTGCTCTTTGACAAATATGAAATACTCAAGTCTGCAGGTGTCTGTATAATACTACTACTAATAATGTTCGTTATAACAGACAATGCTCAGAACAAAAGTAAATGATATTTATTCTAAGTACGAGTACAACAGTAAAATAATGTGTACAAGTATTTTATTTCATTCGCCTTCGTTATTGTTAGAAGTAACGTAAAATATTTACAAAATAATAGGAGTTGAGTATGAGTTTGTAGCTTTGTAATATTAAACAAAATGTATATAAAATCCAAATATTACTCGTGCTATTGATTAATAGTAGTTTATTTTCTGTGAATAATTATCTACTAGTTGGACTATCTGCATGCAGTATGTATCATATTAGTTTTCAAATACTGTCGTTTTTAGTATAAGCGATTTGTGATGTTAAGTGGTAATTTCGTTTATACATGTAATTGTGCTAAACTTATATTATGTTAAACACGCAGAGGAAATCATTACACAAAATTAATACTTTTGACATCTGTCAGTTGATGTAATATGACCTGTTTCGTGTATGTACATAATATTTAATATAAGGTATTTGTTTTGATTACAAGCAAATCTATGCTAATTAAATATGGGTTAGCATTTTAGAAACAAGACAAACATATGATGTACCTTGACGTTTTGATTTTCACTCAGTACAAAACAAAGCGGACATTACGCATTTCTATGATTAACCCGTATAATGTTATTTTTACCATTTATTTGTCTTACAATAATGTTATACTACTTCTACTACTACTACTACTACTACTCCTCCTCCTCCTCCTCCTACTACTACTACTACTCCTACTACTCTACTACTATTACTACTACTACTACTGCTACTACTACTACTACTACTACTACTACTACTACTACTACTACTACTACTACTACTACTACTACTGCTACTACTACTACTACCGCTACCACTACCGCTACCACTACCATCACTACAACCACCGCCACTAGCACTACTACTACTACTACTACCAGTATCACTACTACCACTACCACTACCACAACACCACTACCACTACTACTACTACTCCTACTACTCCTACTACTACCACTACGACCACCACCACCACTACCACTACCACTAATACTTCTACTACTCGTTCTACTACTACCACTACCACTTCACCTATGCCATCACTACCACCACCACCATTACCATTACTACTACTACTACTACCACTACCACTACTACCACTACAACCACTACCACTAATATTGATGATGATGATGCTGATGCTGATGATGATGGCGATGATGATGCTGATGATGATGATGATGTTGATGATGATGATGATGATGATGATAAAACTTTCTTTGTAAGGTATTTAAGTTGGATAAACTTGCTCTCTATCAGGTTTATTATTGAGCGCTTAAAACCATGACGAAAAGAGCTGAGCAACCCGACTCAAAAATAAATCGTTTATTCCTCGAGTTTCTCAGCCCAACGGCTTAAAAATAAGCGCTAAAATTGCGAAAGTGAACAACAAGATTTCACAATAAGATTTCACAATAAGATTTCACAATAAGATTTCACAATAAGATTTCACAATAAGATTTCACAATAAGATTTCACAATAAGATTTCACAATAAGATTTCACAATAAGAAATTTCACAATAAGATTTCACAATAAGATTTCACAATAAGAGTTCACAATAAGATTTCACAATAAGAGCTGAACAAGTGGCCAAATGTATGTTGGCGTTTCTAACGGTGCTTGAGAGCGGATCAGCATGATAACTGGTACAGCTGAGAGATTAAATATGTAATTATTTGCTTGATTATTGGACAACAGTTTACCCCAAGTGCATATGATTTTTTGTCTAATGCCCATTTCGAGTAACCTCACTGAAGTTGGCGTCGAAGCTGTTTCCATGCTTTGTAAGGTAAACTAGAAATCAACGAAAAGATCCCCCTGATGACAATCATAGATGACAATGAAACTGAGCCTTAAGTGTTTGTTGATTCAAACTATCAGATCAGAGAGATCAGACAACCTGATACGGTGGATGGGGGCAAACACGTGTCAAGAATTTTAATGCAAATAATCATAATAATCATAAATGTCACTTGTAATAACAGCATGTACGATATGATAATATTTACGTACATTAAAGTTCAAGATCCCATAGTAGAACGATAATTTTGAAAATAATATGATTTCCAGTTTGCATGATTATAAATAAAACAAAAGTAATGCAAAATGCTCGAATTTAAGACAGGGTTCATTTGTCTTTTTTAAGACCGTTCGATATTTAGTCACTTCGAAATAAAAGGATTTTACAGTAGTACACGACCAAAGTTGTAACGGAACATGCGACGGTGTTCCCAGTCTAAAACGTATGGTGGCATAGAACTGCCTTACGATAACCACATAAGTTTCGCGATAATTATCACGTTAACCACTTAAGTATCGTGTTATTTATCTTGTATCTTGTTAGTGTTCGCGATAGTTTTCTTTGTCATTTATTTTCTGCTTAACTGAAATGTGGCCTGAAAGTGCCCCAAACTGACACCAGGATTTCAGTTAACAAAAACATAACAAAAACATAACAAAAACATAACATTAAGTGGTAACAGAAATATTAACGTGTTTTGATTTACGTTACTAGATAATTATCACGAAAAATATCGCGATATTCAGATACTGCGGAAGACCTCGAAAACAAATTAAGTAGTATCAGGAATATTATCGTGTTAAGGTTCGCGTTAGCAAGATATTGCGGAACACCTCGGGCAAACTTAAGTAGTATCAAGAATATTAACGTGTTACGATTTACGTTAACAGATAATTAACTAGTAACAGGAATATTATCGTGTTAAGGTTCGCGTTAGCAACATATTGCGGAACACCTCGGGCAAACTAAGTGGTAACAGGAATATTAACGTGTTATGATTTACGTTAGCAGATAATTTTCATGATACAATTCGTGTTAGTTAGATAATTCGAAGACCTAGAAAATGTAACTTATGTCACTTATAGGCACTTTTAGGTCATTTAGTTTAATAATAAATTATCTAACAGAAACATTTTCGTTAACGGTAACTTAATATTCAGATAAATATCGCAATAAATAAGTAGTAACACGAATCTTTTCGCGAACGCTAACTAGTTAACGTGATATTTTTCGCGAAAATTATGTGGTTAACACGATACTTAAGTGGTTAACGTGATAATTATCGCGAAACTTATGTGGTTATCGTAAGGCAGTTCTATGCCACCATAAAAACGGAATCTTATTTAATGTGTCTTTTAGATTACCTCGTTTTGGGCACAAACACGTTTTTGTTTTATTTCAAGTACAAAAAGTATCATTAACATGCCTATTTCAAATATATTGAGGTCCGTTTTGACGGCAAATCCGACACAAACTTCAGTCTATTTCAGTAGTATAGACTTGTCCTTAAGTATGTGTCTATATAGCTTGGTTCTGATTTTTATACTATCGCCTGTTGTTTTGTTTATTGTGTTATTGTTATGTTGCTGTTGTTGTTTTGTTCTTGTGGTTGCTGTTCTTTTCTGTTGGGATGTTTAGTTGTTTTCTTTGTTGTAGTTTTTGCGTCTTGGCTGATGATTATAGTGTCGCTTGGATATTGAAGTCAAGCCAGATCTCGTTGTAATATTGGCCTATTTGTGTAGTGCCAAAGCTGTTGTAGTATCGCCTGTGATCTGCTGTATTGCCTGATCATTCTGTAGTATTCTCTATATTTGTAGACAGCCTGATTTTCGACTGACTTGTAGATGTATTTGAAATCATCACTGGCTATATATCTGTCTCCGATATGGATATTCGCAATCATATTGTATTGTAATTAGTCTTGCCATCTAAACTAGAACACTTGATACCGCAAACGTACCTACAGAACATTAATATCGAACTTTGAATTCCTAGACATCTAGCGAAGTTTGCAATATAGCGCTGTTAAAATTTAAGAAAATTGATACCATAAAGATAGTATCTCATTCCCGAACAAGAAAGTATTCCTATGTTGTGGCTGGATTTCAGTTTGTATGCATGCAGACAGAATGAAAACAATAATGTTATTGTTTGACTCGTGTTATTCAAATACTAATTTATCTTTTTTTCTATATTTGAAGCACAGTTTTGGGGTCATTTGATCTAAACTTGTATAGCGTATGTGTATCTTATCAAAGGCCACTAAATGACTATGATTTTTTTTTTTTTTTTTTGGTTTCCAAGTGTTTGCCACTTTTAATAATGTATTATTTTTAAGTTACAGGTATTTATTGTGCACAAGTGTACTTTTATAACAAAGCATATGCTACGGTTTAGTTCAAGCGTAATTATTGAAAATAGCGTCAAACTGTCTTTCACAAACATATACTAATTATATTTTTTAGAATGAAGAAATGGTTAAATTATATTGAATTGAAATTGAAATTTAAGATTGCCATCCCGATTTTGTGCGCGGCGTTCGCCTTGACTGGTGTAGTGCAGGTGACGGACGCAGCGAACGGTAGTGTATTAGTCTCACATTTCTTCTTCATGACAATTAACATGATTAATACCTATTATTTTATAGAAAGGTAATGATGGAATCGTTTTGGTTGAGCCCATTTCGGTCTCTATTGATATTTAAAAACTACAATTCTGGGTCAGCTGAAGCTTTTATATCTATTTTATATTTTATTCAAAACTGCTTTTTAAACTTTTTCACTTGAAATTAAACATGAGACAACTCATGTTTATTT